>CM059432.1:107182449-107413744 GCA_030390025.1 Squalus acanthias
CAGAACCAAAATATGCATTTAATTGGGCTGCCATTTCTTTGTTCCCCATTATAACTTCCCCCACTTCTGACTGCAAGGGACCTACACTTGATTTCACTAATCTTTTTCTCTTCACATATCTATAAAAGCTCTTACAGTCAGTTTTTATGTTCCCAGCAAGCTTACTTTCATATTCTATTTTCCCCTTCTTAATTAATCCCTTTGTCCTCCTTTGTTGAATCCTAAACTGCTCCCAATCCTCAGGGCTACCGCTTTTTCTGGCCAATTTATATGCCCTCTCCTTGGATCTTATGCTATCCCTAATTTCCCTTG
Source organism: Squalus acanthias (assembly GCA_030390025.1). Classification (NCBI taxonomy): domain Eukaryota; kingdom Metazoa; phylum Chordata; class Chondrichthyes; order Squaliformes; family Squalidae; genus Squalus; species Squalus acanthias. Next base: position 107,182,762 of record CM059432.1, read on the forward strand.
TTAGCCACGGTTGAGTCACCCTTTTTGTTTTATTCTTATGCCACACTGGGATGTACAAATTCTGTAGTTCATCCATGCAGTCTTTGAATGTTTGCCATTGCCTATCCACCGTCAACCCCTTGAGTGACATTCCCCAATCAATCCTACCCAATTCGCGCCTCATACCATCGTAGTTTCCTTTATTTAAATTCAGGACCCTAGTCTCTGATTCAACTACTTCACTCTCCATCCTAATGAAGAATTCGATCATATTATGATCACTCTGACCCAAGGGGCCTCGTACAACAAGATTGCTAATTAATCCTTTCTCGTTGCATAATACCCAGTCTAAGATGGCCTGATTTCTGGTTGGTTCCTCGACATATTGTTCCAGAAAACCATCTCGTAAACATTCTAGGAATTCCTCCTCCCTCCTCCACAGTATTTTTACTGTTGGATGTGGGGTGGGGACACGCGGGACATGTTACATTAAGGGTGAGGGGGATCTTTAAGAAATAGCCTGAGAAAGATGGTTGAAGTTCAGAGGCCCGACTAGCCAAAGGAAATGTATGGCACAAAAGGAGGTAATTCTCCCCATTGTGTTTGTGCCGACCAAAAAAGAGCTATCCAGACTAATCCCATTTTCCAGCTCTTGGTCCGTAGCCTTGTAGGTTACGACACTTCCTAGTGCATGGCCAAGTACTTTTGAAATGTGGTGAGGGTTTCTGCCTCTACTGCCCTTTCAGGCAGTGAGTTCCAGACCCTACCATCGTCTGGGTGGAAAAAAAATTGTCCTCAACTCTGCTCTAATCCTTCTGCCAATTACTTTAAATCTATGCCCCCTGGTTATTGACTTCTCTGCTAAGGGAAATAGGTCCTTCCTATCCACTCTATCTAGGCCCCTAATAATTTTGTACATCTCAATTAAATCTCCCCTCCGCCTCATCTACTCCAATCTTTGCTCATAGCTAAAATTCCCCTGTCCTGGCAACATCCTTGTAAATCTCCTCTGTACCCTCTCTAGTGCTATCACATCCTTCCTGTAATGTGACCAAAACTGTACGTAGTACTCTAGCTGTGGCATAACTAGTGTTTTATACAGTTCTGGCATAACCTCCCTGCTCTTATATTCGATACCTTGGCCAATAAAGGAAAGTATCCTGTATGCCTTCTTAACCGTCTTATCTACCTGACCTTCTACCGTCAGGGATCTGTGGATGTACACTACATGGTCCCTCTGTTCTTCTACACTTCTCCGTATCCTACCTTTTTGTGTATTCCCATGTTTGCCCTCCCCAAATGCATTACCTCACACTTCTCTGGTTTGAATTCCATTTGCCACTTTTCTGCCCACCTGACCAGTCCATTGATATCTTCCTGCAGTCTATAGCTTTCTTCCTCACTATGCAAGTGTCAGTAGGGGAAAATTTAGGGAACAGTGATCATAAGGTTTAGAATAGTTATGGAAAAGGACAAAGAGCAATCTTACTTAACGAGAGGAGGGCCAATTTCAGTGGGTTGAGAATGGATCTGGCCCGGCTAAATTGGAATCAAAGATTGGCAGGCAAAACGAATCGAACAATGGGCAGCCTTTAAAGAGGAGATGGTTCGGGTACAGTCGAGGTACATTCCCACAAGGGGGAAAAGTAGGGCAACCAAAGCCAGAGCTCCCTGGATGACGAAAGAGATAGAGAGTAAGGTGAAGCAGAAAAAGGGGCCGTATAACACATGTCAAGTTGAGAATACAAGTGAGAACCAAGCTGAATATAGAAAGTTCAGAGGGGAAGTGAAAAAGGAAATAAGAGGGGCAAAGTGAGTATGAGAATAGACTGGCAGCTAACAAAAGGGAATCTAAAAGTCTTCTATAGGCATATAAATAGTAAACGGGTAGTAAGAGGACGGGTGGGGCCAATTAGGGACCAAAAAGGAGACCTACGCATGGAGGCAGAAGGCATGGCTGTGGTAATAAATGAGTACTTTGCATCTGTCTTTACCAAGGAAGATGATGCTGCCAAAGTCATAGTGAAAGAGAAGGTAGTTGAGATACTGAATGGGTTAAAAATTGATGATGGGTGGTGCTAGAAAGGCTGGCTGTACATAAAGTAGATAAGTCACTAGGACCGGATGGGATGCATCCTCAGATGCTAAGGGAAGTAAAGGTGGAAATTGCAGAGGTACTGGCTATAATCTTCCAATCCTCCTTGGACTAGGGAATTGCAAATGTCGCACCCTTTTTCAAAAAAGGATGCAAGGATAAACCCAACAACTACAGGCCAAGTCAGTTTAACCTCTGGTGGGGAAGCTTTTAGAAACGATAATTGGACGAATGTGAATTAATCAAGGAAAGCCAGCACAGATTTATTAAAGGCAAATCGTGTTTAACTAACTTGATGAACTTTTTTGATGAAGTAACAGAGGGTTGATGAGGGTAATGGGGTTAACGTAGTGTACATGGACTTCCAAAAGGCGTTTGATAAAGTGCCACATAATAGGCTTGCCAACAAAGTTGAAGCCCATGGAATAAAAGGGACAGTGACAGCATGGATACGAAATTGGCTAAGTGACAGGAAACCGAGAGTAGTGGTGAACGGTTGCTTTTCGGACTGGAGGAAGTTATACAGTGGTGTTCCCCAGGGCTCGATACTAGGACTACTGCTTTTCTTGATATATATTAATGACTTGGGTGTACAGGGCACAATTTCAATATTTGCAGATGAGACAAAATTTGGAAGTATAGTGAACAATGAGGAGGATAGTGATATACTTCAAAAGGACAGAGAGAGGCTGGTGGAATGGGCGGACACGTGGCAGATGAAATTTAACGCAGAAAAGTGCAAAGTGATACATTTTGGTAGGAAGAACAAGGAGAGGCAATATAAACTAAAGGGTACAAACCTAAAAGAGGTGCAGGAACATGGAGACCTCGGGGGGTGGGGGGGGGGGGAAATGTGCACAAATCGTTGAAGATGGCAAGGCAGGTTGAGAAAGCAGTTAAAGTATATGGGATCCTGGGCTTTATAAATAGAGGCATAAGAGTACAAAAGCAAGGAAGTTATGATGAACCTTTTATAAAACACTAGTTCGGCCTCAATTGGAGTATTGTCTAATTCTGGGCACCGCACTTTAGGAAGGATGTGAAGGCCTTAGAGAGGGTGCAGAAAAGATTTACAAGAATGATGCCAGGGATGAAGGATTTCAGTTACGTGGATAGACTGGAGAAGCTGGGGCTGCTCTCCTTAGAGCAGAGAAGGTTGAGAGGAGATTTGATGGAGGTGCTCAAAATTATGAGGGGTCTAGACAGAGATGGAGAGAAACTGTTCCCATTGGCAGAAGGGCCAAGAACCAGAGGACACAGATTTAACGTGATTGGCAGAAGAACCAAAGGCGACATGAGGAAAAGCTTTTTTACGCAGCGAGTGGTTCGGATCTGGAATGCACTGCCTGAAAGGGTGGTGGAGGCAGACTCAATTGTGGCTTTCAAAAGGGAATTGGATAAATACCTGAACGAAAAAAAATTGCAGGGCTACTGGGAAAGGGCAAGGGATTGGGACTAGCTGAAGTGCTCTTGCAGAGTGCCGGCATGGGCTCGGCGGGCCGAATGGCCTCCTTCTGTGCTATAACAATTCTATGATTCTGTCAACCACACGGCCAATTTTTGTATCATCTGCAAACATCTTAATCATGCCTCCTACATTTAAGTCTAAATCATTGATATATGCCACGAAAAGCCAGGGACCCAGTACTGAGCCCTGTGGAACCCCACTGGAAACAGCCTTCCAATCACAAAAACACCTGTTGACCATTACCCTTTGCTTCCTGCCATTGATCCAATTTTGGGTCCAACTTGCTACTTTCCCTTCGATCCCATGGACTTTTACTTTTCTGACCAGTCTGCCATGTGGGAGCTTGTTTGATGTAGGCTACATCAAATGCATTACACTCATCGACCCTCCTTGTTACCGCCTCAAAAAATTCAATCAAGTTAGTCAGACACGACCTTGTCTTAACAAATCCACGCTGACTGTCCTTGATTAATCTGTGCCTTTCTAAATGACAATTAATACTGCCCCTTTCCAATAATTTGTCCACCACCGAAGGTAATTACTCAGTCGTACTACTTTTTTAAACAACAGTACATCATTAGCAGTCCTCTGGCACCACGCCTGTAGCCAGAGAGGATTGGAAAATGATGGTCAGAGCCTCCACTATTTCCCCTCTTGCTTCTCAACAGCCTGGGATACATTTCATCTGGGCCTGACGATTTATCTACTTTCAAAGATACTTAAACCCCTTATTAAGAACATAAGAAATAGGAGCAGGAGTAGGCCATTTGGCCCTTCGACCCTGCTCCGCCATTCAATAAGATCGTGGCTGATCTTGTACCTCATCTCCACTTTCCTCAACTATCCCCATATCCCTTGATATTTCCTCTCTCACTATGTTTATCTCATCTAATATTTTGCACTCTTTAACTACAGTGTCTGGATCGTCCCTCTCTTGTGAAGGCAGATGCAGTGTTCCTTAAGAGCCATACCCATGTCTTCTGCCTCCACATGCGGGTTACCATTTTGGTCTCTAATAGGCCCGACTCTTTCCTTAGTTATCCTCTTGCTCTTTATATATTTATAAAACATCTTTGGGTTTTCCTTGATTTGACTTGCCAATATTTTTTCATCCCCTCTTTGCTTTCCTAATTTCCCTTTTTAATTTCACCCCTGCATTTTCTGTGTACTCGGCTTTCTGCAGTATTGAGCTCTTGGTATCTGACATAAGCTTCCCTTTTTTGCCTTATCCTACCTTGTATGCTCCTTGACATCCAGGGGGCTCCAGATTTGAAGTCCCACCCTTTTTCTTTGTGGAAACATATTTGCTCTGAACTCTCACTATCTCCTCCTTGAATGCCTCTCACTGCTCTGACACTGATTTACCTTCAAGTAGCTGTTTCCAGTCCACTTTTTCTAAATCACATCTCAGCTTAGTAAAGTTAGCCTTTCCCCAATTGAGAACTTTTACTCCTGGTCTATCTTTGTCCTTTTCCATAAATACGCTAAATCTAACCGAATTATGATCACAACCACCAAAATGCTGATACCCCTTCCACCTGCCCAGCTTCATTCCCTAAAACTAAGTCCTGAAGGCTGTGTTGCCTGCCCAGTGCCAGGGTTAAGGACATCTCCTCTGGGCTGGAGAGGAACTTGGAGTGGGAGGGGGAAGATCCAGTTGTCATGGTCCACGTAGGTACCAATGACATAGGTAAGACAAAGAAAGAGGTTCTGCTGAGGGAGTATGAGCAGCTAGGGGCTAAATTAAAAAGCAGAACCACAAAGGTAATAATCTCTGGATTACTACCTGAGCCACGAGCAAATTTGCATAGGGTAAATAAGATCAGAGAAATGAACGAGTGGCTCAAAGACTGTGGGAGAAATGGGTTTTGATTTGTGGGGCACTGGCACCAGTACTGGGATAAGAGGGAGCTGCTCCATTTGGACGGGCTTCACTTGAACCATACTGGGACTAGAGTCCTGGCGAATCGAACAACTAGGGCTGTAGAGAGGGCTTTAAACTAAATAGTGGGGGGGGGGGTGGGGGGGGGGGGGGTCCAGGTGAGCGGAAATTTAAAAAGTCAATGAGAAATGAGAAAACAATAGAGCAGGATAGAGATGGGGGAAATAATAACCAGAGTGTGACAGGAAGGGACAGAATGTTTAAAAATAAGAGTGCAACAGAAAATGTGGCCAAAACGAGGAGAAATGGTAAAAAGACAAAGTTAAAAGCTCTATATCTGAATGCACGCAGCATTCGTAACAAGATAGATGAGTTGACGGCACAAATAGATTACAGAGACATGGTTGCAAGGTGACCAGGGCTGGGAACTGAATATTCCAGGGTATTTGACAATTCGGAAGGATAGACAGAAAGGAAAGGGAGGTGGGGTGGCTTTGTTGGTAAAGTATGGGATCAGTGCAGTGGTGAGAAGTGATATTGGCTCAAGATCAAGATGTAGAATCGGTTTGGGTGGAGGGGAAAAAGGTCTCTGGTGGGCGTAGTCTACAGGCCCCCAAACAGTAGCAATACTGTTGGACAGAGTATAAATCAACAAATAATGGAGGCCTGTAAAAAAGGTATGGTAATAATCATGGGTGATTTTAATCTCCATATTGATTGGACAAATCAAATTGGCCATGGTAGCCTTGGGGAGGAGTTCATAGAGTGTATCCAGGATGGTTTCCTAGAACAATATGTAATGGAACCGACCAGGGAGCAGGCTATCTTGGATCTGGTACTGTGTAATGAGACAGAATTAATAAATTATCTCCTAGTAAAGGATCCTCTAGGAAAGAGTGATCATAACATGGTTAAATTTCAAATTCAGTTGGAGGGTGAGAAAGTTGTATCTCAAACCAGTGTCCTGATTTTAAACAAAGGCAATTACAATGGCATGAGGGCAGAACTGGCAAAAGTGGACTGGAAAAATAAATTAAAGGGCAACACGGTGGCATAGTGGTTAGCACTGGTGCCTCACAGCGCCAGAGACCCGGGTTCGAATCTGACCTCGGGTGACTGTCTGTGTGGAGTTTGCACATTCTCCCCGTGTCTGCGTGGGTTTCCTCCGGGTGCTCCGGTTTCCTCCCACAGTCCAAAAATGTGTGGGTTAGGTTGATTTGGCTATGATAAATTGACCCTTAGTGTTAGGGGGGATTAAATATGTGGGGTTATGGGGATAGGATGGGATATGTTAGGGGGAATTAAATACATGGGGTTACGGGGGTAGGGTGGGATATGTGTACTGTGGGGATTAAAGCAGGGACAGGGTACTGGATTTGAATGATCAGCCATGATCGTATTGAATGGCGGAGCAGGCTCGACGGGCCGAATGGCCTACTCCTGCTCCTAGATTCTATGTTTCTATGTTTCTATGTTAAGACAGTTGAAATGCAGTGGCGGACATTTAAGGAGATATTTCATAACTCTCAACAAAAATAAATTCCAGTGAGAAAGAAAGCTTTTAAGAGAAGGGAGCACGATCCGTGGCTAACTAAGGAAGTAAAGGATGGCATCAAATTGAAAACGAAGGCATACAATGTTGCCAAGATTGGTGGGAGGCCAGAGGATTGGGAAATTTTTAAAAACCAGCAAAGGATGACTAAAAAAATAACAATGAGAAGTCGCACAACACCAGGTTATAGTCCAACAGATTTATTTAAAATTACAAGCTTTCGGAGCTATCGCCCCTTCCTCAGGTAGAGTTACAATGGAGTTACAGCATTGTAACACTACCTGAGGAAGGGGCAATAGCTCCGAAAGCTTGTAATTTTAAATAAATCTGTTGGACTATAACCTGGTGTTGTGCGACTTCTCATTTTTGTCCACCCCAGTCCAACGCCGGCATCTCCGCATCATAAAAAAATAACGAGAGAGAAGATGAATTATGAGAGTAAACTGGCAAGAAATATTAAAACAGAAAGTAAGAGCTTCTACAGGTATATAAAAAGGAAGAGAGTAGCTAAAGTAAATGTTGGTCTCTTAGAGGAGAGAATGGGGAATTAATAATGGGGAACGGGGAAATGGCAGAGACTCTGAACAAATATTTTGTATCTCTTCACGGTAGAAGACACTAACAGCATCCCAATAATGGACAATCAAGGGGCGAACTAAAGACAATCACTATCACTAAGGAAAAAGTACTTGGTAAAATAATGGGACTAAAAGACAAGTCCCTGGACCAGATGGCCTGCATCCCAGGGTCTTAAAAGAAGTGGCTGCAGAGATAGTGGATGCATTGGTTGCAATATACCAAAATTCCTTGGACTCTGGAGAGATTGGAAAACCGCAAATGTAACACCCCTATTTAAGAAAGGAGGGAGACAGAAAGCAGAAACTATAGACCAGTTAGCCTAACATCTGTCGTTGGGAAAATGCTGGAGTCCTTCATTAAGGAAGCAGTAGCAGGGCATTTGGAAAATCTTAATGCAGTCAAGCAGAGTCAGCATGGTTTTATGAAAGGGAAATGATGTTTAACAAACTTGCTGGAGTTCTTTGAGGATGTAACGAGCAGGGTGGATAAGGGTGAGCCAGTGGATGTGGTGTATTTGGATTTCCAGAAGGCATTCGATAAGGTGCCACATAAAAGGTTACTGCATAAGATAAGAGCTCACGGAATTGGGGGTAATATATTAGCATGGATAGAGAATTGGCTAACAGAAAGCAGTCGGGATAAATGGGTTATTTTCCGGTTGGCAAACGGTAACTAGAGGGGTGCCACAGGGATCGGTGCTGGGGCCTCAACTATTTACAATCTACATTAATGACTTAGATGAAGGGACCGAGTGTAATGTAGCCAAGTTTGCGGATGATACAAAGATGGGTGGGAAAGCAAGTTGTGCAGAGGACTCAATCTGCAAAGGGATATAGACAGACTAAGTGAGTGGGCAAACATTTGGCAGATGGAGTATAATGTGGGAAAGTGCGAGGTTATCCACTTTGGCAGGAAAAATAAAAAAGCAAATTATTATTTAAATGGAGAGATTTTACAAAATGCTACAGTTCAGAGGGACCTGCGGGTCCTTGTGCATGAAACACAAAAAGTTAGCATGCAGGTACAGCATGTAATCAAAAAGGCAAATGGAATGCTGGCCTTTATTTCAAAGGGGTTGGAGTATAAAAGTGGGAAAGTCCTGCTACAACTGTACAGGGTATTGGTGAGACCACACCTTGAGTATTGCGTACAGTTTTGGTCTCCTTATTAAAGGAAGGATATACTTGCATTGGAGGCAGTTCAGAGATGATTCACAGGGTTGTTTCTTGCGATGAGGGGGTTGACTCATGAAGAAAGGTTGAGCAGGTTGGGCCTATACTCATTGGAATTTAGAAGAATGAGAGGTGATCTTATTGAAACATAAGATACTGAGGGGGCTCGACAAGGTAGATGCAGAGAGGATGTTTCCCCTCGTGGGGAAATCTAGAACTCGGGGGCACAGTTTCAGAATAAAGCGTCGCCCTGTTAGAACTGAGATGAGGAGGAATTTCTTCTCTGAGGGTCGTAAATCTGTGGAGTTCTCTGCCCCAGAGAGCTGTGGCGGCCGGGTCATTAAATACATTTAAGGTGGAGATAGACAGATTTTTACAAGATAAGGGAGTGAAGGGTTATGGGGAGCGGGCAGGGAAGTGGCTTTGAGCCCAAGATCAGCCATGATCTTATTGAATGGCGGAGCAGGCTCGAGGGGCCAAGTGGCCTATTCCTGCTCCTATTTCTTATGTTATGTCCAGAACTGCCCCCCTCTTGTTGGGCTTGCTATATACTGGCTAAAAAAGTTGTTCTGAATGCATTTTCAAGAATTCTGCGCCTTCTATACCTTTTACACTGATTCTATCCCAGTTAATTTTTGGGCAGTTGAAATCCCCTACTATTACTGCCCTGTTGATTTTGCACTTCTCAGAAATTTGCCTACATATTTGCTCTTCTATCTCCCTCTGACTATTTGGGGTCTATAATGCACTCCCAGCAGTGTGATTGCCCCTTTTTTGTTCTTCGCTTCAACCTATGTGGACTCGTTTGATGATCCTTCTAGCATATCATCCCTCCTGACAGCTGTAATTGTTTGTTTAAGCAATATTGCATCCCCCCCTCCTTTTTTTATCCCCCTTTCTATCTTGTCTGAAAACACTGTAATCAGGAATGTTGAGCTGCCATTCCTGTCCTTTCAGCCCTTTCAGTAATAGCTATGATATCATACTTCCACGTGTCAATCTGTGCCCTCAGATCTGCCTTATTCACTGGACTTTGCATTGAAGTATATATCTTTAAGCACTGCCAAGCCCCCTTGTCTATTTTCTCGCCTGTTTCTTCTGCCTTCCAAACTCACTAATTTTCTTTCTTACATTTCCAGCTTTGCTTCTCTCCCTTCTGAATCTACTTTCAGGTTCCCATCCCCCTACCAAGCTAGTTTAAAAATGAGAAGTCGCACAACACCAGGTTATAGTCCAACAGATTTATTTAAAATTACAAGCTTTCGGAGCTGTCGCCCCTTCATTGTACCTTTACCTGACGAAGGGGCGACAGCTCCGAAAGCTTGTAATTTTAAATAAATCTGTTGGACTATAACCTGGTGTTGTGCGACTTCTCAATTTTGACCACCCTAGTCCCAACACCGGCATCTCCGCATCATAAGCTAGTTTAAACCCACCCTAACAGCACTAGCAAACCACCCCGTCCCCGGCGAGGATATTGGTCCCAGTCCTGTTGAGATGCAACCTGTCTGGCTTGTACAGGTCCCACCTTCCCCAGAACCGGTCCCAATGCCTCAGGAATCTAAATCCCTCCCTCCTGCACCATCTCTCCAGCCACGCATTCATCTGCTCTATCCTCCTCTTTCTGTACTTGCCTAGCATGTGGCACTGGGAGTAATCTGGAGATTACTACCTTTTTGAGGTCCTGCTTATTAATCTCTTTCCTAGCTCCCTAAAGCCTACCTGCAGGACCTCATCCTCTTTCTACCTATGTCATTGGTACTGATGTGGACCATGAGCTGTTCACCCTCCTCCCTCAATGTCCTGCAGCTGCTCAGTGACCTCCTTGACCCTGGCACCAGGGAGGCAACGTACCATCCTAGAGTCACGTCTGTGGCCGCAGAAACGCCTGTCTGAGCCCCTATCACTATTGCTTTCCTCCTTCCTCCCCCACCCCCGTACAGCTGAGCCACCCATGGTGCCATGGCCTTGGCTTTGGCTGTACTCCCAAGAGGAACCATCGCCCGCACCAGTATTCAGAACTGAAAGAATGAGATGCACTCGGACTCCTGCACTACCTGCCTGGTCTTCCTTGTCTGTCTGGCGGTCACCTATTCCCTCTCTGCCTGTAACCTCTTAAGCTGCAACATGACCACCTCCTGAAACGTGCTATCCATGTAGCTCTCAGCCTTGCAGATCCACTGCAGTGACGCGAGCCACCGCTCAACTCTGAAACCTGGAGCTTGAGCTCCTCCAGCTGACGACACTTCCTGCACATGTGGTTGTCCAGGACATGAGAAACATCCTGGACTTCCCACATGGCACAGGATGTGCATTCAGTGGGACTGAGGTGCCCTGCCATGCCTCTATTTATTAGACTATGAACTAAACTTCGTTTAACCCACTGCCCTAACTTTGAGAGGAAAATAAGATAAAACTATTTACTCAAGTTTAACAAGTCCACTGAGGTACTAAACCCAGAACCTAAATGTTAGATATCTCGATACTTAACTTGGAGTCCTCGGGTTATGTGGCTCCACTCCTCCTTTTGAGTTGGACCGCCTTCCTCCTCCTCCTCCATCGAATTCCTACTATTACCAATTCTTACTATCACCAGATTCTTCCACTCTGCTTGCGATCCACTCTGATTGCGATTCACCCAGCTCTATATTCATGCTCTGTGCTCAAGCTCTAATGATCTACCATTTTAGGTGTGCTATGGCCACTCGGGTCGGTATGCCTTTTTTATTAATCTGTTCTGTTAAGCATGCTTGTCAAAGCAATGCAATCACTTTGCCATTTTTGTGCTCATAACTAGGCTTTTTAAATTAATTACCTGTTGCCACTTCTGTTGTACTATTTTGCTATAATTCATTTATTATATTGAGGGTGAAAAAATGTTAGATTATCTTCCTTTTAGATGTGGAGTTTAATTGCAGTTTGTCCTACATATACAAAACAACCCCTCTCCTAACCCTCTTAATGGTGTATGCAGCTTCATCACTGTGGAAATTGTCTTTGATTTCTTCTTTCTTCGATTCCATCAAAGAACTGAGGAATCCAGAATCGGGGAAGATCATGTGACTGCCAAGGCTGTAGTAAGAATAAGTCTTATGGGGACTGTGTCCTGAGATTGCTTCATTTGAATGACTCTGCTCATTGTTTATGGAAGGATAAACAACATTCAAAGAATGAGAAAGGTTATAACTAATGTTACCAGTTTTACAACAACCCATGTTCTATTAAATTATTGGGGAGCATGAAAAAGAAACATGAATGGAGTGAAAATGAGAACTTTTGTAAATGCTGGCTTAAAATGTTACGGTGCATTCTAAGATTTGAACAGTATGAACTTTCAGACTTGCATAAGTAGGTTTCAAGTTTATATTGATGTGCATAACTTTGTTTTCTGATCACAATTTGCTTAACTTGGTTATCGCCATGAAATTAGAACTGCTGTGTACAGTTTGTGAATCTCCGATTTATATGAGCTGGCAGGTTGATGGCAATATTTTAGTTGCGACTTCTTGTAGATTTTGCTATTAAATGCAGTCTGCAGTAGGTAACTGTAAAGTGCAAATATATGTTCTAATCCTTCAATCTCTTTGGTTTAGGCTCTACGTGTAATGGCCAAAATCATGCGTGAATGTTGGTACGCCAATGGAGCAGCCAGATTAACCGCTCTGCGGATCAAGAAAACGTTGTCTCAGCTCAGCCAACAGGAAGGCATAAAAATGTAGAGCCAAGTGCAGTCCGGAGAACGAGTTGACGGGATGATAACTGCACTTGGATTGCAGTTTTATTGGAAGGGATTCTTGTTCTACCTCATTGAGGGAGCAGAAGATGGATCACTCTGCCTGTACCACCATAGAAACTGCACCACATTTTATATACTACATAGGAAATTTCCACCGTGCCTAGCTCTCTAATGGACATGCTGAGCGCAGGCTGAGGTCCACTCTGTGCACTGAACACCACCTTCCCAGGACATTGACATGATATTATGTAGCTTAGTTTTTTTTTAATTAACATTTAACTTGATAAAGTTTTATTATTGGTCTTAACAGTAGAAAAGCTGGAACACTTAAACCTTTACCAACACTGCCCCAGTATATTGGAGTACTGGCAATGGGGCTGGTCCCACAAATGAAAATTTCAGTGCAAGATACAGTATTACACACAATTAAAGGGTACTCTTCATCCAACGGTTGGGTACCAGTTTTATTGCTACAACTATCAGATTATAATTTTGATGCCTTGCAATCTGTTTTCACCTTGTGTGCTAAAGTCCTAGCTTTGAGTTAGGAGTACTTCAATTCACATTTGGTTTGAAGAATTGGTCATTCCACAGTGTATGAGATGGCTACAAAAATAACTCGGGAACAAAATGGAGGCACAATTGTATTACTGTTGCTACTTTCTGTTTTTGTTTGGGGGGAGGGGGGTGGTGAGGAGAGGAGTAATTGTGTGACCATTTCCAAAGGCAGTACACACAACTGGCCCATAAGTGCCAGAGCTTTTATAAAACCATAACCTGCATCATGGACTGTTTCCACCTCAGATAATTAGGTGAGGGCCATAAATTTGTGATTTCAGTTAATAGGTACAACTTCAGGTCTCAGTATTAACTGGATAATGTTTGCACTCAGCTTCTTTCCAGTTGTCTTTTTATATGTATAAATGCTGATTTTCCGAGTGCATGCTCCAGGTAAGGAGCCCTCTCCTTCAGGAGTGTGTTGCAGTGAATTGTGGGGAGTGTGGTTGTAATATTCCAATATGCACTTCCACTGGCTGTAGTTTTGCGGCAGGATCAGGCATTCGGCAAACTTAAAATAGCGGGGAGCTTGCTTGCGATTCTGTAACATTGGCTCCTGGCGGCTGAGGCTCTGCACGGGGAGCGTTTATTCGTAAAATTGCCCCCATATATAATCTCAATTTGATTTGTGCTAAGGAATGCAAAATTGTTTTTGGATTACTAGCTTCAAAACCACTGCAAGTATTTTGCCTATTAATATGTAATGTAGCAAATGCCTCTTGACAAAATCCAAATTGAGATGCATTTTCAAAACTAACACTAAACTAACATAGTGGCCAGAAAGGTGATCTTTATTGTATGTAGCATACAGGAGCAATCTTGACGAGTATTTGCCCATTTGTCTCCTTAATCTATTTATAGTGAACATTAATGACCCTTATGACACTAATCCAGTGCGTTAAATTTTTGATGTATTTTATAACATCATCTTTAAGGTGAAAATTTTTTATGTTTTCAGTTTATAGGCATGATTAAAATCTGAATTGTTTTTATGAAGTTAGAATTGAAACAATAGCTTTGTTTTAGGTGTGGACTGGATCTTTATTTGGCTTTTGAAAATACAATGAGTTTTGCAGGACAACAGTACCAGTAAGCAAAAAGTTGGTTTGGTGCAAAATTGTAATTGAATGGGATCAAAATTTATCCATACAAATTACAGTTTTTTTTTCCTAGACCATTTTTATTTCTTGTGACCATTTACTGTACATGCTGCTGAATGTTTTTTTTTGTCCTGCAAAAGTTTCCATGCATTTTTTTCAAAATGACTGAGATTTTGCTAGTTGCGGGGGGCGGGTGGGAAGGGAATCTTCAAGTAAAATTTGTGCATATTTTCGTAGTGGCTATGTTAGATGAATTTCTTTCTCCAGCAGTTCTATTTATTTTAAATTGTGAATTTCTAAAGCTTTGTATCTGTGGCTCATTTATGAAAGCCCAATGGCTTTTGCTACACTGCAATATAGATTGGCACTCTGTTACCATGCACAAAATCCACAGCCCGGACTTCTGCCTCTCTCTTTATTTGCACAAAAAAATGCCATAACAAGCCTTATGATCCTGCACTGTTAATCTGTGTGCTACTCGTGAGTTCTGTGAAGCACGTGTGTAAATCGAAGGCAAACTGGCTGTCTGCTGCTTGGTTCTCCTGGAGTACTAAATTTGCTAACTCAATTTGTTCCTTATCTTTAAGTGATTGGTAAAGGAGAATTTGCTTTAGTTCCAAGTGAAAAGGCCCTTAAATAGCAATTCACAGCTTTCTGATGCACTTCATAGAAAACACTGCAGATGTTGAGACTAACGGGTCTACTTTGTCAAATGTTTGAAGTCAAATATAAAGATTCAGCATCCCAGTTTAAAATAAACTACGGCAGTATGTTGGTGATGAAGGAGCTCTAGCAAAACTCAATGTTTATTGCAATTCAGCTGTGCAGTGACATTATTCCTTGAATTTGGCAAAGATTCAGTAATGTAAAGCATTTTACATTGCTGCATTAAAAATTTGATTCGCTGTATAATTCATAGGATAGTCTAGCTTTAGTTTTAACTTAGTTTATATATAATTATATATATTTAAAAATAAAGCATAGAACCCAATGTAGGAAAGTTTTTTCAATTTTTTAAAAAAATATCCTGATAAGATCTGTAGTGTGAAGTTTGTTAGCACAATTACAAACCTGGTAGAGTGTGTGGACAAATTACCATATAGAAAATGTTGGATTTAGCTTCTAACCTGAATAAATCCAGGTTCTTTCACATGTACTTAATCTGAAAGTGTGTAGTTTCCTGGCTGAAAAACAGTATTATAAATGCAAGTGGTGAAGGCACTTGAATGAAGCGGCAAAACTGCTGCTAAACCCTTAGGCAAAATGTGTAGTTGTTTTGTTTTAAGAATTCTCATCAGTCATTCCTGTTGTAAGTAATCACTGAGCATATTGTCATAGGTCTAGTGTATAGTACAGAAAAACATCTTTAATATATTACGAGTTTTGTGTGGTAGGCTTATGAACACAGTCAAAAAGAGCACCTGCCTGTAAAACCATAGTAATTACTCTGTGATCTGTAGCATGCTAAATGTGCATATTGGAAGTGCTAGCTTATTACTATGCTGAATTTGCCCATGACGACTCTTGGAATATGCAAGTGATACTGCTGCATACGTTACGTTAAGTTAATGTTAAATTTTGAAATGCTGTTGGATGAGTTTTTTTGTGTTGAGTACCATGACCTGCCCCTTTTCAGGATTGTCCCATTTATATTATGTTTTGCCATGCAGTCCATCTGTAAATCTGGGATTACATTTATTCTACAATCAAAGCATACAGTTGAACTTTTTATGTAATTTTGCTTTAAATTAAAGATACCTCCAGAATGACCAAGTTATATTTACCTCACTGTGTGTGTGTGTGTGTGTGTGTGTGTGTGTGTGTGTGTGTATATACTGATGGTTTCAATAACTCAGCAGGTTTGCAAATTCATGTCGATTTTATATAAAATATGGATGCTGTATTAATTTAAACGCAAAAATCCTGTATCTGTCCATGGTACTGAAGTGTATTGTGTATGTATTGCGCCCGGCTTATTGTATACTAGATATATTCCTTTTTACTGTTTGTATAAAATTGCTGATCCAAGAAGTATCTATGCTGCTCTTGCAATGTTTTTCCTCCAGGAGCGCAGCTTTGCAGCTAGTGTGTATGGGAAAAGGGGAGATACTGCAGTGAGTAAATAGAGATTTGCTGCATTCAACAAATTTTCCTCCTTTCTTCCTAAAGTACCATTATCATAAATTATGTAATGCCCCTCCCCTACATCTTCTGAAGATCATGTATAGTCTTTTGTACAATACGCACAACAAAGATGGGTGATGCTAGACACTGAATGAAATGGCTCACTGAAAGTATTGGCATTGTACGATGCATCTGACAAAATCCGATGACAATAAAGTGTTCATCTTCATCTAGATGAGTGGATAGTGAATGTGTTTTCTTCTTTTCCTTCCAAAAAAGAAGCGTTAAGTTCATAACTTGGCACTTTCAGTCTATTTTGATTGGCACACTGTGCATTAGGTAGCCTATCCAAATGGGAAAAAAATCTATAGGCACTTATTCAAAAACATGCAGTATAAAATGTTCTGGTAACACACTTTTTTCTCCCTCCATACGGCAACTTAAATTTATATAGAACCTTTAACCTAAGTAACTAAAGTGCTTGACAAATGGGTGCTTTTGAGGGAGGCTTTTGTCCTTGAGTACAGCTGTGCAATTAGTATGTTTGAGGGAAGAGGTACTAGAACAAGTAAATGTAGATATTCTATCCCCCCAACTGTTCTTCATTCTCTGAACCCAAGTCTATCAATGTCTTGACTACCACTCTATCCCTTCCTCCCATTTTTTGGGATTTCTTCTTCCTAAACTCCAAATACGCCCTCTTCCAGGCTAATTTCTTCCTGCATTCCCACTGTGTTGAAGTTGCAGTCTTCTACACTAACTTGTCGGGCCTGAAATTGCGATCGGAGGCTTCCTGCAGGCGGATACCTCCGACCTGTTTTTAAAAAAAAATAAAATAAAATAAAAAAATCTACAAATGTACCTGGTGGCCCGGGAGGTACAGAGACTTGCGATCCTGGGCCTCTCCGGGTCCGATAAGTATGAATGGGGATCACTTTATAAAAAAAAAAATACACTAACACATTGAAATATTTTTTTAATTACATATTTAAAATTAATTAATGCCATTGAATTAAATATTTTAAATGAAAATTTAATTTTTTAAAGTTTTAACAGGGCTAAAAATAAACTTACCTTATTGGACAGGGTTTTTAATGTATAAATGAGTGATAAAATTTTATTTTTCTATTTTTTAAAACTCATGCTGGTAAAAGCAGGCCTTATGCCTGCTTTTACCAGGCGTAAGAATTTCACCGGCATTCAGCAGGCGGAAGTTGGGCAAATAGCGCAACTCTCCACCCGCAGAGGCCCATCTCCCGGGGATGCGGAGGATCTGTCAAGTGGATTCGCATGCCTAAACCCGGAACTTGCGCGGCCCCTACGGGCGCGTGTGCAACCCATATGCACCCGTAGGGGTCACAAAATATGGCCCATTATTTTCTATGACTTCACAACTGTGGAACTCAATATCTCGCTGTTTTCCCTTTTTCTATAATTTATAGGATTTTAAATCCCAAGAAAGATCTTTTTTTTTACTGTTTGAACCTTGGTGTCTTACATTGTTGCTTTTGTCTTTCAACTTGGTTTCTATTTCTTAATATTGTTACAAGTGAGCTTATGTTAATCTTGATTTTCTGTGCTGTCATATCTCATAATTGCAATTTCCCCAATGTGCTCCACGGGTTAAATTATGGGGTCAGATTGTATAAACTTGGTTTGTGCTCCTTGAGTTTAGAAGATTGAGGAGTGATCTAATTGAAGTGTCTATTGGAGTCACCTACCTGTTACTCCTGTTGCGGGTTCCTCAATAATATTCCAAGTCGAGATATATAATAGATTCTTGCGAAAGTGGTAAATTCCAGGGCACTTAAAAGAAAGGATAGCTACATATTAAATATTTCCATTGGTAAGTGCTGGTTTATGGGGAAAAGTTGGAAAAATATGGTCCAACACCAGTATTCATAAGTATACCTTGTTACTGACAGTCTGAGAGCTGTACCTGTTCTGTACTCACCAAGGTATGTATCTTTGGCATCATCAGTTATCCCACTTGCAATAATCTGTATTGAATTTAACCCTTTCACACGATACCATCAAGATTGCTTTGAAATAGCAGATTTTGCCCCACACAAAGGTTACAGCTTAAAGCTGGTTTATAATGTAATGGTAATTAGAAAAATCTGAAATGTAATTCATATAAATGGGTTTTAGTGAGTTAGAAGAGAAAGCTCTTTACCAGATGTGGAAGGGACACAGGTGGTTGAAGGAGGGCTGCTCACGGATGAAACTGTGGGTAGTGGAGCGGGCCCAGGGACCGTGTAGCCTGACTCTGCTCCTATTTCGTGTGTGCAATTCTGTTAGATGCAGGAGATGGTTCTGTGATAGATAGTAGATTGGCGGTTAGGATCAGATCAGCCATGATCTTATTGAATGGCGGAGCAGGCTCGAGGGGCCGATTGGCCTACTCCTGCTCCTATTTCTTATGTTCTTATGAAACAGAACTGTAGAATTCCCTAGTCCCTGTTAAATCATAGTGCCAGCAATGAGCACGAATGGGTGCACCAGTCACTTGCCACCTTCGTTTGCAATAGTTGTGGATTCTACTAACTAGTCAGGTGAGGTCATGCAGCAAGGGTGCTCTGCACTGCAGATTACTCGTACAGTCCCTACCGCTTATAGCGGGCAAGTTGGTGCTTACACGATTTGCCCGCCAAATGCGCAGAACGGTTTAAAGGGGTAGAGTTATTATCAAAGAAGACTAGCAAATCACTGTTGAATAAACTAAACCTGATTCTTCAGTGCAGCTATTTAAACCACACCTGCTTAAAAAGTCACACATAAAAGGTATTAAAATAATTAATTCTACATTAAAAATTATATTGAATAGAATTTTACACCACAGCAGACCTACATATGTCTAAGAACTCTGGAATCTACTGCATTTAACATAGAACAGTACAGCACAGTACAGGCCCTTCGGCCCTCGATGTTGTGCCGAGCATTGTCCGAGACCAAGATCAAGCTATCACACTCCCTATCACTCTGGTGTGCTCCATGTGCTTATCCAATAACCGCTTGAAAGTTCCTAAAGTGTCCGACTCCACTATCACAGCAGGCAGTCCATTCCACACCCCAACCACTCTGAGTAAATAATCTACCTCGGACATCCCTTCTATATCTCCCCCCCCATGCACCTTATAGTTATGCCCCCTTGTAACAGCTGCCTCTACCCGAGGAAATAGTCTCTGAACATCCACTCTATCTATCCCCCTCATCATCTTATAAACCTCTATTAAGTCGCCTCTCATCCTCCTCCGCTCTAAAGAGAAAAGCCCCAACTCCCTCAATCTTTCCTCATAAGACCTCCCCCCCAAACCAGGCAGCATCCTGGTAAATCTCCTTTGCACTCTTTCCAATGCTTCCACGTCTTTCCTAGAGTGAGGTGACCAGAACTGCACACAATATTCCAAATGTGGTCTCACCAAGGTCCTGTACAGTTGCAGCATAACCTCACGGTTCTTAAACTCAAACCCTCTGTTAATAAACGCCAACACACCATAGGCCTTCTTTACTGCTCTATCCACTTGAGTGGCAACCTTCAGAGATCTGTGGATATGAACCCCCAGATCCCTCTGCTCCTCCACGTTCCTCAGAACCCTGCCGTTGATCCTGTAATCCTTATTCAAATTTGCCCTACCAAAATGAATCACCTCGCACTTATCAGGGTTAAATTCCATCTGCCATTTTTCGGCCCAGCTCTGCATCCTATCAATGTCTCTTTGCAGCCTACAACAGCCCTCCACCTCATCCACTGCTCCACCAATCTTGGTGTCATCAGCAAATTTACTGATCCACCCTTCAGTCCCCTCCTCCAAGTCATTGATAAAAATCACAAACAGCAGAGGACCCAGCACCGACCCCTGTGGCACACCGCTGGTAACTGGTCTCCAGTCCGAAAATGTTCCATCCACCACCGCCTTCTATGAGATAGCCAGTTACTTATCCAATCGGCCAAATTTCCCTCTATCCCACAACTCCTTACTTTCTTCATGAGCCGACCATGGGGAACCTTATCAAACGCCTTACTAAAATCCATGTATACGACATCAACTGCTCTACCTTCATCTACACACTTGGTTACCTCCTCAAAGAATTCAATCAAGTTTGTTAGGCAAGACTTACCCTTCACGAATCCGTGTTGACTATCCCTGATTAAGTTGCCCCTTTCCAAATGGTCATAAATCCTATCCCTCAGGACCTTTTCCACCGAAGTAAGACTAACCGGCCTATAATTACCAGGGTCATTCCTATTTCCTTTCTTGAAGAGAGGAACAACATTCGCCACTCTCCAGTCCTCTGGCACCATTCCCGTGGACAGTGAGGACCCAAAGATCAAAGCCAGAGGCTCTGCAATCTCCTCCCTTGCCTCCCAAAGAATCCTAGGATATATCCCATCTGGCCCAGGGGACTTATCGACCCTCAGGTTCTTCAAAATTGCTAAAACATCTTCCCTCAGAACATCTACCATCTCCAGCCTATCCACCTTTATCACACTCTCATCCTCAAGAACATGGCCCCTCTCCTCGGTGAACACTGACGAAAAGTATTCATTCATCACCTCTCCTATCTCTTCTGACTCCATGCACAAGTTCCCACTACTGTCCTTGACCGGCCCTACCCTCACCCTGGTCATTCTTTTATTTCTCACATAAGAGTAAAATGCCTTGGGGTTTTTCTTGATCTGACCCGCCAAGGACTTCTCATGCCCCCTCCTAGCTCTCCTAAGCTCTTTTTTTTAGCTCATTCCTTGCTACCTTGTACCCCTCAATCGACCCAACTGAACCTTGTTTTCTCATCCTTACATACGCTTCCTTTTTCCTCTTGACTAGACATTCAACCTCTTTTGTGAACCATGGTTCTCTCACTCGGCCATTTCCTCCCTGCCTGACAGGGACATACCTATCAAGGACACGCAGTAATTGCTCCATGAAAAAGCTCCACTTTTCGTTTGTGCCTTTCCCTGATAGTTTCTGTTCCCATCTTATACTCCCTAATTCTTGCCTAATCGCATCATAATTACCCCTCCCCCAATTATAAACCCTGCCCTGCCGTATGGCCCTATCCCTCTCCATTGCAATAGTGAAAGTTACCGAATTGTGGTCACTATCTCCAAAGTGCTCTCCCACATACAAATCAAACACTTGGCCCGGTTCATTACCCAGTCCCAAATCCAATGTGGCCCCACCTCTTGTCGGCCTATCCACATATTGTGTCAGGAAACCCTCCTGCACACACTGTGCAAAAACTATCCCATCCGAACTGTTTGACCTATAAAGGTTCCAATCAATATTTGGAAAGTTGAAGTCACCCATGACAACTACTCTGTGACCGCCACACGTATTCATAATCTGCTTTGCAATTTCTTCCTCCACATCTCTATTACTATTTGGGGGCCTGTAGAAAACTCCTAACAACGTGACCGCTCCTTTCCTATTTCTAACTTCAGCCCATATTACCTCAGATGGCAGATCCCCCTCGAACTGCCTTTCTGCCGCTGTTTCTCTGGCAGTATGTGCCAAACTATACCCACCTTTCTGAGGGCCTCCCAGAAAGGTTTTATATCCGGATACTGCTCTGTAGCAAGCCACCATGTGAGAACCAGACAGTGAACATTGGTTGCTGTTACCATAATCTCTTCACTGTCCAGATCCTGTTCCTCTTCATTTGGCCTTGCATTATACCTGCTACCTCTCCCATGTTAGTCAGTGCTGAGCAGTGCAAGTTGTAACTTGACACCAGTTAGAGGTGATTAAGTATACAAGGAAATTGCACTATAACAAGGTGAACACCTATTTGTCTGAAATTCAGAAAGCGGTTAACACGATTTAAGCAGCAACGTTGTAATTGACTATAATGGTAATGGAAAACCGTTGGCGCTTTTTGGCCGATTTAAACATGGACTGTTTAAGTAATGGGAACTGTACCAACAAGCAACATCAGTATACAAAGAAATTGCACATAACATGGCGGAGCAGGGGGAGTGGAACTAGCTGGAGTGCTCTTGCAGAGAGCCGGCATAGGCCAAATGGCCGCTTTCTGTGCTGTAACCAATTCAATTCAATTCATTCAGTGATACCTGCAAGTGTGAGCACATTTGGAGCATCTCCTGCATAGCTCCATTGAATGTGTTGAGGCATTTAGAGGCTACAGTCCAAGATCAGGGCTGGGAACTGAATATTCCAGGGTATTTGACAATTTGGAAGGATAGACAAAGGAAAGGGAGGTGGGGTGGCTTTGTTGGTAAAGGATGGGCTCAATGCAGTGCTGAGAAGTGACATTGGCTCAGAAGATCAAGATGTAGAATCGGTTTGGGTGGAGATAAAAAATAATAAAGGGGAAAAAGTCTTTGGTGGGCGTAGTCTACAGGCCCCCGAATAGTAGCAATACTGTTGGACAGTGTATAAATCAACAAATAATGGAGGCCTGTAAAAAAAGGTACGGTAACAATGGGTGATTTTAATCTCCATATTGATTGGACAAATCAAATTGGCCATGGTAGCCTTCAGGAGGGATGGTTTTCCAGAACAGTATGTAATGGAACCAACCAGGGAGCAGGCTATCTTGGATCTAGTACTGTGTAATGAGACAGAATTAATAAATGATCTCATAGTAAAGGATCCTCTAGGAAAGCGTGATCATAGCATGGTTGAATTTCAAATTCAGTTGGAGGGTGAGAAAGTTGTATCTGAAACCAGTGTCGTGATCTTAAACAAAGGCAATTACAATGGCATGAGGGCAGAACTGGCTAAAGTGGACTGGAAAAATAAATTAAAGGGTAAGACAGTTGAAATGCAGTGGCGGACATTTAAGGAGATATTTCATAACTCTCAAAAAAAAATATTCCAGTGAGAGAAAGATTTTAAGAGAAAGAAGCACCATCCGTGGCTAACTAAGGAAGTAAAGGATGGTATCAAATTGAAAACGGAGGCATACAATGTTGCCAAGATGGGTGGGAGACCAGAGGATTGGGAAATTTTTAAAAACCAGCAAAGGATGACTAAAAAAATAATAGAGAAGATGAATTATGAGAGTAAACTGGCAAGAAACATTAAAACAGATAGTAAGAGCTTCTACAGGTATATAAAAAGGAAGAGGGTAGCTAAAGTAAACATTGGACCCTTAGAGGATGAGACTGGGGAATTAATAATGGGGAACGGGGAAATGGCAGAGACTCTGAACAAATATTTTGTATCTGTCTTCACGGTAGAAGACACTAACAACATCCCAATAATGGATAATCAAGGGGCCACAGGGAGGGGGGAACTAAAGACAATCACTATCACTAAGGAAATAGTACTTGGTAAAATAATGGGACTAAAAGATGACAAATCCCCTGGACCAGATAGCCTGCATCCCAGGGTCTTAAAAGAAGTGGCTGCAAAGATAGTGGATGCATTGGTTGCAATATACCAAAATTCCCTGGACTCTGGAGAGGTCCCAGCAGATTGGAAAACCGCAAATGTAACACCCCTATTTAAGAAAGGCGGGAGACAGAAAGCAGGAAACCATAGACCAGTTAACCTAACATCTGTCGTTGGGAAAATGCTGGAGTCCTTCATTAAGGAAGCAGTAGCAGGGCATTTGGAAAATCATAATGCAGTCAAGCAGAGTCAGCATAGTTTTATGAAAGGGAAATCATGTTTAACAAATTTGCTGGAGTTCTTTGAGGAGGTAACGAGTAGGGTGGACAAAGGTGAACCAGTGGATGTGGTGTATTTAGATTTCCAGAAGGCATTCGATAAGGTGCCACATAAAAGGTTACTGCATAAGATAAGAGCTCACGGAATTGGGGGTAATATATTAGCATAGATAGAGAATTGGCTAACTAACAGAAAGCAGAGAGTCGGGATAAATGGGTCATTTTCCGGTTGGCAAACAGTAACTAGAGGGGTGCCACAGGGATCGGTGCTGGGGCCTCAACTATTTACAATCTACATTAATGACTTGGATGAAGGGACCGAGTGTAATGTAGCCAAGTTTGCGGATGATACAAAGATGGGTGGGAAAGCAAGTTGTGCAGAGGACTCAATCTGCAAAGGGATATAGACAGGCTAAGTGAGTGGGCAAACATTTGGCAGATGGAGTATAATGTGGGAAAGTGCGAGGTTATCCACTTTGGCAAGAAAAATAAAAAAGCAAATTATTATTTAAATGGAGATTTTTTACAAAATGCTACAGTTCAGAGGGACCTGGGGGTCCTTGTGCATGAAACACAAAAAGTTAGCATGCAGGTACAGCAAGTAATCAAAAAGGCAAATGGAATGTTGGCCTTTATTTCAAAGGGGTTGGAGTATAAAAGCAGGGAAGTCCTGCTACAACTGTACAGGGTATTGGTGAGACCACACCTTGAGTACTGCGTACAGTTTTGGTCTCCTTATTTAAGGAAGGATATACTTGCATTGGAGGCAGTTCAGAGACGATTCACTAGGTTAATTCCAGAGATGGAGGGGGTTGACTTATGAGGAAAGGTTGAGCAGGCTGGGCTTATACTCATTGGAATTTAGAAAAATGAGAGGTGATCTTATTGAACCATATAAGATACTGAGGGGGCTCGAGAGGGTAGATGCAGAGAGAATGTTTCCCCTCGTGGGGAAATCTAGAACGCGGGGGCACAGTTTTAGAATAAAGGGTCGCCCTTTTAGAACTGAGATGAGGAGGAATTTCTTCTCTCAGAGGGTCGTAAATCTGTGGAATTCTCTGCCCCAGATAGCTGTGTCTTCCTCCGTGAAGACAGAAACAAAGTATTTATTTAATTTCTCAAGCCATTTCCTCATTCTCCATTATAAATTCTCCCGTCTCTGACTGTAAAGGACCTACATTTACCTTCGCCAGTCTTTTCCTTTTCACATACCTATAGAAGCTTTTACAATCCGTTTTTATATTTTTCGCTAGTTTGTGCTCATATTCCATTTTCCCTTTCTTTATCAATTTCTTGGTGCCCCTTTGCTGATTTCTAAAAAGATCCCAATCCTCAGGCTGACCGCTTTTTCTGGCAACTTTATAAGCTTCCTCCTTTGACTTAATACTAGCTTTAATTTCTTTTGTTAGCCATGGTTGGATCACTTTTCCTTTTGGGTTTTTATGCCCGAGAGGAATATATGTTTGATGCAAATTATGCATTATTTCCTTGAATGTTAGCCATTGTATGTCCACCTTCATACCTTTTAGTGTAGTCTCCCAATCTACCATGGCCAACTTGTCCCTCATACCCTTGTAGTTTCCTCTGTTTAGATTGAAGACTTTAGTTTCAGATTGGACGACATCACTCTCAAACTTAATGTAAAATTCAATCATACTATGGTCACTTGTCCCTAAAGGCCCCTTTACCACAAGATTATTGATTAGTCCTTTCTCATTACACAGTACCAGATCCAGAATATCCTGTTACCTAGTTGGTTCCTCCACATACTGATCCAGGAAACCATCTTGCATGCATTCCAAGAATTCGTCCTCCACACCATTAGTGGTAATTTGATTTTCCCAGTCAATATGTAGATTAAAGTCCCCCATCATTACCGTATTGCCCTTGTTACATGCACTTCTAATTTCTTGATTGATACTGTGCCCTACATTACCAGTACTGTTTGGTGGCCTATACACAACTCCCACCAATGTTTTCCGCCCTTTGCTGTTTCTTAGCTCCACCCAAACTGATTCCAGTTCTACATCATGATCTGCCGAGCCAAGATCTTTTATCTCTACCGTACCGATCTCATCCTTTATTAACAGCGCTACGCCACCTCCTTTTCCTTTTTGTCTGTCCTTCCTAAATGTTGAGTACCCTGGAACATTCAGTTCCCAGCTTTGGTTACCCTGCAACCATGTCTCCGTAATGGCAATTACATCATACCTATTTACTTTTATTTGTGCCATAACACAGTTTCAGTGCAAATTCACTCTGGATGATAAAGAAAAGAAAGAAGTTGCATTTATATAGTGCCTTTCACGACCTCAAAGCGCTTCACAGCCAGGTACTTTGGAAGTGTGGTCACTGTTGTAATATATGGAAACGTAGTAGCCAAATTGTTGTTTGTGGGACCTTGCTGTGCACAATAAAATAAATGATCAGCTAATCTAGAAACATCAGAACAGGAGTAAGCCAGTTGGCCCCTTAAGCTTATTCCACCATTCAATTAGGTCATAGCTGATCGGTACCTCAAATCCATTTACCTGCTTTTGTTCCATATCTCTTAATACTCTACCATATCAAATCCCTTTATCATTTTAAAGACCTAGATTAGATTTCCCCCTTAACCTTATAAACTTGAGGGAATACAAGGCAAGTTTATGCAACCTGGCCTCATAATTTAACCCTTTAAGCCCTGGTATCTTTCTGATAATTCTGTACTGTACTCTCCCCAAGGCCAATATATCCTTCCTGAGGGGCCGTGCCCAGAATTGAATGCAGTACTCCACATGGGGTTTGATCAAGCTCTGTACAACTGAAGCATAACTTCCTCCCCTTTGTATTCTAACCCCCTTGAGATAAAGGCCAACATTCCATTAGCCTTTTTGAACTTGTGTACGAGCTTTTATTGATTTGTGCACATGGACACCCAAATCCCCTTGCTCCTCCACAGTTCCTAGTTTCTCACCATTAAGAAAATATTCAAAATTGTCATTCTTGGATCCAAAGTGGATGACCTCACACTTCCCCACACTGAACTCAATCTGCCGTAGGTTTGCCCACTCACTTAATCTGTCTGCGTCTCTCTGTAACTTCCTGCACCCATCTGTTTTAATGGTATTGGTTGAGGGATAAAGGTTGTCCAGGGCACAGGGAGAGCTCCCCTGTGCCGTGGGATCTTTGCACTGACCTGAGAGGGCCGACAGGACTTCAATTTAATGTCTCATCTGAAAGACTCCCTCAAAACTGCACTGATGTGTCAGCCTTGATTATGTGCTCAAGTCTCTGGTTGACATTTAAACTCACAACCTTCAGATTCAGGCAAGAGAGCTACCACTGAGCTAAGGCTGGCACATAATGAAAGAAGGACTCAAACATGGAGCAGTGTAGCTGTCTGCTCACAGTGATTGAATGACCACCATCGGGATTCAGCTTCCAACAGTGGCAGGAGTGCAGGAACAGAGGGATAGGTGGGTAGTTCTCAAGTTGCCACCATGCCTGCTTCTAGCCAAGAATGGGACAGTTTTCCTGGAACATAGGCAGAGTCTCCAACATATTGAGGTCGGGAGGCATTTCTCAGGACATTCACTCCTTTAAGTTAAGATTAATACACATCTGCAGTGGCATATCAACATGTACACACTATAACTGAAATAAGGTTGCAACACATTTTAACCTTGGCAGACATTTCTGACCATAACGCCAAGGCTGCAAGTCTGATTTGAAGAGATGGCACAATTCATCAATGGCTGCTTTGGTGAGATATAACCTCTTTATCCCAGTGGTCCTTACTGAGGATGAGGTAACTCTTTTTCTTGCAGTTCACATGCCTGCGGAGTCCTGGTGGCCCTTTTTGTATAGTCCTCACTGGTTCTCCTTCTTTAACAATGTGAAATTTGAGCATGTAGAGCTGTTTGATCCTATCCATTTTAAATGTCTTCACAACCCATGGGTTTGAGTTATACAGAGTCCTGATGGTCCTGGGGAATATTTAAAAGGATTACTGGTTCTCTATTACACTGGTTTCAGTAAAGCACTTGATTGCTATTTGATTGTTTTGGTGAAACCTGCCTTTTGGATTAAAAATCCTCCAGCCCGCAGATTAATCACTCCAAATGTAGGTGATTACACCTCTACAGAACTCCCAGACCAGCAGCATTAAATATCTTCCAATGGCATGCATTTGTTTTTCAGATGCTTAGACTATGCTGGTGTTGCCTTGCAGTATGACCTGGAGTGGGCTGGTAGAATAAATATAGTGTGGTGCACAATATTCCCATTGAAAGAGGTATATGCATCTTTGCTGAAGACAAACTTCAGCATGTGAATGGACACACGTGCGATCTCCTGATGGGCACTCTCACAGGGTAGGGTTATGCCAGGAATGTTAGATTGTTGCAGAAGCAAATAGCTGAGTGGTCCATCTGGCTTGTTGAATAGGTGCGTTGGCATATATTTCTGGTATGCTGTTCAGATTCAGACTTTAATTGGGCAGACTCCTGAGTTATCATCTTGAAGACAGTTTCTTGAAGGCTCAGCCATTATCTACAGTGGTTTGGCAGCCTGAGGCAATCAAGAGAGATGTACAGTTAATTTCCTCTTTTGATAAGTTCTACTTCAAAGCTTTTGGGAAGTATTTCTTAGATAGACTTGCACCAATTCAGTAGTCTATCTGCAACTGTAAAGGAACTCCTTGGGTTGTTAGCAAAGAACTAATATGTAAGTTTATGGTCCAGGGCCTTGTTTCAAATCCAGCTTTACATTTGAGTTTAGTCCAGAAGTTGCAACTCTTATCTTCTATATTCTGAGGAGGAATAGTTACGTCTATATATAACTAAGTTTGCTGTTTGTCTTTGTTACATAGAATTTACAACACAGAAACGGGCCATTTGCCCCAACTGGTCTGTGCTGGTGTTTATGTTCCACACAAGCCTTCTGCATATCCTTCTATTCCTTTCTCCCTCATGTACTTCTCTAGCTTCCCCTTAAATGCATCTATGCTATTCACCTCAACCACTTCATGTGGTAGCAAGTTCCACATTCTAACCACTCTGGGTAAGTTTCTCCTGAATTCTTTAAAGGATTTCTTAGTGACTATCTTATATTTATGGCCATTAGTTTTGGAGTCTCCACAAGTGGAAACATCTTCTCTCTGTCTACCCTATCAAACCCCTTCATAATGTTAAAGACCTGCTCATCTGGGAGCCTGATTGCATCAGGCTACCAAACCACATTTTAAGTAAAACGATGGACAGGTGAGACCCGTTACTTGCAATTCTTGTGCCATGTGGGAACTCCAGGATGCTTCATGTGCAAAAAGTACCTCCAGCTGCTCGAACTCAAGTTCAAGGTTTCTGAGCTTGAGGAGCAGCTGGAGGGCATACGGGAGACCGAGAATTTCCTGGAGCGCACGTTCCAGGAGGTGGTCACCCCACAGCCACGGAGAATTCAGGAGGATAGTAAGTTGGTGGGCATCCGGCAGGGAAGGAAGAGGCAGGCAGTTCAGGAATCCACTGGGAGTGTTGTACTCTCAAATTGGTTTTCAGTACTGAATGTCAATGAGGGTGACAACACCTCGAGGGAGTGCAGTCTAGAGCACATCCACGCCACCATGGGACCAATGACTGCAGAGGGGGCAAAGTGAAATTTAGAAATTCAGTTATCATAGGGGATTCGATAGTCAGGGGAATAGATAGGCATTCCTGTAACCGCCAATGGGAGTCTTGCATGGTGTGTTGCCTCTCTGGTGCCAGGATAAAGGACATTACTGGGTGCAGAACCTTTGGTGGGCTATAGTGTACACCCAGTAGCATAATAGCTCCTCTATTGTTCCTTAATTCTGCAAATAGATTCTGTCTCTAACGCCTCAAGTATACAGGAGGCTGAGAATTTCCTGGATCGCACGTTCCAGGAGGTGGTCACCCCGCAGCCACAGAGAATTCAGGAGGATAGTAAGTGGGTGGGCATCCGGCAGGGTAGGACGAGGCAGGCAGTGCTGGCTTAAACAAGGAGAGGAATGGATACTTAATATTCTTGGTACAATGTGTTCAGGAAAAGTAGTGAAGGAATAAAAGGGGGGCGGGGGGTGGCAGTATTAATCACCAAATAGAACAGAAGGGGAATAGCCAGAATTCGTGGACCATGTTGGAACCAATGACATAGGTAGGAAAAGTGTTAGGGTCCTACAGACAGAGTTTTAGGAGCTAGGGAGGAAGTTAAAGAGCAGGACCTCAGAGGTAGTAATCTCTGGATTACTCCCAGTGTCATGTGCTAGTCATGGAGCCATAAGATAAGACAGGTTAATGTGTGGCTGGAGAAATGGTACAGGAGGGAGGGCTTCAGATTCCTGGGGCATTGGGACCAGTTCTGGGGCAGAAGGGACCTGTACAAGTTGGACGGGTTACACCTCAACAGGGCTGGGACCAATGTCCTCGTGGGGAGTGCTGTAGGGGAGGGTTTAAGCTAATTTAGCAAGGGTATGTGCAGCAGGATGAATCATTAGAGAGGAGATACAAGGTGCATAGAGGACTGGGAGAGACAAATAATTAAAATAAAGAGTAGTTCAGAAATAGGAGGGATCAGACAGGGGTGGGGCAATGCAAGGTAGACTAAGATGGGTTTGGAGTGCATATGCATAATGCCCAGAGCATGGTAAATAAGGTTGGTGAGCTGCAGACACAAGTAGCCAAATGAGATTATGATATAGTGGCAGTACGGAGACCTGGCCCGAACAAGGGGAGGAACTGGCAATTAATATTTTTGGCTACAATGTATTCAGGAAAAATAGTGAAGGAATAAAAGGGGGGAGGGGTGGCAGTATGATCAAAGATACTGTTACAGCACTAGAAAAGAATGATCTACTTGAGGGGTCAAAGACAGAATCTATTTGCAGAATTAAGGAACAATAGAGGAGCTTTATGCTACTGGGTGTACACTATAGACTACCAAATAGCAGGATGGAGATAGAGGAGCAAATTTGCAGGAAAATTTCAGAGAGATGCAAGAACTTTAGAGTAGTGATAATGGGGGATTTCAATTATCTCAATATAGACTGGGAAAGTAGCAGTGTAAAGGGCAAAGAGAGGGAGGAATTCCTGAAATGTGTACAAGAGATTTTTCTTCATCAGTGTGCTTCCAACCCAACGAGGAAGGAAGCAGTCCTGGATCTAGTTCTGGAGAATGAAGTGGGTAAGTGGAGCATGTTTCAGTATTTGGAGTATTTGGGAAACAGTGATCACTATCATTAGGTTTAGAGTAGTTATGGAAAAGGACAAGGAAAAATCAAATGTAAAAATACTCAACTGGAGGAGGGCTAATTTCAAAGAGTTGGAAAGGGATCTGGCCCAGATGGATTGGAATCAAAGATTTGCAGGTAAAACAGTAAATGAGAAATGGGAGGCCTTTAAGGAGGAGAAAGTTCAGGTACAGACAAGCTAGAGATCCTTGATGACTAAAGATATAGAGATTAAAATGAAACAGAAAAAGGATAAATGTTAGGTTAAGAATTCATTAGAGAACCAAGCTGAATACAAAAAGTACAGAGAACTAAAAGAGGAAATACAAGGGGCAAAGAGAATGTATGAGAACAGAAGAAGAGGATGCTGCCAATGTCACAATAAAGGGGGAGATAGTAGAGAAATTGGATAGGATAAAAATAGATAAACAGTTAAAAGGTCGGCAGTGCTCAAAGTAGAAAAGACCCCCAGTCCAGATGGGATACATCCTAGGTTACTGAAGGAAGTAAGGGTGGAAATTGCAGAGGCTCTGGCCACAAACTTCCAATCCTCCTTGGATATGGAAGTGGTGCCAGAGGATTCTAAATGTTACACACCTGATCAAAAAAGGGAAGAGGAATAATCCCTGAAACTACAGACCAATCAGCCCAACATTGGTGGTGGGGAAGCTTTTACAGACAATAATCCAGGACAAAATTAATTGGCACTTGGAAAAATGTGTTAATAAATGAAAGCTAGCACGGATTTGTTAAAGGCAAATTGTGTTTGACTAACTTGATTGAGTTGATTGATGAAGTAACAGAGAGGGTTGATGAGGGTGGTGCGGTTGATGTTGTATATGGACTTTCAGAAGGCGTTTGATAAAGTGCCACATAATAGACCTGTTAGCAACATTGAAGCCCGTGTGCTGCCATTCCTTGTGGACTTGACCTTTATTTGGTTTTGAAGGGGGCCTTTTCCAACTCGGGTTCCTGGTTTGAGCTTTGACTCTGTTTTACTGATGATTGACTGTGGCCTTTTCTAACGCTGTTGTCTGTCATTGTGGCTATGGTTTGGTTGCAGACTGCTTGAGCTGCTCCACTTGTATAACACGTGGTGTAACCTCATTCTCGGGTCTCTCTACAAGTGGTGGCTTTAGTTTTATTTGCAGGCGTCTCTGGTTTCTCCTAAAGCCAGTCACTATTGCATTTTTGTTAGGATCCATTTCCTTTTCCCTGTTGGTGAGGCTCTGACAACTTCTCCTCTGAGGTGATTTTTAAAAATTAATTCTCGGGATGTGAGCGTCACTGGCATTTATTGCTCATCCCTAGTTACCCTGAGAAGGTGGTGGTGGGTCGTCTTCTTGAAGGGCTGAAAACGGTTTGATACAATTTAATAGCTTGCTTGGCCACTTCAGAGGGCAATTAAGAATCAACTGCGGGTCTGGAGTCACATGTAGGCCAGACTGGGTAAGGGTGGCAGGTTTCCTTCCCTAAAGGACATTAGTGAACCAGTTGGGTTTTTACGACAGTCTGACAGCTTCATGGCCACATTTACTGATACCAGTTTTTTTTATTTCAAAACTAAATTCAAATTCTCAAAGTGCCATGGTGGGATTTGAACTCTCGTTCTCCAGGGTTATTAGTCCAGGCCTCTGGATTACTACTGCAGTAACATAACTACTACACCAATATTTCTCAGTTGTTGCTTCTCTTGTACATCACTTACTATGCTTCAGAAGTTGGCTCATCGTAAGGAGCAGTGTCTTAGTTCAAATACAGGAAACTCTTTATTAACCGGCACCGACGGGACCGGCGTGGTGCCGGTTGATCAAAAAGTCCGGATTACAGGGAGGTATACTTACCAAGGTACGAGAGCCCCATACACGGCCACAGGTGCAGGAGCCCCGGTTACATGGCCACAGATCCAGGAGTCCCTGGTGCACGGCCACAGGTGCAGGAACCCCGGTTACATGGCCACGGATTCAGGAGTCCCTGGTGCACGGCCACAGGTGCAGGAACCCCGGTTACATGGCCACAGATCCAGGAGTCCCTGGTGCACGGCCACAGGTGCAGGAACCCCGGTTACACGGCCACTAATATATAGTAAAACTTACCTGAACCTACTCCTGAATTTTGCCGGTTAAGAGAGATTTCCGGATATTTAGGTGTCGGTTAAAAGAGAGTTTCCTGTAGTTGGTGAGCTTGTAAACTGGCCAATATCACTTGATGTATTATATCAGTCGAGAAGGGCCAGGAAAGGGTTAGTTTTCTGGCATTGCATGCTTTTCCAAGAGTGCCTTTGCAATTCTAGCAGTGTTCTCTGGATACCTTTAATATTTCTATTACCTTGATGATATAACTGAACTCATACTGTGCAAATTCTTGGAATTCCCTCGAGTTAAACGGTCTAATATAATCTCACTTGGAATGTTGTGGTGTGCAGAATGAATTTTAGCTTGGACTTTCTCTTTTTATCAATCTGTCAATTTAAAAGAAAACAGAACATGAGAGATAATCTCTTTACCCGCTTCAAACAGATCATGTACTACTTTCTTCCAGAGACCTTCTGGTATTTAATGGCTGTTGAGGCATCCTTTTGCTGTTTAGCTTGAAATTGTTTGCATATATCCTGCCTAGACATGTATATATCAATGTCCTTATACATCGGAGATCAGTAAATCACTTCTCTAGCTCTTTGAAAATGACCTTGCATTCTGATTTTGTTCATGTGAACTTTGCTTCATCTCTTCTCTCACATTCAGTGGTAACTACTCAACCTTTCCTTGAGCATCAGTTTGCTCAGATTCTCTTTTGTTGAAATATACATCCATCAAGGAGATATTTCCTCTCTTGTGTCAGGTCATTCTTTATAAATTATAAATTTCAACAATACCAAGCCCTCATCTGCTCCAGTAACTTTAGTCTTTCCATCTTGTTATTGTTATTGGTCCCAATCTCTTTCTGCTTCAAAGCATCTGCCAATAGGCATGAATCCCATACCTGCCACTGACACCAGAAGATTTTTTTGTTAAACTAATTCTCAGAATGTCACTGGCAAGCCTGGAATTGCCTAGTTGACCTGAGCACATGGTGGTGTGCCTCTATGTAGTAGTTTTGATGCACCTGAGTGGCTTGCTAGGCCATTTCAGAGGGCAGTTAATAGTCAACCACATTGGCGTAGGACTGGAGTCACATATAGGCCAGACCAGATGAGGACAGAAGATTTCTTTCCCTAAAGGACAATAATGAACCAGTTCAGTTTTTAAGACAATCCAACAGTTTCATGGTCACTTTTTACTCGATACCAGATTTATTTTCAAACTGAATTAAAATTCTCAAACTGTCATGGTGGGATTTGAACTCATGATTTTTGGATTATTAGTTCAGTAACATAACTACTACATTATCGTACCAAGTGGAAAAAGGTGTTTACCTTTCTTGTAGACGGCATTGAGTTTGTATTTTTGCAGATGTGACATTACTCTTGGAGCTGTTTGAGGGGAAACAATTTGTGTTTTGCCCCAAAATTGCTTCAAGCGGCTTGTAATTATCTTCCACAATAATATCTAGACTTGAATATAGGGGGTATGATTAAGAAGTTTGCAGCTGATACTAAAATCGACTGTGTGGTTGATACTGAAGAAGGAAGCTGTAGACTGCAGGAAGATATCAATAAATCGGTCAGGCGGGCAGAACAGTGGCAAATGGAATTCAATCCGGAGAAGTGTGAGGTAATGCATTTGGGGAGGGCGAACAAGGAAAGGGAATACACATTAAATGGTAGGACACTGAGTAGTGTAGAGGAACAAAGGGATCCTGGAGTGCATGTCCACAGATCCCTGAAGGTAGCAGGCCAGGTAGATAAGGTGGTTAAGAAGGCATACGGAATGCTTGCCTTTATTAGCCGTGGCATAGAATACAAGAGCAGGGGGGTTATGCTTCAACTGTATAAAACACGAGTTAGGCCTCAGCTAGAGTACTGTGTGCAGTTCTGGTCACCACATTACAGGAAAGATGTGATTGCACTAGAGAGGGTACAGAGGAGATTTACAAGGATGTTGCCAGGAGTAGAGAATCTTAGCTATGAGGAAAGACTGGATAGGCTGGGTTTGTTTTCCTTGGAACAGAGGAGGCTGAGGGGAGACCTTATTGAGGTGTATAAAATTATGAGAGGCCTAGATAAAGTGGATAGAAAGGGCCTATTTCCCTTAGAAGAGGGGTCAAAAACCAAGGGGCACAGATTTAAAGTAATTGGTGGAAGGTTTAGAGGGGATTTGAGGGGAAATTTCTTCACCCAGAGGGTTGTGGGAGTCTGGAACTCGCTGCCTGAAAGGGTGGTAGAGGCAGAAACCCTAACCACATTTAAAAAGTACTTGGATGTGCACTTGGGATGCTGTAACCTGCAGGGCTACGGACCAAGAGCTGGGAAGTGGGATTAGGCTGGATAGCTCTTTGTTGGCCGGCGCAGACACGATGGGCCAAAATGGCCTCCTTCCATGCTGTAACTTTCTATGATTCTATATTCTTCCCAAAGATGCACCGCTCGAATTCCTTCAATCCAAAAAGGATGGTAGATAAGGTGGTTAAGAAGGCATATTTTCCTTTATTAGCTGAGGTATAGAATATAAGAGCAGGGAGGTTATGCTTGAACTGTATAAAACAATAGTTCGGCCTCAGCTAGAGTACTACGTACAGTTCTGGTAACCACATTACAGGAAAGATGTGATTGCACTAGAGAGGGTGCAGAGGAGATTTACAAGGATGTTGCCAGGACTGCAGAATTCTAGCTATGAGGAAAGGTTGGATAGGCTGGGGTTGTTTTCTTTGGAACAGAGGAGGTTGAGGGGAGACTTAATTGAGGTGTATAAAATTATGAGGGGCCTAGATAGAGTGGATAGGAAGGACCTATTTCCCTTAACAGAAGGGTCAATAACCAGGGGGCATCGATTTAAAGTAAGTGGTAGAAGGATTAGAGGGGAGTTGAGAACTTTTTTCACCCAGAGGGGGGTGGGGGTCTGGAACTCACTGCCTGAAAGGGTGGTAGAGGCAGAAATCCTCATCACATTTAAGAAGTACTTGGATATGCACTTGAAGTGCCGTAACCTACAAGGCTATGGACCAAGAGCAGGAAAGTGGGATTCGGCTGGATAGCTCTTTTTCGGCCGGCACAGACATGATGGGCTGAATGGCCTCCTTCTGTGCCATAAATTTCTATGATTCTATGAACCCCCGGCCTGATTTTCTTGCATGAGGCACACTGCCAGTCCTCTTTCAGATGAGCCACACTGCACCCTTGCTAATATCCAAGTATTTTTGAAAATACTGACAAAACTCAATCATTTTTGTCCAAACTTTGGCATGGTATTGGCTGCTTTAATTCTGTCACAATATTAAAGATTTATAAACCAGCTTAACTCAATATAATGTTGCAACAAGTTTTGGTCTCTGGGTAGTTTATTTGATGGAGTCAAGCCACTTAATATGTGAATTGTTCATATAAGCCCTACCCTGCCCTGGATCTCCGACATGGATCCACAACCTCTATTCATGAGGCGGGTATGCCTTATCCCACAGGGTGTACCAGCATCCAAAGATGCACTGACCTTCTGAGAGGTCGAGATCTTGGGGGGTTTCTAACATAGGGAGGCTTCATCCTGGCCCCCGCCTCATCTGCAGCACTGTCCTTGTAAGGGGTGGGTGGAAGTTCTGCTCCGTATGAGGCTCTACTGGAACCCCCAGTGCAGCCTGGGACCAGTATCCAGGTCCTGATCTATAGAAACTTTTTTCAATTCTTAGGAGATAGTAAAATTTAAAGAAATGCTGTAACTATATATTTTATGTTTCTGCTATTATTTGCTTGTTTATTTATTTCCTAATAAACACATTTGGCACAAAGTCTAATTGAGGGACTGGTGTGAGTATTATTGTCCAACTTTTGAAGACAAGGAGTATGGGAACTAATAGCTGAAGAAATATAAAGATGGTTCTCTGCTCTTTATCGTGAGTTCACTGTGATATTTTATCGAGATACCTGGGCAAGTGGAAGCATTATTCGAAAACATAAGGAGAGAACAGCCCGAAATTCACAAGCCATAAAATATCTAGAGTAAAATAGGTAAAGGAACCCAAAGATGTTTCAGAGATTATCTTCTTGCCTCATCCAGATGCTTCTCACAGTGTCATCCCATCTCTGCAGAGGAGCAGGTATCTCTTGCAGCGTCGGGTTAGGTGTTTGGCGGGTTCTGGACCCGCTCCCGGTTCCAGCTGCTCTGCGCTAACGATTTTGCGTAGATTGGGCTTATTAAGTGTTACCCGGCCCAATCAGTGGGTGCGGGTCTGCTGCTCGCCTGTGATGACGCATTTGAAGCAGTTGTATTTAAGGGGGCCGTGTACGCTTTGCCTTTCATTTACATTTTGATGCTCCTGAGTGCTGGTGTTTGCCGAGATGACTGCTCCCCGTTTTGATGATGACTCCCTCCATGTTCTTGTGGAGGGAGTAAGAGGGCGCAAGGATGGAAGGAGGAAGCATCCTCAGCACACCAAGGCAGCCTGGCTGCAAATAGCTGAGGAGGTGAGTGTGAGGTCTATCTGTACACGCACCTGGGTCCAGTGTAGGAAGAGGTTCAGTGATCTCCTGCGTTCAGCAAAAGTGAGTATAACAGCACACTTAACTTCATTCTGCTGTGCCTGTCATCACATCCCCATCACTCTGCATTGCCAGCCCTACTCCTGCACATCCTAACTCACCCCAACATCCCTTGCACCGTCACCCACCCCTCTCTCCCTATGTACAGAATCACATCCCCATCTTACTATGCACCCCTCACACTCACTCTCAATGTTATGCAATGATAACAACTAACAACTCACAAGGAGGGAAATTGGTATTGGCACCTCACTCCATCATAGTCTCCCTCCGAACATCTATCCTATCCATTCTTTACACTCATTCCATCACTCTCACTAAAACTGCACTTCTGTCCCTCATTGCAGGAAAAGAGAGCCCACAATAAGAGGGAGGGAGAGAACATGAGGAGGACCACCATCCGTGACGCAGCTCACCCACGCTGAGGAGGCAGCTCTGGACATTGTTGGAGGTGCTCAGGAGCTTGAAGTGGGGGACGGAGAGACGGGCTCAGCCGAACAACCTGGTGACAGAATTATTTTCCAAACATCTGATTTGTCATTCAGGAGTGACTCATATGGGATCTGATGTTCCTAGAAATTGAGTGCTAATTATGTGCACAATGGGATGTGTCTGCAACCTACGTATCACATGTTTAAATCATGTCTTTACTCTCCCACAGGACCATCAAGAGCCCCCCCTCCTTACTGTCCAGGAGGAACAGCAGGAGGACTCCTCAGAGGAACCTCCAGACTCTGAGGGAGCAGCGTCAGCAGAAATAAGCACACCCTGCACCAGCGCAGAGACGCACACCTCGGTGAGTCCAACGCGAGATAGATTGGTGTTGTCACCTGGTGTCTCACAACTTACAAGTGAGCAAGAGCAGATGAGGGAGACAGGGACAGCAGTGAAGAGTTCTTGTCGGAGGCTGCAGGACTCTCCTGGCTTTGCTGAGCTGCATGTAGACGCTGAGCTTCGGGGGCCATCCAGAAAGAGAGCGGTGCTGGAGTTTCAGGAACCGGTGCAGGAGGCTCTGACTGGGTTTGCAACCATGGTCACTGCGAGTATGCAGAGAATGGAGGAGTCCATCTCAAATATGAGCAGTGCCATGGTGCAGGCTCTGGCAAATGTAGGTCCCGCCATGGAAAGGATGGCAACCTCCATGGAGGACATAAATCGCCAGACTCGGGAGAACATGCTAAAACTTCTAAATAGATGGTCAGCTATGGAGGATAGATGGGCATCTATCGAGGAGAGAAACCAGTGGTTCATGGACATAGAAACATAGAAGATAGGAGCAGGAGTAGGCCATTCGGCCCCTCGAGCCTGCTCCGCCATTCAATGAGATCATGGCTGATCATCCAAATTCAGTACCCTGTCCCTGCTTTCTCCCCATATCCCTTGATCCCTTTAGCCTTAAGAAATATATCTAACTCCTTCTCGAATATATTTAATGAATTGACCTCAACTGCCTTCTGTGGTAGAGAATTCCACAGGTTCACCACTCTCTGGGTGAAGAAATTGCTCCTCATCTCAGTCCTAAATGGCTTACCCCTTATCCTTAGACTGTGACCCCTGGTTCTGGACTCCCCCACCATCAGGAACATCCTTCCTGCATCTAGTCTGTCTAGTCCTGTTAGAATTTTATAAGTTTCAATGAGATCCCCTCTCATTCTTCTAAACTCTAGCGAATACAAGCCCAATCGTCCCAATCTCTCTTCATACGTCATTCCTGCCATCCCAGGTATCAGTCTGGTGAATCTTCGCTGCACTCCCTCCATGGCAAGAACATCCTTCCTCAGATAAGGCGACCAAAACTGCACACAATACTCAAGGTGTGGTCTCACCAAGGCCCTGTACAACTGCAGCAAGACATCCTTGCTCCTGTACTCGAATCCTCTCGCTATGAAGGCCAACATACCATTTGCCTTCTTAACCGCCTGCTGCACCTGCATGCTTACCTTCAACGACTGGTGCACAAGGACTCCCAGGTCTCGTTGCACTTCCGCTTTTCCCAATCTATTGCCGTTCAGATAATAATCTGCCTTCCTGTTTTTGCCACCAAAGTGGATAACCTTGCATTTATCCACATTATACTGCATCTGCCATGCATCTGCCCAATCACCCAACTTGTCCAAATTATACTGGAGTTTCTCTGCATCCTCCTCACAACACACACGCCCACCCAGCTTTGTGTCATCTGCAAACTTGGAGATATTACATCTAGTTCCCTCGTCTAGATCATTAATATATATTGTGAATAGCTGGGGTCCTAGCACCAATCCCTGCGGTACCCCACTAGTCACTGCCTGCCACTCGGAAAAAGACCCGTTTATTCCAACTCTTTGTTTCCTGTCTGCCAACCAGTTCTCTATCCAAGTCAATACCTTACCCCCAATCCCATGTGCTTTAACTTTGCACGCTAATCTCTTATGCGGGACCTTATCGAAAGCCTTCTGAAAGTCCAAATACACCACATCCACTGGTTCTCCCTTATCTATTCTACCAGTTACATCCTCAAAAAATTCCAGTAGATTAGTCAATAATCCTTGTTATGAGGAATGTCAGCACAGACATGGGTCCTCATGGCCACACTGATGTGCAGCAAGCTGATCTCCAGCAACTTGGTGGCAAAGAAGTGCGGGTGGCCCATGAGAGGGATGGTGGTGGAAGGGGACATGGAAGTGGGGGCTCCTCTCCAAGCGCTCACACATTGCCAACCCCTCGGTCAGAGCCCCAGATGCCTCCCCCAACAGAGATGGCCGAGTCTGCCCCTGCACAGCCTCAGGAAGAGCAGACTTTGGCGGGGCCCTCACAGGCTCCAAGACCCAGAGGACGACCGCCAAATGCAACTAAGCAGGCGCAGCAGGGAAGTGAGCAGGCTGCCTCTGCATCTGCTGCAGGCACAAGGGGAGCACCACGCAGCAGCACGCATAAGAGAAAGCTAACACATAAATGGTCAAGTGTAGTCACTTGGGTGCTTTCATATAAATCAGTGTAACGTTTGTGTACTTTTATTTTATTGTATTAAAGTTATGTCATGTGAATGTTTCAATGCGCTGCCCTATGTATGCTCACAATTGGAAATGGCACAGCGAGGGGTGAGGGCGCCTTTCATCTGAAGCAATGGTGGTGAAAGGGTTAGGAATGCACAGTTCATTGTAGAGCTGCTCTATGGTGTGGAACTGGGGTCATGCAAACTTCATGTGCATGTGGCAGCTACATGTCTGTGATGCCTAAAGTTAGTTGAACCTGGCATGGATTAGGCCATCCCTTGCCTGACGGGCAGCAATGTGCTCGCATGCTGGTCGCACTGGGTCAGCCGCCTCCTCCAGGTGTTCCTCATCTGCAACCTCATTCGGCTCTTCCTCCTCCTCCTCCTTCTCCTCTGAAGAGGCTGTGCGCTCTGCGACCTGTTCCTCAGGCAGCGCTAATCCCCGTTGCAGAGCAATATTGTGCAGGGCACAGCAGACCACGATGACTCTCGAGATCCTGGCTGGTGCGTATTTAGGCCTCCACCAGATATGTCCAGGCATCTGAAGCGCATTTTGAGCAACCCTATTGTTTGCTCAATGACACTTCTGGTGGAAATGTAGCTCTGATTGTCGCACTCCTCAGACTCGTTTGATGGCCTCCTCATCAGCGTCATTAGCCATGTCTTCAGGAGATAGCCCTTGTCTCCAAGGAGCAATCCGGAAAGAGCTGAGGCACAGTGGACTGGTGCAGGATGAAAGAGTCATGGCAGCTGCCAGGGTACTTGGTGCACACATGCATGATGCTCTTCCTGTGGTTACACACCAGCTGGACGTTAAGGGAGTGGAAGCCCTTGCGGTTGACAAATACTGCTGGGTTATGATGGGGTGCCCTGATGGCCACATGTGTGCAGTCATGACGCCCTGCACCCATGGAAAGCCAGCCAGAGCGGCAAAGCCTAGCGCCTGCGCGGTAACACTTGCTTCATCAGTTGAAAAGTGGATGTAATTGGTGGACTTTGCAAAGAGGGCATCGGTGACCTGCGTGATGCATCTGTGGATGGCCGACTGGGAGATGCCGCTGATGTCTGCTGCTGATCCCTGGAAGGAGCCTGACGCAAAGAA
Source organism: Squalus acanthias (assembly GCA_030390025.1). Classification (NCBI taxonomy): domain Eukaryota; kingdom Metazoa; phylum Chordata; class Chondrichthyes; order Squaliformes; family Squalidae; genus Squalus; species Squalus acanthias. Next base: position 107,224,572 of record CM059432.1, read on the forward strand.
GTTGAGGGCAGTGGTGACTTTGACAGCCACTGGTAAGGGGTGTCCACCCGCTCCTCTGGACTGCAGGTCTTGGTCCAGCATTGTGCAGATGTCTGCGACTACCTCTCGCGAAAGTCTCAGCCTCCTTTGGCACTGCTGCTCAGTCATGTTGAGGAAACTCATCCTCTGCCTGTAAACCCTGTGTTGGGGGTATCTCCTGCTGCGCGGTGCAGCCCTGCTGACGGCCTCTGCCCTGTGCAGCATCAGGCGGTTGAGGAGAAGGTTGGCGCTCTTGTTGGTGCTGCTGCTGCTGTGCCTGGTTCTGCTGCTGCCGCGGATGATCCTCTTCCGAAACTCAGGATCAGGATGAGAGAGTATAAACGGTTCCCATTCTGCTGTTATATCTGGCAGTTGAGGATGAGATGCTATCAGGAGTAAGTCAATGTGGAGAGAGCTTATTCCGGGGAGGTGACAGTGCATATAGAGTTCACAGCACACACTTACAACTTCAATACAGATCAAAGGTGTCATCCAAATCATGAACTCAGCAACTTCGGCCATTTGAAAATGAACTGATGTGCGAGGTTAGGTTTTATGCAGCAGTTGCAGCTGTGAATTATTCAGCTCGTCGGAAGACCCAACACACTCAGCTGGCATGTTTGCCGAATGGCGTGAAACACGTTGAAAATGTGTGAAAATAGAATAAGCCTGGTAAAATAGCATTTAACAAGGAGTTAACTACCTTAAGTGCCTCTCCCGCCGCTTGGTGTCGGGTCTGGTCTGAAGTCGCAGACCCGGCACTTTGGAAACTGGCGTGGAGGCGGGTTCGTGGCGGGATCCCAACCCGCCGTCAATTATTTTGAATTTAACACCTGACCTGCCTCCAAACCCGCCCTCTGAGTGCTGGCAAAATCGCGGCCAATGATTGAAACAGACCACAGCCCCGATTTTAACATCCTGGCGACTTTTAAATATAGTTTCGACAGGTGGTTGAAGGAAAGGGGGAATAAAGGGTTACAGGAGCAGGGCGAGCATTTGGGATTAGGAGTATTACTCATATGGAGGATAAACACCAGTGTGAACTGGTTGGGCCAAATGGCCTGTATCTATATTATAATTTCTATGTAATTACCTGCAATTCTTTGCAGCTAACTGACTCAGACAGTTAGTCATTCCAAGAATTCTTTGGATGCCTTGTTTCAATGGAAGAAGGTCTCAACTAGCCTGGATCTGATTTTAGTCTCCTTTGACTCCACTCACTTCCTCCAAATTAAAGGTGTTGCTATGGGAACCCGCATGGGCCCTAGCTATGCCTGCCTTTTCGTGGGATATGTGGAACATTCTTTGTTCCAGTCCTAATCAGGTCCCCTCCCTCACCTCCTTTTCCGGTACATTGATGACTGTATTGGTGCTGTTTCCTGCTCTCGCCCTGAACTAGAAAATTTCATTCACTTTGCTTCCAATTTCCACCCTATTGACAAACATTCACTATAAACCCACTGACTCCCACAGCTACCTGGACTACACTTCCTCCCACCCCACTTCCTGTAAGGACTCTATTCCATTCTCCCAGTTTCTCCGTCTCCGCCGCATCTGCTCTGACGATGCTACCTTCCATACCAGTGCTTCCGACATGTCTTCCTTTTTCCTCAACCGAGGATTCCCCTCTACAGTGGTTGACACGGCCCTTGACCGTGTCCGTTCTCTTTCCCGCACTTCTGCTCTCACCCCTTCCCCTCCCTCCCGGAACCACGATAGGGTTCCCCTTGTCCTCACCTTTCACCCCACCAGCCTCCACATTCAACGGATCATCATCCGCCATTTCCGCCACCTCCAGCGTGATCCCACCACCAAACACATCTTCCACTCACCTCCCCTTCAGCATTCCGAAGGGACCGCTCCCTCCGCGACACCCTAGTCCACTCCTCTATCACCCCCAGCACCCCTTCCCCTTCGCCCGGCACCTTCCCGTGCAAGTGCAGGAGATGCAACACATGCCCTTTTACCTCCTCCCTTCCCACTGTCCAGGGCCCCAAACACTCCTTGCAGGTGAAACTTGTACTTCTTGCAATTTAGTATACTGTATTCGCTGCTCACGGTGCGGTCTCCTCTACACTGGGGAGACCAAACTCAGATTGGGTGACCGCTTTGCGGAACACCTCCGTTCAGTCCGTAAGGGTGACCCCGAGCTTCCGGTCGCCTGTCACTTTAATTCTCCGCTCCACTCCACTCCGACCTCACCGTCCTCGGCCTCTTACACTGTTCCAATGAAGCTCAACGTAAGCTCGAGGAACAGCACCTCATTTTTCGATTAGGCACTTTACAACCTTCTGGCCTCAACATCGAGTTCAACAATTTCAGACTATAACCTCGGCCCCTATCTTTTTTTCCATTTTTTTTCTCTCTCTCATGGCAGCTGTCTTTCATTCTGCCATCACCATTTACACTTCATCTAGAGCCATCTTTTGTTTCTTAACTTGTCCCATTACCATCTCCTTTTGCCTTGCACCATCATCCCTTTTGTCTTTTAATCTCTCCTGCCTTCCATCCTATCACAGACCTTCCCTTTTGTTCTTTCCTCCCCTCCCCCCTCTCCCTGCCCCTACACTTGCTTAAAAACCTGTTCCATCTCCAGCTTTTTCCAGTTCTGACGAAGGGTCATCGACCAGAAACGTTAACTCTGTTTCTCTCTCCACAGATGCTGCCTGACCTGCTGAGTATTTCCAGCATTTTCTGTTTTTATTTCAAATTTCCAGCATCCGCAGTATTTTGCTTTTGTATTACTGATTTTAGTCTATCTCCTTACAGTCCAGATTTAACAAATGTAACTCCTTATGGTGGAACTTCCAAACGTAACTCCATGCTGAATCCCTCTTACCATATCTGAGTGATTCTTCAGGATACCTTCTCACATTTTACCCACAGTAGATGTTACACTCACTGGCCTGATTTTTCCTGGCTCATCTCATTTTCCATTTTAAGCATTGACAGAACATTAGCTACTTTCCAGTAGTCGGGCCCTTTTCCTGTTTAAAATGGTTTGCTAAAGATGGCATTTTAACACAGGCTTTAACCCATTTAAAATAAATATGTAGAAACAACACACATAGGAACATAGCTCCAGCACATTAAGCAATTTTACATGATTACCAATTGGAAGGTTGACCCCCACCCCGCTTATTTCTGAATTTTGTTTTATCCTTGTTCAGTTTCATACCTTTATATTGATATCTCAATCATGGCTTCTCGATTCATATTGTTCTTTCCATTTGTAGTGTAGAATAAGATGGCTTCAACCAGAAAAATTGACTGCTTTCTGATTTTCAAGTGCTTCTTGAAAGCTCTGAGATTTCACATGAGCTGGGGAGACACTGACAGGTGCACACAGCAACGTGTAGAATCCAAGCCCGGTTGAAACAGTAGTCGGCAGAGAGGACTCGTCATCTGATGCAACATGTCAAAATCCATCCTTTGCATCCACAACAGTGAATAGATTCATTTTTACCAGTTCAGAAGGAGGCTTCATGAACATCCCCATCCTCAATGATGGTGGAGCCCAGCACGTGAGTGCAAAAGACAAGGCTAAAGCGTTTGCAACCAGCTTCAGCCAGAAGTGCCGAGTGGATGATCCATCTCGGCCTCTTCCTGAGATCCCCACCATCACAGAAGCCAGTCTTCAGTCAATTCAATTCACTCCACGTGATATCAAGAAACGGCTCAGCGCACTGGATACAGCAAAGGCTATGGGCCCCAACAACATCCCGGCTTGTGCTCCAGAACTAGCCGTGCCTCTAACCAAGCTGTTCCAGTACAGCTACAACACTAGCAGGTATGTTCTGTCCACAAAAAGCAGGACAAATCCAATTCAGCCAATTACCACCCCATCAGTCTACTATCAATCATCAGCAAAGTGATGGAAGGTGTCATCAACAGTGCTATCATGCAACACTTACTCACCAATAACCTGCTCACTGATGCTCAGTTTGGGTTCCGCCAGGACCACTCTGCTCTAGACCTCATTACAGCCTTGGTCCAAACATTGTCAAAAGAGCTGAATTCCAGAGGTGAGGTGAGAGTGACTGCCCTTGACATCAAGGCAGCATTTGACCGAGTGTGGCATCAAGGAGCCCTAGCAAAATTGAAGTCAATGGGAATCAGGGGGAAAACTCTCCACTGGCTGGAGTCATACCTAGCACAAAGGAAGATGGTTGTGGTTGTTGGAGGCCGATCATCACAGCCCCAGGACAACGCTGCAGGAGTTCCTCGGCAGTATCCTCGGCCCAACCATCTTCAGCTGCTTCATCAATGACCCTCCCTCCATCATAAGGTCAGACGTGGGGATGTTCGCTAATGATTGCACCGTGTTCAGCGCCATTCACAACTCCTCAGATAATGATGCAGTCCATGCCCGCATGCAGCAAGACCCGGACAACATTCAGACTTGGGCCGATAAGTGGCAAGTAACATTCGCGCCACAGAAGTGCCAAGCAATGACTATCTCCAACAAGAGAGCATCTAACAACCGCCCCTTGACATTCAATGGCTTTACCATCGCCAAATCCCCCACCATCAACATCCTGGGGGTCACCATTGACCAGAAACTTAACTGGATCAGCCACATAAATACTGTGGCTACAACAGCAGGTCAGAGGCTGGGTTTTCTGCGGTGAGTGTCTCATTTCCTGACTCCCCAAAGCCTTTCCACCATCTAGATGGAATACTCTCCACTTACCTGGATGAGTGCAGCTCCAACAACATTCAACAAGCTCGACACCATCCAGGACAAAGCAGTCCGCTTGACTGGTACCCCATCCACTACCTTAAACATCCATTCCCTCCACCACTACAGTGTGTACCATCTACAAGATGCACTGCAGCAACTCACCAACGCTTCTTTGACAGCACCTCCCAAACCTGCGACCTCTACCATCTAGAAGGACAAGGGCAACAGGTGCATGGGAGCACCATTACCTGTAAGTTCCCCTCCAAGACACGCACCATCCTGACTTGGAAATATATCGCCTTCCTTCATCGTCGCTGGGAACTCCCTCCTGAACAGCACTGTGGGAGTACCTTCACCACAGGGACTGCAGCAGTTCAAGAGGGCAGTTCACCACCACCTTCTCAAAGGCAATTAGAGATGGGTAATTAATGCTGGCTTTGCCAGTGACGCCCACATCCTAGGAACGAATACAAAAATCCCCTCTGTAGTGTGAAATGGTGATTATCTTTGAAGGCTCCATTAATTGGCTTTGGATCAACACAGTGTGTTGCCATTTCCTTTCACTACCATCAAAACAGTACTGATTATGTTCAACAAATGTATGAAAAAGTTTGATGTTAAATAAAAGTTTGAGTCCTTGTAACTGTCTTTAGGGTATCATTAGACATTTGGCCCCGATTTTAACACCAGGTGGATTCCCCGCTCAGACCTGAGTTAAAATTACAGTTGGGTCTCAATGATTTCATCGGGCTCTAACATGTATCTGTAAAGAAGGACCCTGTTGGCTCCGGGCGCGTGTCCTTGCTGCCTGCTGAGGAGAACAGGTTAAAATTGCAGATGTTGCGATCATGGTGGCTTTCAGACAGGTAAGTGCCAGGGCAATTTTAACTGCCCACCCGCCAGGTTTCTGCTGAGCGAGAAGGGTTTAAAATCACCACCAAGGATGGGAAAGTAGCTAATGTAACACTAATGCTAATAGAGGGCCATTGAGATGATCTGGGGAACTATCAGCCAGCGACTCTAACATCTGCTGTGGGTAAAGTATTAGAAGATATGCTGAAAGAGGGGTTATGAATCATTTAAGTATGGTATGGTAAGAGGTTGTTGGCACAGATTAATGGAAAGGAGGACTTCCTTAACAAATTTCAGCTTTTGATTCTGTGCTACACAAGTGATTAGCCCACAAAGTAGACAGGCATGCTATAGGAGGCAATTTTCTGAGGTGTATTGAAAATTAACTAAACCAGAACAAGCAAAGGGTGGTTGTGACTGGAGCTGTGTCGACATAGCAACAGGTCACTAGCGGCGATGCCACTGGGATCAGTGCTGAGGCCATAGCTGTTTACATTGTACATAAATGGTTTGGAGCTGGAGACAGAAACAAAACAGAGGACACCAAAGTCAAGGGGGAGGGTTTGGGAATATAGGCAAATGAGTCACAAATGGCATTTATTGTGGAAAAATTGAAGATGATGAGACTAGGGAAGTGAAACAAACAGTGGGAATATGAACAAAATTTCCCCAAAACTCAATCTCTGTTTTGTTGAACATGAGCAATGAAGTGTTAAGAGTCTTGGATCAATAACAAGTCTATAGAATTCATTCTCACTTGAACACTGACTGTAGCTGATTATAATAACATTGGCATTTGGTTTGTTGGCATTTTAATCTTCCACAGATCCAACAACTTCAAGCATGAGATGATTACCTTTATCAATCACCAGTAGATTAATGTAACCACTTTGTCCTGATTCGTGGGCTTCAGACACGTGGGTCAGAATATTACACTCCAACTCCTAGCAAGTTAGCAGGCTTCTTTCTTTATGATGTGATCATTTCCACAGTAGTTACAATTTATTTCTCTCTAGATTTTGCTTTCCTCCAGAGCTACGTAGTTGCTGTTCTGGCTAAGGCATCGAGTCTTGATGTAGCTCTCCTGACACTGAACTTCATTTGCCTGGAAGTGCTAATTGGATTATTGCATGAAAAGGTTAGCATGTTGGCTGATTGGAATATGGAATCAGAAAGTTCGCATATTGCCGACTGATTTTTCTGCCCATTTACTTCAATGGATGTAAAACTAAGCAGGCTGCAAAATTGGCCTGCTAACTTTCTCCTGTGATAATCCAATTAGAACTCTGTGCCACTGAAGATTGGCATTAGGTGTGCTATAGCATAACATAAATGGCGTGGCTACTAGAGCAGCTCAGAGGCTGTGTATTCTGTGGCAAGTATCTCACCTCCAGACTCCCACCATCTACAAGGCACAAGTCAGGAGTGTGATGGAATACTCTCCACTTGCCTGGATGAGTGCAGCTCCAACAACACTCAAGAAGCCCGAAACCATCTGGGACAAACCAGTCAGCTTGATCGACAGCCCATCCACCACCTTAAACATCCATTCCCTCCACCTCCGGCGCACTGTGTACCATCCACAGGATGCACTGCAGCAACTCACCAAAGCTTCTTCGACATCACCTCCCAAACTTGCAAAATCCAGCACCTAGAAGGACAAGGGGAGCAGGTGTATGGAAGCACCATCACCTCCAAGTTCCCCTCCAAGTCACACGCCATCCCAACTTGGAAATATATCGCCGTTCCTTCATCGTCGCTGGGTCAAAATCCTGGTACTCCCTCCCTATTAGGACTGTGAGAGCACCTTCACCACATGGACTGCAACCGTTCAAGAAGAAGGCTCTCTCCCACCTTCTGAAGGGCAATTAGGAATGGGCAACAAATGCCGGCCTTGTTAGCGACACCCAAATCCCGAGAATGAATTTTTTTTTAAACGCCGACACGGACTTGTTGGCCCAAGTGGCCTGTTTCCGTGTTTCATCCTCTATGTATTTCTATGATATAATCTCATAATTGTCACCAAATCTTTCTTAAACTTTTCCAATTGCTTAGTAGCTTACCTGCCATTTCTAGATTGACTGTGAATGGCACATTTTGAAGGATAAAAGGAAGAAAGACTTTCATTTCTACAGCACCTTTCACAACCTCAGGATGTCCCAAAGCGCTTTACAGCCAATGAAGTACTAGGCTCACAGCCTGTGGAATGTCTGCATTCCTGATGCCTAACATTGAATTTTATTCCAAGGCTGATAAATGTAATGCAGAGCAAGTTACAGTAAAAAAGCACAATGCAGAATCAGTACTGAGCTGATCACATACAGCAGAAGTACAGTAACTGTCAACTTAACCGAAAAGCACATGGACGGTAGGAAGCTGGCGATCCTGTGATCATCTGTTCCTCGTTCTTATCTTCTCTAACTAAAACATGCTGATGGAATTGATTCCACTTCAGAGCCTATGCAAGGTTTGTTGATATGAATCAGTCAACAATAAACAAAATACTTCACAGCTACTTGTGAACTAACTCTGCGGCCATCTTAATTCCACACTGATTTGAAGCAGAGGGAACAGTTAGACATCTTCTCAATTCAATATCAATACAAGTTTCAATTCAATATTAGTTGGACTCATGAAGCATGTCAGTAGGATCCATAGCCACATTGTACCTCACTCTGATTGATGATTCACTCTGCATTCCCTCCTCAAACTCACTGTGACAAAAACAATCTATTTTTGTTCAGCTTTGATTTAAGTGTCCGTTCCTTTAAATCCTGCCACAGTACACAAGTAGTTAAAAAAAAGACTGCATTTCAGATTCCCTATACCCAGTCTATCCCAATACAATGTTGTATAAGTTTTGCTGTGTACAAGCTGGCAAGAGCAATAATTCAAACTTCAACAATGGTATGTGATTGATTCAGTTTGTATATTATTGACAGTTACTTTATAAATTTGGTCAGATATTCAAAGTCCCAGTTACTTTTTTATGGAATATAAAAATGGCTGATCAGTTTGAAATTCCTGAAAGAAAGAAGAATCAGTTTGAATTTCCAAGAAAGTTTAGATTAATTAGGTTCCCACAGTGGTAAAAAAAATTCTAGGTGGAGCACTGTTACTTAGATGTTATTTACAAAGGATTAGTTTAGTTCCTATCTTTTTTATTTTGTCCACTTGAGGCTTTAGGTAGAAGCAAGTCTACAGTAATTATATAACTGCCATATGTTTTGTGCTTGTTTATCTACGTAAAATAAATTTACAATATTTTAAACTTTGAGGTCTGAACCGATGCTGTACTGCTTTCAAAGACTAATGGGAGATCTTATGGAGGTATAGGATAAAAAGGAATTACCAGACATAGTTTGCTGTCCACTTCCTAGATTCTCAGGCAAGGTTGGACGCTCCCAAAAGGAATAGGGAATTGGGATCTAAAATACCAGAGCCAAAATAATCTAGGGCAAGTAGGTTAGAAAAGATCTAAAAACATAGCACTCACTGATACTCTCTGAAATGTGTATATCTGGGCTCACACTTGCTTCAAGTGATGCAGCTGATGGAGTGCTGAGGCAAGCTTGATGGCCCTGTTATGTTTCTGGATTTTTACCTTCAATTTTAAAATTGGTAGAATTTTAAAGGAGCTGCAGGAAGAGAGAGACCGGGGGCTTCACATACATAAATCTTTGATGGTGGCAGGACAAGTTGAGAAGGCTGTTAAAAAGGTATATGGGATCCTTGGGTTTATAAATAGACGTATAGAGTACAAAAGCAAGGAAATTATGCAAAACTTTTATAAATCACTGGTTAGGTCTCAGCTGGAGTATTGTGTCTAATTCTGGGCACCACACTTTAGGAAGGATGTCAAGGCCTTGGAGAGGGTGCAGAGGAGATTTACCAGAATGGTACCAGGGATGAGGAACTTCAGTTATGTGCAGAGACTAAAGAAGCTGGGATTGTTCTCCTTAGAGCAGAGGTTAAGTGGAGTTTTAATAGAGGTATTCAAAATTATACATCTGTCTGAGGCTGAACCACACTGTTCGCAACCTTGGTCTCATATTTGACCCTGAAATGAGCTTCTGACCACATATCCACGGCATTACTAAGACCGTCTATTTCCACCTCCGTAACATCGCCCGTCTCCACCCTTGCCTCAGCTCATCCGTTGCTGAAACACTCTTCCATGCCTTTGTTACCTCTAGATTTGACTATTCCAACGGACTCCTGGCTAGCCTCCCACGTTCTACCCTACATAAACTTGAGGTCATCCAAAACTCGGCTGCCCGTGTCCTAACTTACATCAAGTCCCCTTCACCCATCACCCCTGTGCTCGCTGACCTACATTGGCTCCCGGTTAAGCAACGCCTCGATTTCAAAATTCTCATCCTTGTTTTCAAATCCCTCCATGGCCTCGCCCCTTCCTATCTCTGTAATCTCCTCCAGCCCCACAACCCCTCCGCCCCCCACATCCTGAGATATCTGCGCTCCTCTAATTCTGCCCTCCTGAGCATCCCTGATTATAATCGCTCAACCATTGGTGGCCGTGCCTTCTGTTGCCAGGGCCCTAAGCTCTGGAATTCCCTGACTAAACCTCTCCGCCTCGCTACCTCTCTTTCCTCCTTTAAGATACTCCTTAAAACCTACCTCTTTGACCAAGCTTTTAGTCACCTGCCCTAATTTCTCCTTATGTGGATCGGTGTCAAATTTTTTGTCTTTTAATACTCCTGTGAAGTGGCTTGGGACATTTTACTACGTTAAAGGTGCTATCTAAATACAAGTTGTTGTTGTATATGAGGTTTTGATAAGAGTAGATAGGGAGAAACTCTGTTTCCATGGGCAGCAAGGTCGGTAACCAGAGGACACAGATTTAAGATAATTGGCAAAAGAACCAGAAGGAAGGTAAATAGAATTATTTTTATGTAATGAGTTTTTATAATTTGGAATGCACTGCCTGAAAGGGTGGTGGAAGCAGATTCGTTGATAACTTTCAAAAGGGAACTAGCTATATACTTGAAAAGGAAAAATTTGCAGGACTATGGGGAAAGAGCAGGGGAATAGGGCTAACTAGATAGCTCTTTCAAACAGCCAGCACAGGCACCATGCTTCAAATGTGCTGCATGATATGATTCTAAATATTTTCCTCATGCTCTGCACCAAACATCACTCCCGTAAGGAAGCCCTCTCTCTCTTAAGAGCCAGAGTGTGTCTTCACACACCCATTTCCCAGAGTGTGTCTTCACACACCCATTTCCCAGAGTGTGTCTTCACACACCCATTTCCCAGAGTGTGTCTTCTCACACCCATTTCCCAGAGTGTGTCTTCTCACACCCATTTCCCAGAGTGTGTCTTCTCACACCCATTTCCCGGAGTGTGTCTTCTCACACCCATTTCCCGGAGTGTGTCTTCACACACCCATTTCCCAGAGTGTGTCTTCACACACCCATTTTCCGGAGTGTGTCTTCACACACCTATTTCCCAGAGTGTGTCTTCACACACCCATTTCCCAGAGTGTGTCTTCTCACACCCATTTCCCAGAGTGTGTCTTCTCACACCCATTTCCCAGAGTGTGTCTTCTCACACCCATTTCCCAGAGTGTGTCTTCTCACACCCATTTCCCGGAGTGTGTCTTCTCACACCCATTTCCCAGAGTGTGTCTTCTCACACCCATTTTCCAGAGTGTGTCTTCTCACACCCATTTTCCAGAGTGTGTCTTCACACACCCATTTTCCAGAGTGTGTCTTCACACACCCATTTTCCAGAGTGTGTCTTCACACACCCATTTTCCAGAGTGTGTCTTCTCACACCCATTTTCTGGGCATTTGCACTGAGCCCACTGATGAAATAGAACCCTGCATTTGGACTTACTGAATATATTACGTGACCTCATGTGGTTTCTTTGACTTCAGAAAGTAGTAGAATAAACACACAATCAGATTGTGGGCTATAAACTACATGCAGATTTATTAACAATAATTAAGTAAACAGTAGCAAAGGCAAGCAGATTTACAGTAACATACAAAACCTAGCTATTCCACTTTGGAATATGCAAAATAAAAATCACATCTCCTGCAGTAAAATTCAATGTAAAACTGTACTCAAAGGAAGATCACTGCCCCAAACTTTATGTGGGGGTCTATTGCTAATCCTCCATGGGACATCCTCTCTTTGCTGTCTCTTGCCTCTTATGGCTTCAGAGGGACTGATAAATTTGCCTCAGATTCCCCAAGATAGTCTTTCAAAATTCTTTGATGGCTGACCAGAACAAAGGAAATTAAAATGTTTCTTTCAAATCAAATGGAGCCAGCAATCAAACGTATACTTTAAAGGATACATAGGATGTTTGTATTTGAATTGACTGGCTTGGTTTCTTCTCGGGAACAAATTAACTGTATTAGAAGCTTTGGATAAATTGTGAAACTTTCCCTTAGCTAAGAACAATGGTTGCAATAAAATGTGACACAAGCAGCATCTCCACAAACCTCAGTGTCCCCCAGGCCCTGTATTATCGCTGCGGCCTCATAATTGCGGGTAATGGGTTTAATTTGTTGCTTGCACCCACTAGTCCTCGCACGATGGCGCCTGATGAAGGCATTATCTTCCGAAAATAAATTTTACAGAGAATTACAGGCCGCACAAAAGAAGAAAGATTTGCATTTATATAGCACATTTCATGACCTCAGGACATCCCAAAGCGCATCATTGCCAATGAAGTACTTTTGAAGAGTAGTCACTGTTGTAATGTTGGAAATGCTGCAGCTAATTTGCACACAGCAAGGTCCTACAAACAGCAATGTGAGCAGATAATCGTTTTCTTAGTGATGTTGGTTGAAGGATAAATATTGGCCTGGACACCAGGGAGAACTGCCCTGCTCTTCTTTGAATAGTGCCGTGGGATCTTTTATGTCCACCTGAGAGGGCGGACTGGGCTCGGTTTAACGTCTCATCTGAAAGACAGCACCGATCCTAGGGACTCGAGGGGAAATCAAGGAATATGGGGATCGGGTGGGAAAGTGGAGTTGAGGTCGAAGATCAGCCATGATGCTATGGAATGGTGGAGCAGGCTCCAGCGGCTGTATGGCCTACTCCTGTTCCTAATTCTTATGTTCTTATGACAGTGCAGAACTCCCTCAGTACTGTACTGGAGTGTCAGCTAGATTATGTGCTCAAGTCTCTGGAGTGGGAGTTGAACCCAAAACCTTCTGACTCAGAGGCAAGAGTCACTGAGCCATGGCTAATACTACAGCGTATGTATTACTGGGTCTAATGGATTGAAGTGTAAAAAATCTTGCTAAATGATGTTAAAAAAGCAAAGTGCCTACTTTTGTGCAGTTAGCTGTGAATAATGATCATTAGAACAATCTCAGCTGGTCATAAACAGGTCTGCCAGCTCTAGCATTTATTTTGTGCTTCCCCTCCAATAACCGATTGGCTATTTTAGGATTAACAATACTCTTGTGTGAAAGCAAACTTGGCTGCCATTTGCAACCTCCTTGGATTGGCAATGTAGGATAATTGGCACTCCAAGCCATATGTAGGAGTGTTCCTCATTCCTAACCTTAGCACTTCCTTTCAAAATTAAAACACCTACTTCCACAAAAATGAACCAGATTGCGGAGACTACTTTGAGCTCCAGATGAATTGCCTACCTTGTCTTAGTGTTGTCCTTCTGATCAGTAGAGGTCATTTCTCTTGTTTCCTCATACTGTCAACGATAATCCAGAGAGCCTCATTAGTGAAGCGATCTTTGTATTCGCTACTCCTTCTAGTGCTCCAATTCTACAGCTGGACAGACTCTGCAGTCGACTGCTTCTTAAATGATTCCAGGGTTTCCACCCCCAGTACACTACCTGGAAGTCCAGTCCATGCCCTCACTCTTTGCATTAAGAATTTCCTGATATCAGTCCCAAATCTGCTTTACACGAATTTGAACCTCCGTACTCTTCTCCTACTAACATGGTTGATGGCTAAAATTGTGTTCCAGATCTACCTTTTCTGTACTATTTACTATCATATTTGCCTGTCTAAGATCATCTCAGATGCCTCCTTTGAAGGTTGAAAAACAAACAATGGGTAAATTTTCATCTTCACTATCTGGGCAATAATCTGGTGGAGCGGATTGCCTGTTATAGAACCTGCCCGATTTTCATTCCATTGCTTTCAGTCGAATGAAAATTAGGCAGGTTCTATAATGTGTGGTGATTCATTCTACCGATTACAGCCCAGGTAGTGAAGACAAAAATGTACTTCCAAGTTTCTCCAGTCTTTCCTGCTGACTCAGACCCTCACACACTAGTGATCAGTCTCATGACTCTTCTCTACACTGCCTCCTGGGCTTAAATGTCTCCTTTGTGTCTCGGTGATCAAAAACTGGATCTGGTACTTAGTGTGGTCTAACCAGAGCACTGTACGGTTTGAACATGACCTCCTCTGGCTTGTACTCTATTGTTTTGGCTACATGGAGGTAATTTTGTGAAACTCTGGTCCCATCCTGGAGCCTCTCTAACTGCAAACATGGGTCCAACAATTAGGGCTACATTATTGGCCTATGCTCACGACTAGAAATGTCTGCGTGGGGGGAGGTGGGTAGTGGGGGTGCAGCCTTGACCTGCTACACCTCTGTATAGTTCAGAAATCTATTTGTCTTCTTTGGCTGCTACTCTACAATGAATAGACATGTTGGTCTATAAATTCGGCCGCGCAGTGCCACCTACTAAACCCCCAATATGGTGAATAGGATGCACGTGCACATTTTGAGCTGAAAGTATTTGTACAGGAAAAAAATAGGCGTCCGGGGCCCATACCTGAAACAGGCATTAGGCCCTTTGCAGATACAAATAAGGGGCTGAACGCCTGTTTGAGGTCCCCATTCCAAGACCGGTTTGCCCTGAGGCAGCCGGCGCCAACACCAGTTGCACCCAGTAAAACCAGACCTTGGAACCGCCTGCAACCAAAAAGGTAAGTTTTTGAAATTTGCTTACCTGAATGTGGAGCCAGGGAAAAGAAGTGCTCAACTCCACATTTAAAGAACATGCATCGCTGCTCCCCTGATCCCTGAATTTGTTTACCTGAGGGACGCTGTGACGCTAGCAGAGGCCCGATTTTAGTTTCCTCTTTGCTGGCTAGTTGATCGCGCCATGCCAGCTCCATTGAAATGAGGCCTGATGCCCAATATTGGGAGCATCTGTTGCCTCACCACTCAAGTACAGGGAATGTGCCCAAAGGTGAGCATGCCCGAATTTCTAGGCTGTTGAACATTGAGTTGATTAAAACCCCCGATCTCTCAACTTCACTATGCACCAAGTCCGTGTGTTGCCCATGATGTTTCTTCTTGAATGCAGTACTTTCCAGCTGTCTATATTAAATTTAATCCACAATTGTTACGCATTCTTACATAATTTGTTTAACTCATCTTGCAGTTCCCAAGCTGCCTCCTCACATTCAGGAGATCTCACCTTGGATGGATCCATGCTCAGTCCTTCTTCATGGAACTCACCATCTGAGATCATGAGGATCACCACCCCCATTGTTAAAGCTGATTCCAAGGACCTTGGTTTCCTGTTTCATGCCAAACACTACTTTCCCCCTTTACAAGTTTTAATTCTGTATAATTCAGAGGCTAGGTATTCTGCGGCGAGTGTCTCATCTCCTGACTCCCCAAAGTCTTTCCACCATCTACAAGGCACAAGTCAGGAGTGTGATGGAATACTCTCCACTTGCCTGGATGAGAGCAGCTCCAACAACACTCAAGAAGCTCGACACCATCCAGGACAAAGCAGCCCGCTTGATTGGCACCCCATCCACCACCTTAAACATTCACTCCCTCCACCACCGGCATACCGTGGCTGCAGTGTGTACCATCTACAAGATGCACTGCAGCAACTCGCCAAGGCTTCTTTGGCAGCACCTCCCAAACCCGCAACCTCTTCCATCTAGAAGGACAAGGGCAGCAGGCGCATAGGAACACCACCACCTCCAAGTTCCCCTCCAAGTCACACACCATCCTGACTTGGAAGTATATCACCGTTCCTTCATAGTCGCTGGGTCAAAATCCTGGAACTCCCTCCCTAACAGCACTGTGGGAGTACCTTCACCACACGGACTGCAGCGGTTCAAGAAGGCAGCTCACCACCATCTTCTCAAGGGCAATTAGGGATAGGCAATAAATGCTGGCCTTGCCAGCGACGCCCACATCCCATGAACGAAAAAAAAAATATCCAAGTCTAGGTCTAAGGGTACATAAGAACATGAGAATATAAGAATTAGGAGCAGGAGTAGGCCATACGGCCCTTCGAGCCTGCTCTGCCATTCAATAAGATCATGGCTGATCTTCGACCTCAACTGCACTTTCCTGCCCGATCCCCATATCGCTTGATTCCCCTAGAGTCCAAAAATCTATCTATCTCAGCCTTGAATATGCTCAACAACTCAGCATCCACAGCCCTTTGGTATAGAGAATTCCAAAGATTCACAACCCTCTGAGTGAAGAAATTTCTCCTCATCTCAGTATAAAATGGCCGACCCCTTATCCTAAGACCATGCCCCCGAGTTCTAGACTCTCCAGCCAGGGGAAACAACCTCTCAGCATCTACCCTGTCAATCCCCCTCAGAATCTTGTATGTTTCAATGAGATCACCTCTCATTCATCTAAACTCCAGAGAGTATAGGCCCATTCTACTCATTCTCTCCTCATAGGACAGCCCTCTCATCCCAGGAATCAATCTAGTGAACCTTCGTTGCACCGCCTCTAAGGCAAGTATATCCTTCCTCAGATAAGGAGACCAAAACTGTGCACAGTACTCCAGGTGTGGTCTCACCAAAGCCCTGTACAATTGTAGTAAGACTTCCTTACTCTTGTATTGCTCCCTTATCTGAGGAGGCTCTTCTAGGACAGTGCTGTCCAATAGAAATCGCTAACTAATCACAAGTTTGGCTACAGTGACACTGTTTTAGCCATATGCATTAATTTTAGTAGAAAATGCCTTGCATATACTCACAATACAGGTAAATGTATTTCACGTATGAATATTTACTTAACAAACATCTACCACCATTCAGTAACCAAGGAAGTAAAGCATTCACAACAATCAAAAAACACGTATGTGCTCTGCTTTTCACCGTATCATTTTACCAACCCACAAAAACGTTAAAGTTCACATATATACGCTGTGCGAATAGGAGTATTGAAATTTACTAATCAGAAATACAATTATCCCCATCTGGAATATCAATTAACCAAATATAGCTAGCGACTAATATATTGGACAACACTGTTCTAGCACCTCACTTCTACCCAGGCTGTAATAGGAATATAGGAACAGGTGGCGGCCATACAGCCCCTCAACTCTATCTTAGCTCCAGATCCCCTGACCTAACAAAAATCTATCTCTCTCAGTCTTGAAAATTTCAATTGACTCTTTAGGGGGAAGAGAATTCCAGACTTCTGCTGTTTCTATTGAGATCACATTGAGATCTATTGAGATGGAATGTATTACTTCATTCTTATTTACTAATCAGACATGCAATTATCCACATCTGGATTCCCAATTAGCCACATGTGATTAATGTATTGGGTAACACTGCCCTAGAGCCATCTTCATAGTCCATGAGTGGACAACAAGCACCTGGTTTTCAGGTCTGCTCCTCCCCCCTCAGTGAGGCAGCCATTTACCACCATGGAAAGTTCTGAACTACTCTCTCATTCTGGCACTGACACCATCCAATGAACAGCAGCTAAGCTGGAGAGACCAAGTGCCAGGGTCAGTAGCTTGTTTAGTTTGTCTGTTACAAAACTAAAGTAAATAGAATCATCTCTGCAAAGATCTTGCATTATGATATTCTGTGCTAATACGGGCTGTTGCAATGGGACTCAAACAGAAATGTGGCAATTCATTAAAGGCATTAATACTGAAGTGTTTAGTTTAGAAAATACCAGGTTGGTATAAACCAATTACACGTGTTAACACAGGAAGCTCCTTCTCTGTTCTCCAGTGTTCCATTAAAGATCAACTTAATTTCAAAAATGAGACAGGAAAGAAATCTACAAAAAAAATGTATTAAGTTTATTCAGCGTGTGAAAAATCCTTCATTTAATACAATCTGATTTAGACATTTGGTTCATATATTAAAAAGTTGCTGATTTATGCAAACATTATTTCACTGGTGTGGTCGCTGAACTTCATCGAATGGAATAAATCTGCAGTGTAAACGGACTAAATCTGCAGTGTAAATGGACAAAATCAGCAGTTTAAATGGACAAAATCTGCAGTGTAAATGGACAAAATCTGCAGTGTAAATGGACAGAATCTGCAGGGTAAATGGACAAAATCAGCAGTTTAAATGGACAAAATCTGCAGTGTAAATGGACAGAATCTGCAGGGTAAATGGACAAAATCAGCAGTTTAAATGGACAAAATCTGCAGTGTAAATGGACAAAATCTGCAGTTTAAATGGACAAAATCTGCAGTGTAAATGGACAAAATCTGCAGTGTAAATGGACAGAATCTGCAGGGTAAATGGACAAAATCAGCAGTTTAAATGGACAAAATCTGCAGTGTAAATGGACAAAATCTGCAGTTTAAATGGACAAAATCTGCAGTGTAAATGGACAAAATCTGCAGGGTAAATGGACAAAATCTGCAGGGTAAATGGACAAAATCTGCAGTGTAAATGGACAAAATCTGCAGTGTAAATGGACAAAATCTGCAGGGTAAATGGACAAAATCTGCAGTGTAAATGGACAAAATCTGCAGTGTAAATGGACAAAATCTGCAGGGTAAATGGACAAAATCTGCAGTGTAAATGGACAAAATCTGCAGTGTAAATTGATTAAATCTGCAGTGGAAGTGATTATGCTGAAAAGCTGCCATTTCTAAAGTTCGAACTATTTAAACAAGAATTTGCTGTGAAACTGTTACTGTTATCCTATCACCATTGTTTTACAAAATAGGGAAAATGTTTAAATCTACTGAACTGCAGGAGAACTGCATAGTATAAAAAGCAATTAAACAAACGGAAGGGCCAGCTTTTACAAGGGTGGGCTACCAGCGGGAAAGCCCTGCCTGCCAGCCACGTGATATCCAGAAAACAAGGGTAGGAAAATCGCCGGTAACTTCAATACCCGTGTCGGCGGGCGAGGCTCCCTGCTGCTTGCTTGCACCGTGGCAAAATTGGACCTGTACAGTATTAATGGGCAGAAGCAATAAATACAATGTTGTTACTGTTAAATAATACTGCTCTCAGAAACATTCAAAAAAGATGTTAGAAAGGTCCCAGTTAATGTAGAAACAACACTGTTAAATGTATCTGAGATACTTTAATACGATACCATTATGCAGAGTTTAGTAGTAAGAATGCATAGATTTACATTGTACATTGTGTTAAAAAAATGTTTGCGCACTGCGTTGTTTAAACATAGTGATGACAGATTTCACAAAAAAACCTAGTTTCCTTTTGTCGCAGTGTTTGGGGAAAAAAGGATCCTTCATTATGGAAGCTGGATTCAAAGACGAGCATTCCCAGTGAAAGTCATTGCAGTGCATTCCAAATGGGCGGAAAATCATGATTACCTAATAGGCAAAGCTGGCGGACAAGGCTTGGCAGTGGGAGGGCGCAATCGGATAGTTTACCCCATCTTACCAACTTGGCTTTACTTTTTTTGTAATACGCACAAGTTGAGTCAATAGCACTCATATAAATACGGTCATCTTAACAGCAGTCCCATTTCAATTTACTTTTCACTAGCACCAAAGTATCAACAAGTGTGATTGAGGAACTGCGCAAGAGCAGTTCATTAGAACAAATAAGGTTTGCTTTTAAAAAAAACAGCCCATGCAGATTTTTGAGGTATGTCATCTTTGGCTTCCATTTCTGCTAACTTTCTGCAAATTGGCAATCTCGTCAGAAAGCGATATTTACATTGTCCCCACATTAACATATTTATAGAAAGTAAGAGTGTGCCACCCTTTACTGATTTTGTGATGAGATTGTAGACTCGATATAATTCCAAACCTTTCACGTGCAGTCGGAGGCTGTTATTTTTTCCTCCTGTCATCATGGAAGTAGCTGTTCTCAATGCAAAGAACGATAAAGTTATTTGCGCAGTTATACGAGCGCTGATCCAAGAGCTTTCCGCTTCTAAGTGGCGACGCGTTGCCAGTGAGGGTCATGTCTGTTCTCCGCCATGCCCCGCAGTAGTTTGTCATGACTCGGCCTCCGCTTTCACTGGACCCGTGCCAGATTATTTTGTGCGGCCTTGAAAATAAAAATAAAATTGCAGCAGAATTTTAGTTCACGGGAAGAAGTGACGCGTAACACGAACATGCCAATTTCGGATGAGACGTTAAACCGAGGCCCCATCTTCCGTCTCAGGTGGACAAAAAAGATCCCATGGCACTATTTTGAAGAAGAGCTGGGGGGGTTCTCCGTAGTGTCCTGGCCAATATTTATCCCTCAACCAACATCACTAAAAACTGATTAACTGGCCATTTATCGCATTGCGGTTTGTGGGACCTTGCTGTGCATAAATTGATCGCCACGTTTCCTACATTGAAACAGTGACTACACTTCAAGAAAAGTACTTCAATGGCTGGAATATGCTTTGATACGGTCCGAGGTCATGAAAGGCACTATATAAATGCAAGTCCTTCTTGCGTGCGGAGAGAATTCTGCTGAATTTTTCTTGTGAGAGTCACGAACAGAGACTTACCAGGAAGAATCCTTCATGATGTTTCTACCATCAAATGAATAAATAGGAATGTCAGCGTTGAAAGTGGCGTGGCTTTTAAAGATGGACTCCCAACTGTCAAAAAGCACTTCCCCCTGTCAGAAAAAAACAGGACTTATTAACCCGAGTTAGGTTTCTACGTTCTTAAATAGGTATATTCCTAGAGGTGGAAATTAAAATTCATCTACTTCCACTTGACAAAGCAGGTGGTGTTACCTTTTAATCAAATACTTTAGGTAATGAACAAATGAGTTACAATATCATGCCTGCCTGCTCCCAATCCCCTGCTGTCTGGAAGAGATGGCACTTCTATTCTCTGAACTGGTACGGTAACCCTGTAATTGGGATCACCACACTCACCGGACAGACTCTTATTTCTCCCAGTTTCTTTCCTTCTGCTCATGAAGCTATAACTCACCTGAGGTGCAGGTCTATAGGCACCAATAGCCTTCCAGTCCCTGGTACTCCACATTCATTAACTTGTTCACATTAAGACTCCAATATCTATCCATCTATAGAAATGCTATTGTTAAAAATCTTGTGCAGGATGCACACTTACCGTACTTCCGGTTGTAACTATTTTTGGTCATACATTTGTGACAACATTTCCCATTATAACTTGCTATGTCAACATTTCTCATTTAATATTGCTATGATAACTATCACAGTAAGGTTGCAGGATCTGGCCACTATATGGCTCTATGGAGTAAGCTTTTGGAGGTGTTTTTCGAACTGTTGCCAGGTTATATATGAGTCTTGGCAAGGTATTTTACCATGGGGGGGCAAGGGGGGCGGGCATCACAGGCGAGGCCAATCCTGTCTTCGTTCGACATCCACACACCATTTGCTGAGAGGAGTCACTGGACAGCGTCTAGCATGGGGATTCTGACTCATTTTCCCCTCCCTAACTCAAGGGAAATGAGGCCAATTGTAGATAACTGCTGCTCTGGTTGACACTGGCTAGCTCAATACAGATCAGGAATCAAACCTGGGAGCTTTATGCTATACAACTCCTGTAGCATATATTGAATTTGAAGAAGCACTTTCAATGCTCATATGAAGTTAATGACTGACAGTTCAATGTCCAGGAATGCGAACGATCACAAATCGATAGTGAACCATTGCTTACCGTGTCCAAACCGTGCACGAGAGCAATGATTAAAGTAAACAGGGTTGTCATGTATTTTGATAAATGCTTTCCAAGATGAAAGAAATTAAGAATGATTTATGTTTAAGTGTTGTGTTTTACAGCAAAATTAATTTGTACAGATTTTTAAAAAATGAAACTATGTCCCCAGTAACAGGCCGAGCCAAGGTTTCAATCAGAGCCGTCCCCAGTAACAGGCCGGGGTTTGAATCAGAGCCGTCCCCAGTAACAGGCTGAGCCGAGGTTTCAATCAGAGCCGTCCCCAGTAACAGGCCGAGCCGAGGTTTCAATCAGAGCCATCCCCAGTAACAGGCTGAGCCGAGGTTTCAATCAGAGCCGTCCCCAGTAACAGGCCGAGCTGGGGTTTGAATCAGAGCCGTCCCCAGTAACAGGATGAGGTTTCAATCAGAGCCGTCCCCAGTAACAGGACGAGGTTTCAATCAGAGCCGTCCCCAGTAACAGGACGAGGTTTCAATCAGAGCCGTCCCCAGTAACAGGACGAGGTTTCAATCAGAGCCGTCCCCAGTAACAGGACGAGCCGAGGTTTCAATCAGAGCCGTCCCCAGTAACAGGACGAGCCGAGGTTTCAATCAGAGCCGTCCCCAGTAACAGGACGAGCCGAGGTTTCAATCAGAGCCGTCCCCAGTAACAGGCCGGGGTTTCAATCAGAGCCGTCCCCAGTAACAGGACGAGGTTTCAATCAGAGCCGTCCCCAGTAACAGGACGAGGTTTCAATCAGAGCCGTCCCCAGTAACAGGCTGGGGTTTGAATCAGAGCCGTCCCCAGTAACAGGACGAGCCGGGGTTTGAATCAGAGCCGTCCCCAGTAACAGGCCGGGGTTTCAATCAGAGCCGTCCCCAGTAACAGGCTGGGGTTTGAATCAGAGCCGTCCCCAGTAACAGGACGAGGTTTCAATCAGAGCCGTCCCCAGTAACAGGCTGGGGTTTGAATCAGAGCCGTCCCCAGTAACAGGACGAGCCGGGGTTTGAATCAGAGCCGTCCCCAGTAACAGGCCGAGGTTTCAATCAGAGCCGTCCCCAGTAACAGGACGAGCCGGGGTTTGAATCAGAGCCGTCCCCAGTAACAGGCCGAGGTTTCAATCAGAGCCGTCCCCAGTAACAGGCTGGGGTTTGAATCAGAGCCGTCCCCAGTAACAGGACGAGCCGTGGTTTCCTTTACTGTCTGGGCTCCATTACAGCTCAATTCGATATTGGCTGGATTAGCTAGGGTATCTGGAATTAACACCGGAATCTGCAACTAAGATTATTGAGCAATGCACGAAGCAAGCAATGACCTCTGAGCAGTCAGGAATATGTGGCCGAACAGACAACTATGTGACAAAACACCATCACATTTAACCTGTCCCTGGAATGCTTGGAAAGTATTTGCATGCTTTCTGTGACTGGTGCTAACATGCTCCTAGGTATTTAAATTTAATTGCAGCATGAAAAGTCTGAAGGGTAAATTGTGCGCTCCTAGTTACTATCTCCGACCCATCGCCCCTTCGAGTGCAGTTCCATGTTGGATGTGCAGGTTTTACCCTATTTATTTTATATAATACTGTGATGTCTATTTACAGTAAACTTAGATATGAAGTGTCTTCATTTAACTCAAAGAATTCTGATGCCCTAATTCACTCACCATGCAACTAAAAGGGAAATATATATCTGGTTTAATGAAATAACCATCCATTTATCTGAACACTAGTCTCTTGTTTATAGACAGGGAGCAGTTGAATGCTTCTCAAAGATGAATGCAAATCCTCACCTCTGCCAATAAGCACTTCATCTCTGTCTGCGTGCTGACTGAAAGTCAGTTTAGCTTTTTCTAACTGGTAATTTGAGTTGACAGTACTGCGTTTTAAGCTGCCTCAGTAATATCTTTGTCTTTGTTCTGTAAAAATTGATAAGAACATGAGGATATTATGCAATAGGGAAAAGCTATTAATCGCACCTAGTCACCTCTTCTTCTCAGCCGTGGATCAGCAGTAGCATTCTCACCTCTGAGTCAGAAGGTTGTGGGTTCTAGTCCCACTCCATAATCTAGGCTAACACTCCAGTGCAGTACTGAGGGAGCACCATGGTGTCATTGGTGCCATTTTACGGATAATCCCATGGCACTATTTTGAAGAAGAACAAGGGAGTTCTCCCCAGCATCCTGGCCAACATTTATCCCTCAACCAACACTACTAACAGATGACGATAGCAAAATACTGCAGATGCTGGAAATCCGAAATAACAACAGAAAACGCTGGAAAAACTCAGCAGGCCAGGCAGCATCCGTAGAGAGAGAAACAGATGGTCTGGTCATTTATCTCATTGCTGTTCATGGAACCTTGCTGTTTCAAGGGATATGGGGAGAAGGCAGGGACAGGGTGCTGAGTTTGGATGATCAACCATGATCTCATAGAATGGCGGAGCAGGCTTGAGGGGCCGAATGGCCTACTCCTGCTCCTATCTTCTATGTTTGCAAATTGGCTGCTGCATTTTCCTACATTACAACAGAGACTACACTTCAAAGGTACTGTAAAGCACTTTGGGATGTCCCAAGGCCATGAAAGGCGCTATATAAATGCAAGTCTTTCTTTCTTGAAGGACTTTGGGCCTACCTATCTACTAACGATATCTCCATCTTTAACGACTGAATCGGGATTCGCGTGCAATGCAGTCAGTTGGCTCCTGGTCTGGGGAGCTGTTATTATTTTTGAAATAGTTCCATGTCACGTTGGACTCCAATATTTGTGCTTTTTGGCCTAGCGATGGCTACACAATGGGAATCTGGTGGGAATATTCACAGAATCTCACTGTTAGAACAGAAGGAAGAAGAAAAAGAACACTTGGTTCCATCCTGTGGACCTGCTCAGAAACTGGACACCCTATCTTAACTTGCTTCCAAGCTCACATCCACATATTTCCAATTATATCAATGGGTCCATTTCACTTCTTGAATCCTTCGAAACAACCCTACATTCAATGTGCAAGATAGCAATCTATTCTATAAGTCAACAACGTTTAAGTATAATGTTACGAATCCATACGTTACTCTGAAACTGGCAATGTCTTTAGCTTATTTTTTTATATTTTATTTTTTTATATTTTATTTTCTTATCTTTCCCCAGTTCAACCCAAAGAACATCTCCATTGATGTTTCCTGTGAGAACAGATTTATTGGTAGATTTTACAAACAGTAAATGTTACTGCAGTTGGGCGTGACTCCAACCCATGAGTGCGGATTGTAACATTTACCTGCTGTCTCTCTCATCCTCCTTTCATAGATTTGAGTTCCATTGAAATTCTTCTCCACTCTTGGAACCTTTTCAATGCATCTAAACTGGATGTAGGACTCCCAGTGGTATCACCAAGGCTCTTTTGGGTGCCCATGTAGCCTCTTCTGACTTATACCCCATGGATTTACTTGTAAACTTGAATAACAGGGCAACGGTCTGGGGATGTGCGTGTTGTCATCACTGGACACTGCTGTTCTTATTATCCAACTTTTCGCTAATTAATAATCTAATTAATTTCACGTCAACTACCAACTTCCTGAAAAACTGTGATGTGCCTTAACCCATCAGTCTGACTGTATCCTCAATGAATTCTAATAATCGTCATTGACCTGCTTTTAATCAACTTTTGTTGACAACTGAAACTTTGCATTTGAATTTTGCATTGCTTATTCAAGTTGTAAGGCATTCTGAGTGACGTAAGCAGTTGAATCTCTACCATTCATGTGTATCTGAGAGAAAACACAAGAACAGCAGAAAAATGGTTACCTTTGAATGGTGAGAGATTGGGAAATGTTTGCACTCAGAGGGACCTGGGTGTCCTTGTACATGAATCACAGAAAGTTAACATGCAGCTACAGCAAGCAATTAGGAAATCAAATGGTATGTTGGCCTTTATTACAAAGTGATTAGAGTATAAGAGTAAATAATTCTTACTACAATTATACAGGGCATTGGTGAGGCCACACCTGGAGTACTGTGTACAGTTCTGGTCTCCTTACCTAAGGAAAGACATACTTGCCTTAGAGGGAGTGCAGCAAAGGTTCACTAGACTGGTTCCTGGAATGAGGGGATTGTCCTATGAGGAGAGATTGAGTAGACTAGGCCTATATTCTCTAGAGTTTAGAAGAATGAGAGGTGATCTAATTGAAACAAATAAAATTCTTAAGGGGCTTGACAGGGTTAATGCTGGGAAAATGTTTCCCCTGGCTGGGAAATCTAGAACACAGGGTCACAGTCACAGAATAAGGGGTCGGCCATTTAGGACTGAGATGAGGAGAAATTTCTTCACTCAAAGGGTTGTGAATCTTTGGAATTCTCTACCCCAGAGAGCTGTGGATACTCAGTCGTTGAGTATTCTCAAGACAGAGATCAATACATTTTTGGGAACTAAGGGAATTAAGGGATATGGGGACAGTGCGGGAAGGTGGAGTTGAGATAGAAGATCAGCCATGATCTTGTTGAATGGCGGAGCAGACTCGAAGGGCCAAATGGCCTACTCCTGCTCCTATTTCTTATGTTCTTATGTTCTTAAAGGAATGAAATCCTGGGAGGACTGTACCATCATTCTAGGAGGGAGTGCTAGAATTTAGACGTGGTTTATAAACAGGAGCTGTTTTGTAACAACTACAATTGCAGGGATGTTTAGTGAATGAAGAGGGAAGCAAACCCATTTTCTTAAGTTTATTGTGTATAAAAATTAGATCATGGCTGATCTGTAGCCTGATCATAGAATGTTACAGCACAAATGGAGGCCATTCGGCCCATCATGCCTGTGCTGGCTCTTTGAAAGAGCTATCCAATTAGTCCCACTCCCCCACTCATTGCCCATAGCGCTGCAAATTTTCCCTATTCAAGGAAATATCCAATTCCCTTTTAAAAGTTACTATTGAATCTGCTTCCACCACCCTTACAGGCAGTGCATTCCAGATCATAACAACTCACTGCTTAAAAAAAAATCTCCTCATCTCCGTTCTGGTTCTTTTGTCAATTATCTTAAATCTGTGTCCTCTGGTTACTGACCCTCCTGCCAGTGGAAACAGTTTCTCATTATTTACTTAATAAAAACCCTTCATTATTTTGAACACATCTAATAAATCTACCCTTAACCTTGGCGAACAATCTAGTCTCTCCAAATAACTGAAGTCCCTCATATCATTCAAGTAAATCTCCTCTGCACCCTCTCCAAGGCCTTGACATCCTTCCTAAAGTGTGGTGCCCTGAATTGAACACAATACTCCAGCTGAGGCCTTAACAGTGATGATGAAAAAGCAGATGCTTTTTCAATAAATGTGAGTAAGAACTGGTACTGTTTATCTCTCTGAAATGTATTAATTTTGTATTTTTTTACCTTTAAACATGCAGGAAGCATTGGAAGAATTTATAAGGCAGATCAGATAATATTTGGGACTTCTGCTTTGTAACATCTAGGGGGTGATTTTCCCAGCCCCGAGGAGGCGGGTTTGGAGGCGGGAAAATCGCAAATAATGAGTGCGGGTTCGGAACCCGTCTCCGCGCAATTTTGCCGGAGGCGGTTTTGATGGGTGCGATTCGGTCCCTCCTCCAGCAGTCCAGAGAGGTAGTTAAGACCCTTAAATAGTAGTTAAGGGCTTCTGTAATCCCATTTTGAGAGGCCCTCGTTATTTTTCCACATTTTCAGCGTGTTCCACGACCCTCCTAAACCACGCCAGCTAAACCTGCTGGGTTGACAAGTGGGTGGCCTCCTCACAGCTGCAGCTCCACCATTAAAACGGAGCTTTCATCAGGGATCAGTTGCAGGTGGCAGAACTTTTGTTGCAAAGGTTTTTCAGCACTTTTAGCAGGCCTACCGAAGTCAGAGGTGCTGCAGCTTCTATCTCTCAACTGTGGGACCTTCTTGGAAGACCCTCTCCCCGCTTGGATTGAGCGCTTCCCCAATGGAGGTATCTGCCAGCAGCTTGGGAACCATTCATTTCCTTTCACCATGGAGCTCAGATTCGGATGAGGAGCAGCCACAGCAGCAGCAGAACCAGGCAGCTCAGCAGCAACAGCTGCAGGAGCCCCAACCTCCTGCTCAGCCACCTGATGCTGCACAGGGCAGAAGGCGCCAGTGCATGGAAGTACGTCACTGCAGGAGATACCCCCAACACAGGGTTTACAGAAAGAGGATGAGCTACCTTAACATGAGTGATCAGCAGTGCCAAAGGAGGCTGAGACTTTCGCGAGATGTTGTCCAAGACATCTGCGCACTGCTGCACCAATACCTGGTGCCCAGAGGAACGGGTGGACACCCCTTACCAGTGGCTGTCAAAGTCACCACCGCACTCAACTTTTTTGCCTCAGGCTCCTTCCAGAGATCATCAGCAGACATCAGCGGCATCTCCCAGTCGGCCGCCCACAGTTGCATCACGCAGGTTACCAATGCCCTTTTCGCTAAGGCCCACAATTACATCCACTTCTCAAGGGATTAAGTAAGTGTAACCGCGCGTTTGCTTGGCTTTGCAAATATGGCAGGCTTGCCAATGGTGCAGGGCATCATAGACTGCACACATGTGGCCCTTAGGGCACCCCATCACAACCCAGCTATCTTTGTCAACCGCAAGGGCTTCCACTCCCTCAACGTACAGCTGGTGTGTAACCACAAGAAGGAGATTTTGCATGTTTGCGCCAAGTTCTGTGGTAGTTGCCATGACTCTTTCATCCTGCGGCACTCTAGTGTTCCTCCGCTTTTCAATCCGCCAAACCAACTTAACGGATGGCTCCTTGGTGACAAAGGCTACCCCCTGAAGAAGTGGCTAATGACGCCGATCAGGAGGCCAGCTAACGAGGCTGAAGAGCACTTCAACACAAGCCACACTTCAACCAGGTCCATCATCGAGCAAACCATTGGCTTGTTGAAGATACGCTTCCAATGCCTTGACCGATCAGGTGGAGCCCTGCAGTATTCAGCAGCCAGGGTCTCCAGAATGGTTGTGGTCTGCTGTGCACTGCACAACATGGCACAGCGTCGTGGCTTGCAGCTTCCTGATGAGCAAGTGGCTCAGTTCCTAGCCTCCTCAGA
The DNA here is from genome assembly GCA_030390025.1 of Squalus acanthias. Lineage (NCBI taxonomy): Eukaryota > Metazoa > Chordata > Chondrichthyes > Squaliformes > Squalidae > Squalus > Squalus acanthias. Next base: position 107,253,032 of record CM059432.1, read on the forward strand.
TGAGGATGAGGAGGCTGAGGCGGAGGAGGAGGACCGAGCGCCAGTCTAACGACCAGCAGCGGCAGCACGCGAGCACATGGCTGCCCGTAATGCAAGAGATGCACTTATCCTGGCCAGGTTTGCATAGGTTGCCCAAGTTGGCACATGTCCTTGGCTCCATCTTAAGACATGATAGACAATGGGCATGACTCTCTGGCCTCCTTTCACTCTGGCCACCAACCTGACCACGCAAGTGTCGCGGAGCCCGCAATGTGGAGCTGCCTAAGGTGAAATAACAGATGCCATCACGCCAACATTTTGCCATCAAATCATTTTTATGCTTTCCAACAGGGCTGGCATTTCATCAATACACATAAACATTCACCCAATCTGCACACAGATCTGGAGGTTATATCCCTTGCCAGCTGGACCCACACAGCCTTGGTTTCGTTGGGAGGCCTCTTCCTCCCAGATGAGTGGAAGAGCACCTCCATGCTAGCTCTCACCCCCTCGACCAACATTTGCAGCGCATCATCCGAGAACCTCGGGGAGGCCCTTGCCTTGGAATTGGACATAGTGGTTTCTCAAAAAATGTTGGAGGTGGTGCAGCATCAACAGAAATCCAGTGGAATGATCCAAGGCAGCAAGCAGCCCTTAAATGAGGCTGGAAAAGTGACATCAGCAGAGGCGAGTTTCAGTCCCAAAACACTAATTGGCCAAGGGCATCCCACACCTCTGAAATCAACTGGCCAATTAGGGAAAAATCGCAATTTTTTTCCACCTCTCAGTGGAGGCGAGTTTGGAACCCACCCAAACCGAAACCCACCTCCAACCTGCCTCCAGTGAGAAAATCGCCCCCCTAGTTTCTCTTTGATCATTCAATGATTATCGAGTAACCAACTTGATGAATAAAAGTTATTTTTTAATCACACTCAGCAAGGCTCCTGCCTAAGTAAGGTAGAGAGAGAGATCACAGGAATTGAAAGGTAACATATATAGAAACACAATGTAGATATTCAGATGAACCAATCAAATTTCTTGTGGAAAGTCCGGCCTAACGTCATCTTCTCCACCCCATTCCCCGTGACACTGGGATTCGTTGCTTTTCCTCTAACTAGATGCTCTTGAATTGTCTCATTTTCTAATAGCCTTTAGTGATTTATTCCCAACAGTGATGTGATACTAACAGAGCTAATATTCCTGGGTTAATCCATCAGAGCTATTTCACAGACTGGATTGACAGAGGCTGCTTTTCAATTGTCCTCTATACTTTGGCTGTGTCAGAGCAAGCCTTTGGCTTAATGGTACCAATCCCGCCTCTGAGACAGAAGGTGCAGGGTTCAGACCCCGCTTCAGACAGTCCTTACGCGTGGAAACCGGGACTTGGGCTCTGAATACTGGGTTGACATCCAGCAGGATACTTGCGTTCGGTGGTTGTGGGTGGCCTCCCCTCATTGTATGGGTTGTATAGGAACAGCCACCCCATTGTCTGGTATAAAGCTGGTTATGGCCACGAAAGCAGCATTTATGTTGCGGCTGGTCAGACTGTTAATCGGCCTGTGAATCCTTCCACTATTTCACACTGTTCTCGAAGGGAAGATATGAAAACAACTGTGGCACCCAATCCACTTTGCAAGATTTCAACCACAGTACCCTCTAGGAATATAGGAACAGGAGGACGCCATGCAGTCTCTAGAGCCTGCTCCATTCAATTAGATCTTGGCTGATGTATATCGCAATTCCATTTACCCGCCTTTGCTCCATATCCCTTGATACCTTTACCTAACAAAAATCTATCCATCTTAGTCTTGAAAGCTCCAATTGTCCAGCATCCACAGCCTATTGAGGTGAGAGAGTTCCAAATTTCTACTACCCTTGTGTGAAAAAGTGCTTCCTGATTTCCCTCCTAAATGGACTGGCTCTAATTTTAAAATGATGTTCCCTTGTTCTTGATTCCACCACCAGAGGAAATAGTTTCTCTGTATCTACCCTATCAAATCCTCATTTCTGAGGGATGATTTTATGAGAAATCCTGCAATTTTCAATCTCATGGGAGAGAGCCAACATCATAAGATCAGCAGAAAACGCTGGAAAAACTCAGCAGGCCAGGCAGCATCCGTGGAGAGAGAAAGAGAGTTAACGTTTCAGGTCATCTTTCTCTCTCCACGGATGCTGCCTGGCCTGCTGAGTTTTTCCAGCGTTTTCTGTTGTTATTTCGGATTTCCAGCATCCGCAGTATTTTGCTATCATCATAAGATCAGTCCTTTCTTCTCATTTCTATAGTTATCCAGCAAGGCTTGGATTCTGTGAAAAGCTTCATGGTTTGTTAATGGCCATAGACTCAGTTGTAGGGGGTAATTTTAACTTTGGGCGATGGTGTAAAAGGGATGATATCGAATTAACTGCCTGTTATACACCATGCCCAATTTTACTTTCCACTTAAGTCAAAGGAAGGGAAATCGGCATGGTGCATAGTGAGTGGCTAATTTATTATCACCCATTTTACACTAACCCCCAAAGTTAAAATTACCCCCTACCAGTTTAATTGCCTTCTTGAATATACTATCATGGGTACAGTACCAAGTGGTTCTGGTACTGGATTAGCAACCCAGTGGTCATGAGTTCAAATCCCACCCAGGCAAGATGTGAAACTGAATTCAATAAATCTGCTCATTTCTGGACTGGCATCAGAAGATGATCATGAAAGCTGTTGGATTGTTTTAAAAACCCAGCTGGTTCACTAATGCTCTTCAGGGAAGGTAACCTGCCACCCCCTATCTGGTCTGACCTACATACGACTCCAGTCTAACACTACGGGCTGGATTTTCTCAGCCCTGAGGAGGCGGGTATGGAGGCGGGACTGCCGGGAAAGTTGCAGAATTTGGGGGCGGGTGGCAAACCCGCCCCCAACCCGCCTCCGTGCCCTCTTGCCAGGAGGCGGGAAGCTGTCCTGCCCCGGGTCCCGTCTCCTTGGAGGCGGGAAGGGATTAAAGCCTATTAACTGCCTGTTAACAGGTAGTTAACAGGCAGAAAATAGGATCATCCCCATTTTTCGTGCTGAAGTGCAGGCTTCCCGACCTGGGGGAACCCCGCCAGGGTGTAGGAGCTGAGTAGGAGGTCTGCGGGGGTCGGAGGGGTCTGAAAGTGCGATGTAGAGGTGAGTGATGGGTGCAAGTGTGGAGTGGTAAGTATGTGAGGTGAGTGTAAAGTGTTAGAAAATGTTAATTTACCTTTGTTTCGACCTACAGCCTTCAGCCGCTGTGGAGCCGGAGTCCCCGACATCTCCATTGTAGATTTCACAGACTGGCTGTTGGATCCTCCGAACCAACAGCCAGGTGATTTCTGCAAAGTAGAAAGGTTTGATGAGTCCTGAACACAAGGACTCATCAAACTACACAGAATGTCAGGGCTGGATTTTGTCAGCCCCGAGGATGCGGGTATGGAGGCGGGACTGCCGGTAAAGTTGCAGAATTTTGGGGCGGATGGCAAACCCGCCCCCAAGCCCTCTTGCCAGGAGGCGGGAAGCCGTCCTGCCCCAGGTCCCATCTCCTCGAGGCGGGAAAGAGATTAAAGCCTATTAACTGCCTGTTAACAGGTAGTTAACAGGCAGAAAATAGGATTATTCCCATTTTTCGTCTTGAAGTGCAGGCTTCCCGACCTCGGGGAACCCTGCCAGGGCGTAGGAGACGAGTAGGAGGTCTGCAGGGGTCGGAGGGGTCTGAAAGTGCGATGTAGAGGTGAGTGATGGGTGCAAGTGTGTTGTGGTAAGTATGTAAGGTGAGTGTAAAGTGTTAGAAAATGTTCACTTACATTTGTTTCGACCTACAGCCTCCAGCCGCTGTGGAGCCGGAGTCCCGACATCTCCATTGTAGAGATCACAGACCGGCTGTTGGATCCTCCGAACCAACAGCCAGGTGATTTCTGCAAAGTTGAAAGAGTTGATGAGTCCTGAACACAAGGACACATCAAACTACACAGAATGTCAGTGTTTGACAGCTTCACAGAGCTGTCAAACGATGACATTTCTTCTTTCAAAAGTTCTTGACAGATGACACATCATACGTTGACGTGCTCCGTCACTGACTTCCCCCTAATTAGCCTGCTGAGCCCGTTGAGCAGGCTTAACAAGGTCAATCAGGGGAAAATCCCGCTGGTTGGCCAGAAGCTGATGGAGGCGGGATTGAAAGGCGGCAAGCAGCAGTCCCGCCTCCAAAAGCTTCCCATTGAGAAAATCCAGCCCTATGTGTTTGACTCTTAACACCCTCAGAGCAATTAGGGAAAAAAAATTATCAGCACCGTATTGAGTGAAAATGTGAACAAACTGGATGAAAGCCGTCCACATTTAAAACATTGCCACCAACCCTTCATTCCTCAAGGCATTATTTGTTCTTTGTACTCTGCTCGTTGCAAACATATTCAAACATCCTCTGATGTCCATTGCAATTTGCTTTTCTAATTTTCCCATTCTAGCTCTTGTTCAACATTTTTGTGCATGTTACAACTGGCAGTGAGCCTTACTCGTAATTTGAAAAGTAGAAACTACACCATTGTAGGCCTCTCAAAATCACCCCCTTCATTTGCAGCCTCGTCAATACATCGTCAAACATACCATTTTTTGGTTATTGTTTTGTTTCTGCCAATTAGTCTCCCAATTTATCTTCATTCCCAAGCCCATCTCTTAGTTGCTCCCTCACTTTGTTATTTCTTATTCAGAGTAGGTGTAGTGGTGAGTAATCAAAAGGCCTGGACTAATAATCCAGAGAACGGGAGTTCAAATCCCACCATGACAGTTTGGAAATTTGAATTCAGTTTAAAAAATCTTGAAATAAAAGTGACCAAGTAGTAAAAATCCAACTGATTCACTAAAGTCCTTTAGGGAAGGAAACCTACTATCCTTACACGGTCTGGCCTATATGTGACTGGAACATCATGACTAGACACGTCCTCCCCCTGCAGCCATAGAATCTCTTGGGAGAGGCAAAAGAACAGAAAAATTCAGGGCCAATAAGGGAAAAAATACACTGGAAAATTCCTCTCTGACTCCCTCAGGCAATAACATAGAAAAGGACTTGAAGGTTCCTTGAAATGCTAAGTTATTACCACCTCTAATTATTTATCTACAAGCTCAAATAAACTCTAGACAAAATTTTCAGAACTTTTGTACATCACTTTTTCCCCTTAACTTCTGTAATTTTAATTTTGGATACATTAACTCATATTTAGTCAAAGGCAGCACCCAATATATGTGTTTTTACCTTTAGGTTGACGACTGGCATGCTTAATCTGTCAGCCTTCCTCACCACTGTGTATAAATCTTGTAGTTGAGAGGATAGGAAAGCTCGGTAAGTCGCCAGCGAGCCCATCGCTCGAGCTTGCTGGAAGCACTGCAAGTCAGCCCCGCGGATACCCCGCATGTTACCAGTCAAGGGTGTGTTTAAAGCGACCAAGTGTAACTTAAAGGAAACAGAAAGAAAGGTTTGGGTTAAAATACACAATAGTAAATCCCTGACCCAAAGAAGTGACGAACAATTCCCCCAATATAAACACCAGACTTTTCACTTCATCTTAGTCACACTGAGGTAAGTTTTCAAGCCAATGCTTTCTATAAAACACACGGGCGTGGAAATTCCCCAGTGGTTTCTCCGTAGCTTTAGCAGGGTGCTGGCGGAACACACAGAGAAATGGCGTAAACCGCCATCTACACATGTATCCCTGGGGGTTTCGCCGGCCTCCCACCAAAGTTATGGCAGGATATCGGAAGGGCCCCACCCCTCCGCGGATTCGAATGTATGACACACAAGCTTCGCTCACAAGAGTAACTAAAACCCGGCAGGTAACACCTTACTCCACTCAGTAAAGTGGCTGAGTCAAAAGGGGCCTTTTTCCCAAAGATATGTTACTGGTGGGAAGGCCCCAGGCTGCCAACCAAGCATAGCAGGAAACCACAGCCTGTTGTCACGATTTTCTATCCGGACCCTCAAATCCTGGATATGTTCAGCTAAAGCTATCTACTGGGAATGAAAATCAAGCAAATTGTCCCTAAAGGGTCACATCTAGTTGTAAGCCGTGATTGACAGATCAGTTGGAGGATGTAAGATGGATTCTTCGGGCTGGATTTTCATACGGCCATTGAGGCGGGATTGGAGGCGTGTGGGGGGTTAAAATTGCAGAAACTGGCGGGCGGGCCCGATCCCGCCTCCATTTAATTTTGATGAAATCGTGTCTGCTGGTCCCGTCTCCGTCCCGCCTCCAAGAGGCGGGAGAGGCCATTAATGCCCTTAACAAGCCCTAAATTGGCTCTGTAATGTCATTTTGATAGTTTTTTGCTAGTTTAACCCTTTTCCCACATGAAGCACGCCTGATCTGAAACACGCCAGTGAAACCTGGCGGGAGCACAAGTGGATTGCTGACTCTCAGCTGCAGCTCAACCATTAAATAGGAGATTTGATCAGCCATCATTTGCAGGTGGCAGGACTTTGTTGTCACAGGTCTGGGGGAACTTTTAGAAGGCATAACCACAGCTCTGGAAGTTTGGAGCCTGACACCCATCTCCAGTGTGACCTCCTGGGAAACCCCTCTCGCCACCCTCATTGAGCGCTTTCTCAACTGAGGCATATACCAGAGGCATGGGAGCCATTTATTTCCTTCCCTCCTGGGCATCAGATGAGGACGAACACCAGCCGCGGCACCAGCAGAACCATGAACAACAGCAGCACCAACAGCAGCAGCGCCAAGCTGCCGCTCACCCGCCTGAAGCTGCACAGGCCAGAAGGGGCCAGCGCATGGAAGGCCGTCGGCGCAGGAGATACCCCCCAAACAGGGTCTACAGACACAGGGTCAGCTACCTCAACATGTCTGAGCAGCAGTGCCAAAGGTGGCTCCGACTTTCGCGAGAGGTAGTGGGTGACATCTGCGCAATGCTGCAACAAGACCTGGAGCCCAGAGGACACCCCTTACCAGTGGCCGTCAAAGTCACCACCGCACTCAACTTTTTTGCCTCAGGCTCATTCCAGGGATCAGCAGCAGACATCAGCGGCATCTCCCAGGCAGCCGCACACACCTGCATCACGCAGGTAACCGATGCCCTCTTTGCCATCGTGCACAATCACATCCATTTCACCAAGGATCGAGCAAGTGTCACGGCGCGTGTGGTTGGATTAGCTAATCTGGCAGGCTTTCCAAGGGTGCAGGGCGTCGTTGACTGCACACATGTGGCCCTTAAGGCACCCCATCGCAATCCAGGTATTTTTGTCAACCGCAAGGGCTTCCACTCCCTCAACGTTCAGCTGGTGTGTGACCACAAGAAGGAAGTTTTGCATGTTTGTGCCAAGTACCCTGGCAGTTGCCATGACTCCTTCATACTGCGCCAGTCTATTCAGTCCGCCAGACCAACTTAACGGATGGCTACTTGGAGACAAGGGCTATCCCCTGAAGACGTGGCTAATGACGCCGTTGAGGAGCCCATCCAACGTAGCTGGGGAGAGCTACAACTCCAGCCACATTTCCACCAGAGCCATAATCGAGCAAACCATCGGTATGCTGAAGATGCGCTTCAGATGCCTGGATAGATCAGGTGGAGCCCTGCAATACTCAGCAGCCAGGGTCTCCAGAATCGTCGTGGTTTGCTGTGCACTTCACAACATGGCACAGCATCGTGGCTTGCAGATGCCGGAGGACCAAGTGGCTCCTCACATAGCCTCCTCAGATGAGGAGGTGGAGGAGGAGGAGGAGCGAGAGAACGAACATCTTGCAGAGGCCCATCAACCAGCGGCAGCATTACGCGAGACCATAGCTGCAAAGGACGCACTCATCTTGGCCAGATTTGCTTAGTCTAGACAATCAAGCACTTTTGCCTCGCAGCTTCTTACCAGAGCTACGACAATGGCCCAGACCCAGCGGATCCCTAACAATTTGACCACCATACTGACAATTGCAAGTTATCCTAAGGCCTCATTGTGGAAGTCCCATTAGCGAAATGACAGACGCCACAACTGCAGCTGTAGCCATCAGAGTTTTTATTTACACTTAACATCTGATGGCTTTTTTACATTAAACATCAAATTTCACCCAAGTGACTATTTGTGCAGTATCGTTCTCTTACGCGTGCTCCTACGTGGTGCTTCCCCTGTGGCTTGAGCAGAGGTGGAGGCCCCCTGCTCAGTTTGTTGCTGCTCCTGTCTCGACACCTTTGGCAGGTGTCCTCTGGGGTTGCGAACCTGCGAAAGCTCGGCAACAGTCTGCTGCTCCTGCGGCTGGGCCGGGGTTGAGACGCCGATCTCAGTTGGGTGCGGACTCTGGTGGGGCTCTGACCGAGGACTTGTCAGTGGCATGGAAGTGTGAGCGCTTGGAGAGGCGCCCCCACCTCCTTGTTGTCTGCCACCAACATCCCTCTCATGGGTCAGGTCCACCTCAGCGCTTGCAAGTGGATTGAGAGCACCTTGCTGCACATCAGGGGGGCCATGGGGACCCGTATCTGCACTGGCAGTCCTACTCAGAAGGACTTCCATGAAGGTCTGGTTTCTCTGTTCAATAGATGTCCATCGCTCCTCCAGAGATGTTATTCTATTGAGAACACTCACCATGTTTTCTGCACTCTGGCGACTTATCACCTCCATGGAGGTTGCCATCCTTTCCATGGTGATGCGTTCATGCGCCAATGACTCCACAAAGGCTCTGCTCATGTTCGCTATGGACTCCTCCATTCGCTCCACACTCGCAGCGACCCTGGAGACAAAACCTGTCAGAGACTCCTGCATCTGTTCCTGGAGTCCCAGCACTGCTGATCTTATGGATGGCCCCAGAGGCAGAGGGTCGACATGCAGCTGAGCCGAGCTAGGAGAGTCCTGCGCCCTCCGACTAGGACTCTCCACTGCTGTCCCTGTCTCCACCATCTGCTGATGCTCACTTGTGAGCTGTGATACACCAGGTGACAACACTACTCTATGTCCCGAGGGTCCCACCGAGGTGTGAGTCTCTGCGCTGAATTCTGCTGATGCTGTGCCCTCAGAGGTTGCAGCTTCCTCTGAGGAGTCTGGATGCTCAGGCTGGTCCTCCTGGCTAGTGGTTGCGATGGTCCTGTGGGGGAGTAAAGGAAAGAGTCAGAGATGTGATGCCAAGGTTACATGCATATTGCAGATGATCATAAATCTATCTGTTAGAGCTTCAGATTCATTATCAGTGACTCATGCAATGTCAATGAGAGAGATGGAACACTATTCAGTCACCAGCTTGCTGTGATGCACCCGTCTGTCCGTCCCCCACTTGTGTATCGTCCTCCACTCCCACGATCTCCAGGACCGCATCCTCCCAGGTGGTGAGCTGGGCTAATGAAGGTGGCTCTTTCCCTTTTATTGTGAGCTCTCTTTTCCTACAATGAGGGAGACAAGTGGAGTTTGAGTGAGATTGAAGGAGTGAGTGTAGAGAGTCCATAGCATAGATACATAGATACATAGATACATAGATACATAGAAGATAGGAGCAGGAGTAGGCCATCCGGCCCTTCGAGCCTGCTCCGCCATTTAATGAGATCATGGCTGATCCTCCAATTCAGTATCCCGTCCCCGCCTTCTCTCCGTAACCCTTAACCCCTTTTGCCTGTAGAAATATATCTAATTCCCTCTTAAATATATTTAATGAGCTGGCGTACACTGCCCTCTGTGGCAATGAGTTCCACAGGTTCACCACCCTCTGAGTGAAGAAATTCCCCCTCATTTCTGTCCTAAATGGTTTAGCCCTTATCCTTAAATTATGTATTCTAGTTCTGTTCTCACCCGCCAAGGGAAACATTCCTTCTGCATCTAGTCTGTCTAGACCTGTCAGAATTTTATACACTTCTATGAGGTCCCCTCTCAATCTTCTAAACTCCAGTGTGTACATCCCTAAACTACATAGTCTCTCCTCAGAGGTCAATCCCGCCATTCCTGGTATCAGCCTGGTGAATCGCCGCTGCACCCCCTCCATGGCAAGAACATCTTTCCTCAGATGAGGCGACCAAAACTGTACACAGTACTCGAGGTGTGGTCTCACCAGTGCCCTGTACAGCTGCAGCAAGGTATCCCTGTTCCTGTATTCCAACCCTTTTGCTATGAAGGCCAGCATACCGTTTGCCTTCTTGACCGCCTGTTGCACCTGCATGCTCGCCTTCAGTGACTGGTGTACAAGAACACCCAGGTCTCTCTGTACTTCCCCCTCTCCCAATTTATTGCCATTTAAATAATAATTTGCCCTCCCGTTCCTGCACCCAAGGTGGATAACTTCGCACTTGTCCACATTATAGTGCATCTGCCATTTATCCGCCCAATCACCCAGTCTGTCCAAATCGCTCTGGAGCTTCCTGGTCTCCTCCTCTGAGCCCACCCCCCCTCCTAGTTTAGTGTCGTCTGCAAATTTGGAAATGCTGCATCCGACTCCCTGATCCAGGTCATTAATGTAAATTGTGAACAGCTGGGGACCCAGGACAGATCCCTGTGGTACCCCACTTGTTACTGCCTGCCATTCAGAAAATGAGCCGTTTATTCCAACTCTCTGTTTTCTATCTGACAGCCAGTTCTCTATCCACGTCAATACTTTCCCCTTTATCCCATGAGCTTCAATTTTCCATGCTAATCTTTTATGTGGGACCTTATCGAAGGCCTTTTGGAAGTCCAGGTACACCACATCTACTGGCTCTCCCCCATCTATTTTACCAGTTACTCCCTCAAAAAATTCCAATAGATTAGTCAAGCACGATTTACCCTTTGTAAATCCATGTTGACTCTGTCCTATCCTGTCCCCATTTGCTAAGTGCTCTGCTATTTCATCCTTAATGATGGACTCCAGCATTTTGCCCACAACTGATGTAAGGCTTACAGGTCTGTAATTACCTGCTTTTTCCCTACCCCCCTTTTTGAATAGTGGGGTAACGTTAGCTACCCTCCAATCCATGGGCACTGTTCCCGAGTCTAATGAATTCTGAAAAATCATACTTAGTGCATCCGCTATCTCTAGGGCCACCTCCTTCAGTACCCTAGGATGCATGTTATCAGGCCCTGGGGATTTGTCCGCCTTCAATCCCTTTAGCTTCCTTAACACCATATCCTTAGAGATATTGATTTGCGTCAGTTCCTCCTTTGCCAATGTACCTATTTTTCCCGATATCCCAGGGAGGTTTTTTGTGTCTTCCTTCGTAAAGACTGACCCAAAGTATGCATTTAGTTGGTCTGCCATTTCCTTATTTCCCGTTATATATTCCCCCGTATCTGACTGCAATGGACCAACTTTGGTTTTCACCAGTCTTTTCCTCTTGATATACTTATAAAAGCTTTTGGAGTTAGTTTTTATATTTTCCGCCAGCTTGCTTTCGTAAGCTATTTTGCCCCTCTTGATTAAGCCCTTTGTCCTCCTTTGCTCTATCTTAAACTGTTCCCAATCTTCCGCTCTGGCGCTTTTTTGGGCTATTTTATACGCCCTATCTTTGGATTTTATGCTGTCTCTAATTTCCCCTGTTATCCACGGTTGAGTCACCTTTTTAGATTTCCTTTTATGCCAGATTGGTATAAACAATTTTTGCAATTTTGTCATTCTATCTTTAAATGCTTGCCATTGTTTATCTACCTCCAGTCCTCCCAGGAACGTTGTCCAATCAGACCTACTCAGTTCTCGTCTAATGGCATCATAATTCCCCTTGTTTAAATTCAGGACCTTAGTCTCTGAGTCAATTTCTTCGCTCTCCATTTCGAGTGAGAAATCGATCATGTTATGATCGCTCTGACCCAAGGGTCCCCGTACAACAAGATTACTAATTAGTCCCTTCTCATTGCACAGTACCCAGTCCAATATAGCCTGTTCCCGAGTTGGTTCCTCGACATATTGATCCAGATAACCATCCCTTAAACACTCAAGGAATTCCTCCTCCTCATTATTTTTACTGATTAGGCTAGTCCAATCTATATGTAAGTTAAAGTCACCTATGATGACAGCTGTGCTCTTATTGCACGCTTCTCTAATTTCCCTCGTGATGCCCTCCCCAACCTCTATTTTACTATTTGGAGGCCTATATACCACTCCTATTAATGTTTTTCGCCCCTCGCTATTTCTTAGCTCCACCCATATAGATTCTGTATTAACTGAGTTAATATCCTTCCTTTCAATTGCATTTATCCCCTCTTTTACCAGCAATGCTACCCCTCCTCCCTTTCTTTTTTGTCGATCCTTCCTAAATACTGAATGCTTAGAAGGAAACAAAGATGGAGTGAGGTGGCAAGACCAAGGGCCCTCCCTGTGTGTTGTAAGTTGTTTTCATAGCATGACAGTGATAGGGAGTGTGAGGGCTGCATAGTCGAATAGTAAGGTGAATGTGACCATAGAGGGAGAGGGAATGGGTAAGGGTGCATGGATGTCAGTGTCAAGTGGGATATGGAGGAAGAGGTTGCTAAAGCTGAGTGCTGGTGAGGAGAGGCAATGGGGATCAGATTGAGGGTGAAGGGAAAGTCATACTCACTTTTGCAGTGCGTAGAAGGCCATGAAACCTCTTCCTGCACTGGAGCCAGGTTCTGTGGGTGATGGATAAAGAGTTGACCTCCTGGGCGACCTGGACCCACACAGCCTTGGTCTGCTGGGGAGGCTTCTTCCTCCCTGAGGAAGGGAAGAGCACCTCTCTGTTGGCTCTTGCTCCCTCCACTAAAGCTCGAACCTGGGAGCAGACATGGGTCTTTGGCTGGCCATTCCTCCTCCAACTATCTAAGATACAAGCCCAGAAGCTTGGCAGTCTGTAGAAGAAGCAAGGCTTGTTGCAGACCTTAAATGCAGCAGCAATGATGACGTCATCGGAGGCGACTTTCAGACTGGAATAACTCATTGGCCATGGGTTCCCACACGTTGGAACTCAATTGGCCAATTAAGTTAAAATCGCATCGATCTAGATTCGAGTGGGCAACACGAAAAGCGGATAACACGACCCCAACCCGCCTCAGTATCAAAATCCAGCCCTTCCTGTCCAAATTAGACAACCCATCAACATATAAATGACATCTAAGTGTTGTAAGCGATTATTGATGTGTCTGTAGATTGACTTGTATGTTGAGTAAGTACAGCATTCACAATGAGCAAATGTTGATCTCTTCTCCATTTCTGTGCTATGAATACTGCTAGAAATACTGAAAACACATGTCGTCCCAAGGTTGTACTTTCACCTGACCCTTGCCGAAGTGTCGCAGAACACACTCATTAAACTGGATCGGATAATCCGTAACACCACAAAAGAATTCCTACACCTGCCTCCCCACACAACTGACGGAATCCTATACTGCAGCAACAGGAACGGAGGGCTCGGTATGCCTAAACTGGAGGTACAAATCCCATCTGCAATAATTCGGAAACGGGAGTCACTACAGATGTCAGATGACACAGTGATTAAGGCGTCTTTCCAATACCGGGGCGAGAACAATGAGGACAACTGGTTCAGAAACTCCTCAAATTTAAAATTCTATTCATTGTTTTCAAATCCCTCCGTGGCCTCGCCCCTCCCATATATGTAACCTCCTCCAGCCCCACAATCCTCTGAGAACTCTGTATTCCTCCAATATATTTGAATTTGATATTGATTAATTTTTCGACTTAGAACCGACTCCTGGGGTTAATTTTTACCACCCCACGCTGCAACATTAAGAAATAAACAAACTTACCGCTGGCTTCTGATCATTTATCTTTGGGAATGAGTTTGGTGCCTGATTTACAAAAAGAAACACAAAAAAAAAATCATAAACCGTTTGGAAGCGTTCCCTTGCTTCATTTTAAATTTAAGAGCAAGTTAGAAGTTCTTACTTACTGAGATAGAGTTAACTGATTGAAACGGATCATCGGCGGGAGCAGGAATCAGATCACCAAGCTGCCATCAGAATCACAAAAAAACTATTTAAAACTCTGACTCAACAATAAACTGCAGAATTAGAGCTCAGAATTAGAAACTTACCTGGAGCTTTCTCCAACCATTGTAAACTCGAATGTAAAGGTCACCCCTATCTGTAACATAGCCCAAGGAACCTTCAGACATTGAATAGGTTGTTTTATGCATAAGGTCCATGTTGTTGAACACTGCTACCTATTCAGGACATGAAATAAACAAGATTAGACATTGTCATAATGTTATTAAATCAGAAATATTTAACAAGATGGAACTAAATGAGATAAGATTTATAGGATGAATGATCATTTCATTCAAAATTCTTGGTAACAATACTACATAGAATTACATAGAAAATCTCCCTGAGGAAGCTGTAGAAAAAATTCCAAGCAGAAGTAACCAACAGAATCACCTTGTGGTAAGGATAAAAGTTACTACCCTCTATAAACTTGAGCTCATCCAAAACTCTGCTGCCGTATCCTAACTCTCACCAAGTCCTGTTGACCCATCACTCCTATGGTCGCTGATCTACATTGGCTCCTGGTTCAGAAACTCCTCAAATTTAAAATTCTATTCATTGTTTTCAAATCCCTCCGTGGCCTCGCCCCTCCCATATATGTAACCTCCTCCAGCCCCACAATCCTCTGAGAACTCTGTATTCCTCCAATTCTGGCCTCTTATGTATCCCTGACTTCGCTCCACCATGGCTTCAGCTGTCTAGGCCTTAAGCTCTGGAATTTCCTCCTTAAATCTCTCTGCTCACTCTCATCCTTTAAGATGCTCCTTTTGTCCTAATGTCTTCTTCTTTGGTTCGGTGTGAATTTTATGTCTGATTACGCACCTGTGAAACACCTTGGGATGTTTTACTACATTAAAGGCGCTATAGAAATGCAAGTTGTTGTAGTGGGCACCTCATGGTGCCAAACGGAAGCTAGTAACATCCCTTCAACCTCTAGCACACTTTACTACACCCAGAGAAAGGCCAACAGTATGTGGCACACAATACTGATAAATCGAATTTTGTTTCTAGTTTCTGATTCTTTTATTTGTTCTCAGGATGTGGCCGATGCTGGCAAGGCCGGCATTTATTGGCCATTCATATTTTTCCTGAAAGGGTGGTGGTGGGCATTCTCCTTGAATCGCTGCAGTCTTTGTGGGAATGGTGCTCCCACAGTGGCACTAGGTAGGCAGTTCTAGGATACCGATCCAGCGACGGTGAAGGTATGGCAATATATGTCTAAGTTAGGATGGTGTACGACTTGGAAGTGATGGTATTCCTGTGACATTGCTGCTCTTGTCCTTCTAGAGGTCACAGGGCAGGGAGTTGTCCATTTATCCATGAAAAGCGTGGGCCAATGGTCTTGACTATGATACATGAAATGTTTTTGATATATATTAATGGTCTATACTTGGGTATAGAGGGCATAATTTCAAAGTTTGCAGATCACACAAAACTCACAAATGTAGTTAACAGTGAGGAGGATAGTAACAGACTTCAGGAGGACATAGACAGACTGATGAAATGGGCAGACACATGGCAGATGCAATTTAACGCAGAGAAGTGTGAAGCGCTGTATTTTGGTAGGAAGAATAAGGAGAGACAATATAAACTAAATGGTACAATTTTCAAGTGGGTGCAAAAACAGAGACCTGGGGGCATATGCACACAAATCTTTGAAGATGGCAGGACAAGGTGAGAAGGTTATTTCAAACCATATGGGATCCATGGCTTTACAAACAGAGGCATAGGTACAGAAGCAAGGAAGTTATGCTAAACATAAGATTATAAGGACATAAGAATTAGGAGCAGGAGTAGGCCATATGGCTCCTCGAGCCTTCTCTGCCATTCAATACAATCAAGGCTGATCATCGGCCTCAACTCCACTTTCCCGCCCGATTTCCATATCCCTTGATTCCCCTAGAGTCCAAAAATCTATCTATCTCAGCCTTGAATATACTCAACGATATCCCTTTGGGGTAGAGAATTCCTAAGTTTCACAACCGTTTGATTCAAGAAATTCCTCCTCATCTCAGTCTTAAATGGCTGACCCCTTATCCTGAGACAATGTCCCCTAGTATAGGCCCAATTTACTCAATCTCTCCTCAGAGGACAACCCTCTCATCCCAGGAATCAATCCAGTGAACATTCATTGCACCACCTCTAAGAATCTTTCCTCAGATAAGGAGACCAAAACTGTGCACAGTACTCCAGGTGTGGTCTTACCAAAGCCCTGTACAATTGTAGCAAGACTTCCTTACTCTTGTACTCCAACCCCCTTGCAATAAAGGCCAACATGCCATTTGCCTTCCTAATTGCTTGCTTTACCTCTGTATTTTCTGTACGAGGACACCTAAATCTCTCTGAACACCAACATTTAATAGTTTCTCACCATTTAAAAAATATTCTGTTTTTCTATTCATCCTGCCAAAGTGAATAACCTCACATTTCCCTACATTATACTCCATCTGCCACCTTATTGCCCACTCACTTAACCTGTCTATATCCCTTTGCAGGCTCTTTGTGTCCTCCTCACAGCTTACTTTCCCACCTAGCTTTGTATCGTCAGCAAACTTAGATACATTACACTCGGTCCCTTCATCTAAGTCATTAATATAAATTGTAAATAGCTGAGGCCCAAGCATTGATCCTTGCGGCACCTCACTAGTTACAGCCTGCCAACCTGAAAATGACCCATTTATCCCTACTCTCTATTTTCAGTCCGTTAACCAATCCTCTATCCATCCTAACTTATTACCCCCAACCGCATGAGACCTTATCTTGCATAACAACCCTTTATGTGGTGCCTTACTGAATCCCTTTTGGAAATCCAAATATACTACATACACTGGTTCCCCTCTATCTACCCTGCTAGTTACATCCACAAAAAACTTTAATAAATTTGTTAAACACAATTTCCCTTTCATAAAACCATGTTGACTCTGCCTAATCATATTATGGTTTTCAAAATGCCCTGTTATCACTTCCTTAATAATGGATTCCAGCATTTTCCTGACAAATGATGTCAGGTAGTTCCCTGTTTTCTCTCTCCCTCCTTTCTTGAACAGCGGGGTTACATTTGCGACCTTCCAATCTGCTGGGACCATTCTAGAATCTAGGAAATTTTGGGAGATCACAACCAATGCATCCACTATCTCAACAGCCACCTCTTTTAGAACTCTAGGATGTAGGCCATCAGGTCCAGGGGATGTCAGCTTTTAGTCCCATTAGTTTCTCAAATACTTTTTCTCTCCTGATTTAATTACTTTAAGTTCCTCACTCTCATTAGTTCCCCCACTATTTTTGGTATGCTTTTTGTGTCCTCTACTGTGAAGACAGGTACAAAATATTTGTTTAAAGTCTCTGCCATTTCCTTATTCCCCATTATAATTTCTCCTGTCTCAGCCTCTAAGCGACCAATGCTTACTTTTGCTACACACTTCCTTTTTACATACTTGTCGAAGCTCTTACAATCTGTTTTTATATTTCTTGCTAGTTTACTCTTATATTCTATTTTCTCCCTTTATTATCAATTTTTTGGTCATCCTTTGCTGGTTTCTAAAGCTCCCCCAATCCTCAGGCTTACTAGTATTCTTCGCAACATTACAAGCCTATTCTGTAAATCTAACACTATCCTTAACTTCTTTAGTTAGCCACGGATGGATCACTTTTCCTGTGGAGTTTTTATTTCTCAATGGAATGTATATTCGTTGAGAATTTTGGATATTTCTTTAAACCTTCATAAATCACTGGTTAGGTCCCAGCTGGAGTATTGTGGCTAATATTGTGAACTGAGCTTTAGTGAGGATGTCAATGCCTTAGAGAGGTTGCAGAGAAGATTTACTAGAATGGTACCAGGGATGCCGGACTTCAGTTACGTGGAGAGATTAGAGAAGCTGGGGATTGTTCTCCTTAGAGCAGAGAATGTTAAGGGGATATTTAATAGAGGTGTTCAAAATCATGAAAGGAAGAGTAAATAAAGAGAAACTGTTTCCAGTGGCTAAAGGGTCGGTAACCAAAAGACACAGATTACTGGCAAAAGAACCAGAGGGGAGATGAGGAGAATTTTTTTATGCACCATGTTGTTATGATCTGGAGTGCATTGTCTGAAAAGGTGGTGGAAGCAGTTTCAGTAGTAACTTTCAAAAGGGAATTGTAAGTTAAAATCAGAGCTCCCTGGATGACGAAACAGATAGAGAATATGATGAAGCAGAAAAAGAGCGCGTATGACTGATGTCAGGTTGCAAATACATCTGAGAATTAGGCTATATATAGAAAGGTCAGAGGAGAAGTGAAAAAGAAAATAAGAGAGGCAAAGAGAGGATATAAGAATAGAATGGCAGCTAACATAAAAGGTAATCCAAAAGTCTTCTATAGGCATATAAATAGTAAAAGGGTAGTAAGAGGAGGGGTGGGGCTGATTAGGGACTAAAAAGGAGACCCATGCATGAGGCAGAGGGTATGGTTGAGTTACTAAACGAGTACTTTGCATCTGTCTTCACCAAGGAAGAGGATGCTGCCATAGACATAGTGAAGACACTTGACAGGATAAAAATTGATAAAGAAGAGGTATTAGAAAGGCTGGCTGTACTTAAAGTAGATAAATCACCAGGAGCGAATGGGATGCGTCTTAGGATGCTGAGGGAATTGAGGGCGGAAATCGCGGAGGTACTGGCCATAATATTCCAATCCTCCATAGATACAGAGGTGGTGCCAGAGGACTGGAGAATTGCAAATGTTACACCCTTGTTCAAAAAAGGGTGTAAAGATAAACCCAGCAACTACAGGCCGGTCAGTTTAACCTCGGTAGTGGGGAAGCTTTTAGAAACAGTAATCATGGACAAAATCAACAGTCACTTGGATAGGGGTGTATTAATTAAGGAAAGCCAGCAGGAATTTGTTAAAGGCAAATTGTATTTAACCAACTTGATCGAGTTTTTTGATGAGGTAACAGAGAGGGTTGATGAGGGTAATGTGGTTGACGTAGTGTACATGGATTTCCAAAATGTGTTCGACAAAGTGCCACATAATAGGCTTGCCAGCAAAATTGAAGCCCATAGAATAAAAGGGACAGTGGCAGCCTGGATACGAAATTGGCTAAGTGACAGGAAACAGAGAGTAGTGGTGAATGGTTGTTTTTCGGACAGGAGGAAGTTATACAGTGGTGTTCCCCAGGAGTCGGTTCTAGGACCACTGCTTTTCTTGATTAATATTAATGACTTGAACGTAGGTGTACAGGGCACAATTTCAAAATTTGCAGATGACACAAAACTTGGAAGTATAGTGAATAGTGAGCGGGAGAGTGATAAACTTCAGGAAGACATAGACAGGCTGGTGAAATGCGCAGACACATAGCAGATGAAATTTAATGCAAAAAAGTGTGAAGTGATGCATTTTGGTAGAAAGAATGAGGAGAGGACATATAAACTAAATGGTACAATCCTAAAGTGGGTGCACGAACAGAGAGACCTGGGGGTATGTGTGCATAAATCGTTGAAGGTGGCAGGACAGGTTGAGAAAGCAGTTAAAAAGGCCCACGGGATCCTGGGCTTCATAAATAGAGGTATAGAGAACAAAAGTGTGGAAATGATGATGAACCTGTATAAAACACTGGTTTGGCCCCAACTGGAGTATTGTGTCCAAATCTGGGCACCGCACTTTAGGAAGGATGTGAAGGCCTAAGAGAGGGTGCAGAAAAGATTTATGAGAATGATTCCAGGAATGAGGGACTTCAGTTACGTTGATAGACTGGAGAAGCTGGGGTTGTTCTCCTTAGAGCAGAGAAGATTGAGAGGAGATTTGATAGTTCAAAATCATGAGGGGTCTGGACAGGGTAAATAGAGAAACTGTTCCCATTGGCAGAAGGGTTGAGAACCAGAGGACACAGATTTAAGATGATTGGCAAAAGAACCAAAGGCGAAGTAAGAAAAAACTTTTTTACACAGCGAGTGGTTAAGATTTGGAATGCACTGCCTGAAAGGGTGGTGGAGGCAGACTCAATTTTATCTTTCAAAAGGGAGTTGGATAAATATCTGAAGGAAAAACAATTGCAGGGCTACGGGGAAAGGGCGGGGGAGTGGAACTAGCTGAGAGCCGGCA
The DNA here is from genome assembly GCA_030390025.1 of Squalus acanthias. Taxonomy (NCBI): domain Eukaryota; kingdom Metazoa; phylum Chordata; class Chondrichthyes; order Squaliformes; family Squalidae; genus Squalus; species Squalus acanthias. The sequence continues at coordinate 107,272,987 of CM059432.1, forward strand.
CGGGCTCGATGGGCCGAATGGCCTTCATCTGTGCTGTAACCATTCTATGATTCTATGAATAAATACCTGTAAAGAGAACAATTGCAGGGCTATGAGGAAAGAGTGGAGGGAGTGGGACCCAAGGAGCCGGCACAGGCACGATGGGCCAAATGGCTTCCTTCTGTGCTGTATCATTCTACGATATTTGTACTCTTACCCAAACAATCCTGTGAAAGTTGGGACCAACAGACTCATGGCAGTAAGCATCAGGCAGTGGACACAGCAGCTTAGAAATGACCATGTGACATTCCAGGAGTTTGACTCCAAACTCATTAAGAGCCGATTTACCAATTGCGTGCTCCTGGCGCAGAACCTTGCTCGCTGGAAGCACACATTGGGAAATCATGGCCGCGCTGTCCAGGGATTTTCATTCAAATGGAAAAAGAAGAAACAGGAACTCTTACGGACACGGTCTGCTCACTCTCTTCTGCACCCGGAATGGCACACTATTAGTTTTTGCACCAATCTAGTCCACCATCATCTGCTTTTACTCCTTTAACTTACCGGGCTTCCACCTCCGTTTCCTGGTGGTCCTGCTGGTCCTGGAGGTCCAGGAAGTGCAACAGCTGCAAAGTAAGTAGAACCCATCATAGAAAGTGAAAACTGGCTGTCTGCTAGGTAGGCAAACAAAACCTGGCACTGTGAAGTGTTGTAGCGAGGAGTTCAAGTGACGTTTTAAAACTGCTCAGAGTTAACTTTGGTCATAAACTAGCACTCATACTTCAAGGACTTTTCTGGATACTAGCAGACCTCTTGTGTCATTTACCAGGGTACTGAAATTTTCAATTCCAACAATGACAACGGACACTTCTGCGTGTGCTCACCTGATCCAAAGATTCCTGGTATTCCTGGAGGTCCGGGTGGTCCAGGACGGCCTTGTGGGCCCACAAATCCGTAACCTGGAGGTCCCGGAATACCAGGTATTCCTGGTGGCCCCATTGGTCCCACAACAGATTCACCCTTGGGCCCCTGTGGGGAGGAGGAAAGCAGAATAGGTTTAACAAAAAAAATCTTTTCCAGTTATTGTTTTTATATTTTCACACTCGTCCCTCAGAGAATAGTGTGAAGTAGTGGAAGTATTCTCAGGTGGTGGGAGGGTTTTATGCGCTTACATGTTACATTATATATCATGGCTACAGTGCATTTAGCATATCTATATGTGGAGGCATGGCCAACTGTGCTGGAGATGGTTTAACTCTGCAGGGAGGCACAGATAGCAGAGTGGGCAGACAGGTGGCAGATGCAGTTCAATGTAGAGAAATATGAAGTAATACATTTTGGAAGCAGGAATAGGGGAAGAGTTAAATGGTAGGAGTTTAAATGGAGCATAGGTGCATTGGGGTGTGCAGATACATGGATAATTAAAAGTGGCAGCGCAAGTAGACAAGGCCCTAAAATAGGCAAACTCAACCTCTGCTTTTTTTTTATGCCAACAACACAAAAGGAAATAATGTTGAGAATAAAAATAGAAAATAACTGGAAGTACTCAGCAGGTCAAGTGGCATCTATAAGAAACCATGAGGTAGCCAACAATTCAAGCATTAAATCTTTCCTTAGGACAGTGGAGGAAGGATAGAAGGCCTGAAGCGTTGACTGACTCTTGTTCCATAGAAGTTGCTCGACCCACTGAGTGTTTCCAGCTTTTTCTGTTTTTATTTTCAGATTTGATGCACCTGCGGTATTTTGGTTTTTTAGATAATATTGAACTTGCATGAGACTGTAACTAGGCTACAGTTAGATTATTATGTACAGTTGTGGGAACCTCATTGTAGGAACAAGAGAAAAACAATGGAAAAGGTGGCCCGTCGGAACTGTCGATCGATGAGTCGATGACTCGACTCATCGATCGACAGTTCCGACGGGCCACAGCGAAAAATCGCATAGACCTCCTCAGAAGGCAAACACGGGACACAACCAACAGGGTACCCTACGTCGTCCAGTACTTCCCCGGAGTGGAGAAACTACGCCATGTTCTTCGCAGCCTTCAACATGTCATCGATGACGACGAACACCTCGCTAAGGCCATCCCCACGCCTCCACTACTTGCCTTCAAACAGCCGCCTAACCTCAGAAGTACCATCGTTCGCAGCAAATTACCCAGCTTTCAGGATAACAGCGACCACGACACCACACAACCCTGCCACGGCAACCTCTGCAAGACATGCCAGATCATCAACACAGATACCATCATCACACGTGAGGACACTACCCACCAGGTACATGGTACATACTCATGTGACTCGGCCAACGTTGTCTACCTCATACGTTGCAGGAAAGGATGCACTGCGGCATGGTACATCGGCGAGACCATGCAGACACTGAGACAACGTATGAATGGACACCGCGCAACAATCGCCAGGCAGGATTGTTACCTCCCAGTCGGGGAACACTTCAGCAGTCAAGGACATTCAGCCTCGGATCTGCGGGTAAGCGTTCTCCAAGGCGGCCTTAGAGACACACGACAACGCAAAATCATCGAGCAGAAACTGATAGCCAAGTTCTGCACTCATGAGGACGGCCTCAACCGGGATCTTGGGTTTATGTCACGATATATGACGTAGAGTCATTCAGACTCGAGTCGTCGTTGGCTTGTTCACAGATCTGATTCCCAGTAAAAAAGTAAAAATTTTAAAGTTTATCGTTTTCCATACCGACTGCAGCTTTTGACACATTAGACCCCCTGTAACCCCACCTCATTGTCTCAGTTGTATCTTGCTATGTCTTTGATGTGGTGCCTTCCTGGCTGACCTGATTGCCTTTTGTCACACCTCGGCAGATAAACAGTCAGGAGGATTAAATGTAGTCGTCTGCCATTGTAAGTTACACATGCATTGTTCTCTATCTATATATGCTTTGTCAATTTTGTATTCCTTTACTTCACCTGACGAAGGAGCAGCCGCTCCGAAAGCTTGTGATTTCAAATAAAACTGTTGGACTATAACCTGGTGTTGTGCGACTTCTCAGGAATGAAGGTGTTATAGTTATGAAGGGAGACTCGAGAATTTGGGCCCTGGTGCTAAGATGGTTAAGTGGTGACCTGGTTGAGGTCTTCAAGATTCCGAAGGATTACGAGAAGGTAAAAAGTGAGAGATTATTCGGTCTGCAAGATGGTTACAAGAGGACACAAACATAAGAAAATAAAAGAGTTAAAGAGGTGGTTGGAAAGATTTTCTTTACACAGATGGTGGCTCGAACTGTTGTCAGTGCAGAGCTCATAATTCTTTGTAAAAGGCGCACATGTGGAGAAAGGTCATCATACTTGACAGGCCAAAGGCCTGTTTCTATGCTGCAACAATGCACGATTCTATATTATGTTGTATATCACAGGTATAGGGCATTTAGCATATTTAATACTGTTAGGTTCTGTCACAGTGTACTGAGCATTTTACTGAGCAACCTTAAGGATGATTTTTTTTTAATGAACTACTTACTACTGGTCCAGGTCTCCCACTAGGTCCAATGGGGCCTGGAGGCCCGGGTGAACTTGGCAGGAACAATCCGCCACCTGATTCCCCCTTTTCTCCTTTTTGACCTGATGCACCTGAGTCTCCTTTTTCACCCTTTAATAGTCAAAAACAAAACATTTTAAGATGGTGACCCAAGATGAATGTGGTTTATTAGTTTATGTTTGCAAAAATAGAAATAGCCCTTCATCAAACTGCCAAGTGACATAAAAGATATGAAACCATTTCCATGTAGGTCAAATTGTTTAGTTGATGGCAGGGCAAAGAGCACAGAAGGCGAGAGACACATTTCAAAATAACACTTTGAAATTAACAAATTGGTAAACTCCTCTTTGTGGGATCAGCACAATGAGCACTTATACAGGCTTTACATAAATGGAGGGCCCTTAGGGGGCATAGTTTCAGAATAAGGGGTCGCCCATTTAAGACGGAGATGAGGAGGAATTTCTTCTCTCAGAGGGTCGTGAATCTTTGGATTTCTCTACCCCAGAGAGCTGTGGAGGTGGAGTCATTGAATATATTCAAGGCAGAGATTGACAGACATTTGAACTACAAGGGAGTCAAGGGGTATGGGGAGAGCGCGGGAAAGTGGTGTTGAGGTCAAGATTGGATCAGCCATGATCTTATTGAATGGCGGAGCAGGCTCGGGGGCCAATTGGCTTACTCCTGCTCCTGTTTCTTATGTTCTTAGACATACAGGCTTTATATAAATGGAGGGCCCTAGATATACAGGTTTTACATAAATAGAGGGGCCCTAGATATACAAGCTTTACATAAATAGAGGGGCCCTAGATACACAGGCTTTACATAAATGGAGGGCCCTAGATATACAGGCTTTACATATATGGAGGGCCCTAGATATACAGGTTTTAAATAAATGGAGGGCCCTAGATATACAGGCTTTACATATATGGAGGGCGCTAGATATACAGGCTTTACATAAATGGAGGGCCCTAGATATACAGGCTTTACATATATGGAGGGCCCTAGATATACAGGCTTTAAATAAATGGAGGGCCCTAGATATACAGGCTTTACATATATGGAGGGCCCTAGATATACAGGCTTTACATAAATGGAGGGCCCTCAATATACAGGCTTTACATAAATGGAGGGCCCTAGATATACAGGCTTTATATAAATGGAGGGCCCTAGATATACAGGCTTTACATATATGGAGGGCCCTAGATATACAGGCTTTACATAAATAGAGAGGCCCTAAATATACAGGCTTTACATACATGGAGGGCCCTAGATATACAGGCTTTACATAAATGGAGGGCCCTCAATATACAGGCTTTACATAAATGGAGGGCCCTAGATATACAGGCTTTACATAAATGGAGGGCCCTAGATATACAGGCTTTAAATATATGGAGGGCCCTAGATATACAGGCTTTACATAAATGGAGGGCCCCAGATATACAGGCTTTACATAAATGGAGGGCCCTAGATATACAGGCTATACATAAATGGAGGGCCCTCGATATACAGGCTTTACATAAATGAAGGCCCTAGATATACAGGCTTTATATAAATGGAGGGCTCTAGATATACAGGCTTTACATAAATGGAGGGCCCTAGATATACAGGCTTTAAATATATGGAGGGCCCTAGATATACAGGCTTTACATAAATGGAGGGCCCTAGATATACAGGCTTTACATAAATGGAGGGCCCTAGATATACAGGCTTTATATAAATGGAGGGCCCTAGATATACAGGCTTTAAATATAGGAAGGGCCCTAGATATACAGGCTTTATAAATGGAGGGCCCTAGATATACAGGCTTTACATAAATGGAGAGCCTCAGATATATAGGCTTTACATAAATGGAGGGCTCTAGATATACAGGCTTTATATAAATGGAGGGCCCTAGATATACAAGCTTCATATAAATGGAGGGCCCTCGATATACAGGCTTTGCATAAATGGAGGGCCCTCGATATACAGGCTTTACATAAATGGAGGGCCCTAGATATACAGGCTCTATATAAATTGAGGGCCCAAGATATACAAGCTTTATATAAATGGAGGGCTCTAGATATACAGGCTTTACATAAATGCAGGGCTCTAAATATACAGGCTTTACACAAATGGAGGGCCCTCGATATACAGGCTTTACATAAATGGAGGGCCCTCGATATGCAGGCTTTACATAAATGGAGGGCTCTAGATATACAGGCTTTACATATATGGAGGGCTCTAGATATACAGGCTTTATATAAATGGAGGGCTCTAGATATACAGGCTTTATATAAATGGAGGGCTCTAGATATACAGGCTCTATATAAATGGAGGGCTCTAGATATACAGGCTTTATATAAATGGAGGGCTCTAGATATACAGGCTCTATATAAATGGAGGACTCTAGATATACAGGCTTTACATAAATGGAGGACTCTAGATATACAGGCTCTATATAAATGGAGGGCTCTAGATATACAGGTTTTAAATATATGGAGGGCCCTAGATATACAGGCTTTACATAAATGGAGGGCTCTAGATATACAGGCTTTACATAAATGGAGGGCCCTAGATATACAGGCTTTACATAAATGGAGGGCCCTAGATATACAGGCTTTACATAAATGGAGGGCTCTAGATATACAGGCCTTGATTGATGTAAAGGTCCAGCAGGCAGGAGGTCTTCCTCCAGGAGGCTGCAGAGGTCTGTGACCACCTGCCTTGACAATCGGAGCCTCCTGAAGCACTGCTCCTCAGACAGGTCAAGGAAGCTGTGCCTCTGTCTGTACACCCTGTGAAATGGGTCAGGCCCTCTGCGTGCATGGGCCCCGTGTTGCTGCCTTCTCTGTGGCCCACCTGCAACACCTTCTTCAGCAGGCCCTTACTGATGCTGCTCCTACTTTCCTCTTCTTCACTCCAATAGAGTGCATCTAGAGCAGCTCCCATAATCAGCTTCTCATTTTTTTTTGAACCAAAGAGTATCAAAAACACAACCCAAAACAAACCGTGATCACAGCCCACAATGAACCGAAAGAGACTCGTCGATACCAATACTCGCTGCCGTTAATATTGTGACAGCTAGGAACATGGCGGGATCATCATTCTGGGATTTTAGCCTCTTGCCCGACCCTATCCTGCCTGTCAGGGGAGGGGTAAAATCGAGGCCACTGTTTTTACATAAATGGAGGGCCCTAGCAGTTCAAAAGAAAAGGAACATTTCATGCAATACAAACATTCCTGAAGGGATTGCAAATCAGAACAGAATTGTGGTTAATATTTCATTGGAAAACAAATAGCTACTTACTTTAAGGCCAAGGTATGGTGAATAAGAACCTAAAAAATATAGATTGAAACCTGAAGTGAAATTTGTTAGCCAAATTAACAAAAAATCAATAAAAACTTAATTACATAGAATTACACAGTTCTATTTGTGTGAAGTCTGCCCCAGAATTATAACATTACCATTACATTAAAGCCTCCCAATAACACATTTGTTGTGAGTTGCGTAAACAGGGTTGTGTGTTATTATGATTGTTACATCACAGCTTGTATTATACTGCGAGCTTGTGTGTGCTATATCAATTTATAAAGGGAGACAGTCGGACCCAGAACCATCTGATAGGTTAACCTGTATTATTACAAGTGATATAAATCCCCTCGCCACCTATGGGAGGTGTTGATTGTCAGGGTAGTGTAAATCAAGGAAACAATAATTGTCATCAAATGTGTTCACAGACATAACATGGTAAACCAACAGGATCAAAGTCTCCAACCATTTCCTTCAGTTCTATATTCAGCACAAAGGGCAGAATTTCCTCATTTGCATTTAGTTGTTAAACAATTGCATGGCGCAGCACATAGAGGAAGACTGCAGCCCACAGATTTCCATCCATGAAATTAGTGAATAGAAATCGGGCATGCTGTGTTACAGACGTGCGATCTTCCACACTTGATTTTCCCCTACGTATGCTGCCTAGACGGCTATTTAATTTCTAGGTATTAATAGAGGAAATCAGCCCCATTTATTTTTGTTCTATTTAGTGATTGCGCGTTGTGGGGGGCGATTTTCTTAGTTCTTCATTCACTGACCGCCACATCAGAAAATCGTAGACAGTGCATCTCGTGATTTATTACAATTTAGGTGTCAGCTGTGGCTCAGTGGTAGTCTGCTCAGCTGAGTTAGAAGGTCGTGGGTTTAAGTTCCACTCCAGAGACTTGAGCACATATTCTAGGCTGACACATCTGTGCAGTCCTGAGGATGTAAAGTGACTACACTTCAAAAAGTACTTAATTGGCTGTAAAGTGCTTTGGGACATCCTGAGGTCGTGAAAGGCGCTATATAAATGCAAGTTATTTCTTTCTCATTGTGTAGCTGGTGGGTGAGGCTCCTTGTCGAAAGCGCAAACCAATGTCCCCTGTAATTTTTTTTGGTGCGCGGTCCCTTTAACTGGCTGCGCGGCCCATTCAATTTTTTGCACTTTCATGGTTATTTCCATTGAAAAGCTGGTGAGCGGCCTGCGCGGGACTTCCAGACCGCAGCGCAGCCGCGCAGCCTAGCGGGAACGTTAGTGCAAACCTAGAAAATTCTCTCAATATTTAGAAGTGCAAGGTGCCCTGGCACTAAGGATTTGGACATGTGGCATGCTGTAGAAACAGGAAGCTCCTGCCACAATGCTCATTTTAAAAAAAACACCTGCTTCCTTTCAAGTTTCATGAGGAACCCAATACAATATTTTTTAACTTATTGAAGTTTTTGTTGATATAGTATAGTAAAAAGAAAAAAAAACTGTATTTATACAGCGCCTTTCACAACCTCATGACGCATCTAAGCTCTTTACAGCCAATTAATTACTTTTGAAGTTTAGTCCCTGTTGTAATGTAGGAAACCCGGCAGCCAAGCTGCGCACAGCAAGCCCCCACAAATAGCAATGTGGTAATGACCAGATCATCTGTTTTTAGGTGTTGAGGGATAAATGTTGGCCAGGACATAAGGGAGAACTCCCCCGCTCTTCTTCGAAATAGTGCATTGGGATCTTTTAGGTTCACCTGAGAGGGTAGATGGGACCACGGTTTAACGTCTCATCTGAAAGACAGCACCTCCGACAGTGCAGCACTTCCTCAGTAATGCACTGAAGTGTCAGCCTGGATTATGTGTTCAAGTCTCTGAAGTGGGACTGAACCCCACAACCTTCTGACTCAGAGGCAAGAGTGCTACCACTGAGTCACAGCTGACACAGTACTGAATGTACACATATGGTTGCATTTATACAGTGAGACTTCCTAACAGGATATATATTTCTTCGAATATCAAGTTCAATTCCAACCGTGGCCATCCGGCTGAAGTTCGTGCCGAGAGGCCTAAGCCATTTTGAGGGACGGGTCGCGTTTCAACACTGTTGGCGAGACCTGACCGATGTTCTGGCACTCACGAGCCTCTCGCCGGTTGAGAAGGGTGGGAATTTGGTGGCTGGACTTTTATGATGAATTGAGGTTGTACCATATCTGCCACAGCAAAATCACTCTCACACATCACACTAAGCAGTGGTCATTAAAACTTCTCCCCATAAAATAGTTTATAATCCTTTATACAGAAAAGGAAAAATCTAATTCAATGTAACAAAAAAGGACAATACCTGGCAGGCCTGGGGTACCCTGCTCCCCCTTTTCACCTTTACCACCAAGTGGCCCAAGTAATCCAATAGAACCTTTCTCCCCCTTCGGCCCTTTGGGAAATGAAAGGTTGTTTATTATAGGTTTCAGAAAGTCTTTACACAATATCACCACTAAACTGCTCGAAGACTGTTTACCCCCCACCCTGGTTTCGGAACCAGAAGGTGCAGTATTATTCAGATGCGTTGTTTCCACCACATATGATAAGTAGTGATCTGAAAGGGGCAAGGCCCATGGGTACATTTTTAAGGGAAACACACGTCTAAAGAAAGGTTGGTGAAATGGGAAGTTTTGTGAAAACTGGGCCCAGGATTCTAGGAGTGTTTACGATGGCCCATGGAATTATAATATATTGTGCATGTCCACACAATAACCATCATGACTACTCTTCCTACAGTGAGGAGATCAGTCATCTCACTGAGTCGTGCAGGAGTGTTCTTTCTGATGCTTGCTTGTAGACATGTCACAGCAAGCAGCTGGCCTATGCAAGAGATTACTTGGATAAGAGGTGAGGAAACTCCGGCTGTAGCTTAATGACATTCCTGAGGCATAAGGTTATTATTATGTTACAGCAGACGATGAGTCAGTGGGTTCGTTGCTCCAACAAGTTTTACAGACACAATCTGCTTAGCCTTTGATAATCTCAGTTCCTCTATTCAGTTGTTTTGGATGTTGCAGCACTGATGTCATTGACATCGATGGCCTTGAATATATAATGGGCCAAAAATTCATCCCGCGACGCGAGAGTACGCACTGCGTACTCTCGCGTATTCTCTCTCCAATTGCCGGTTTTCTGCATGCCCTGCGCATGCGCTGAAAACCGGCACTTGGTCTTTTGAAAAGGGGGCGGTTCCTCGGTGCATCGCGTGCGCGCTACAGGCTGCGCGCACGCTGTGCACTTCGTGCTTTGGACGCGCAGGTAAGGACGGAAGATTTTAGAAATGGAAAAAGGAGGAGTAAGACCCACTTTTAACAAGGTAAGTAGTGAATTAAGTATTTTTTTGAATTTTTTTTAACAGGTATATCTTTTTTAGAGATTTTAAAGACAGGTAAGTTTATTTTTATAACTTTTTAAAAGATTTTAAATTTTTTCAAAAATTTAATTTTTTATTTAAAATGGTTAATTTATTTAACTATACTTATTTTATTAATGTGATGGGTTTTTTTTTAAATTTAATTGAGGTTTAGCTGTTATTTTGGGGGGGTGTAAGATTCATAGATTTCACAGCACGTATGTGAAACTTATGAATGGAAGATGGTGTGCTGCCATTGGCTCTAACTGAGTCACGTGATCCCACAGCTCGCACGAATTCACTACGCCGGTGGGATACGCAAGCACTGCCCAGCTGATGTCTGGAACATCAAGTTCGTGCGAGCTGGATCTGAAAAAGCACAGGCGGAGTGAGAGATCGCGGGGAAGCCTTACCCCCGCGGGAACAGAGCGAGATCAATTTCTGGGCCAATGAGTTCTTAGAAATATGGTCACCTTTACAAATCAGTAGACTAAACACTCTGTTCAAACTGAAACTACCCACCACATTTTAACGTAACACTTCGCACCACTTTAATTAGGTTTACTATTCATGATAAAGTTTATGCTGCATAATTTATTTTTGTGTAGTATTTTTTGTAATACTTTAATCAAATTGCTGCTGCTGAAAACATTTAAAATACCCTAAGTGTAGCCTTCCTCATTCTTTAAATGTTGTACAGCTTTCACAATCAAATACAATGGGAAATAGGAAAACCCTAGAGACACTGTCACTTTAAGAACTTTGTGCCATGTATGACCGCACAAGTCAGATTCTCATTTTTATCTTTATGATAATGGTCACAAGACCCAATGTCCCAACATGTGAGAAAGAGAACAGATGGGCAGGTTTGTACAGGTCCTGCATTCAAAGTATGAGTAGATCATATATACACCAGGGAATTTAGCCATCCCTCCTCACTTTTTCAACCTCCACATACCACTGATGTATCAAAATGGTGCAAGTATTGTGGGAGAGAACCCTCTAATCTGAATGATAAAGGCAGTTCGAAACACAGTTGCACTAGAGTACTTGTCATCTTGGATGAATGAATCAAGGCATTCATGGCTGGTAAATGTATGTTAAGTTACTGCAATCTGCTTCTGTACAGATAGTGTCAAAAACAAACAGCAGTCTGTCTCAGCTCTCTCACAGTGTCAAGAGAAACCTTCAGCATCCCAGCCCAAGATGATCGCTCCTAAAGGGAAGAATGAAAGGTACATTCTGCAACTCAGTTTGCTGATCCCTCCTTTAGTAATGGGTTTAATCCAGACATTTGTTCCTATTAAGAGTAAAGAATTGCCTAGACTGGTGAATGTTTTGTTTCTCTATGTAGAACAGGAACACTTGTAACTCATTATAAGATTACAAGAACAGTCAAGGATGAGAAAAAGCCAATCTTTTTAGTACCCTAACTCTCCCATCAAAGCCCATTCCACTAGTACCCTAACTCTCCCATTGCAGCTATACCCGAATTCTCCCAGTCTAGCATCCAAATGGATTTTGAATGCTTAATATTGTGGTCTCCACTACCCACTAGACAGTGTGGCCGCGATTTTACTAATGGAGACGGGTTGGGTGCGGGTCAGGTGGTCGGCGGGTCCCGCTCCCGCCTCCGCTGTCAGGCGGGATAAATTTGCGATTTTGCCCTAATTGGGCAATTGATTCCCTGCGTGTGCGCTCCCCTGGCCCAATTAGTCTTTTGGGTCTGAAACTCGCCTCTGCTGACGTCATTTATCCAACTGCTTTTAAGGGCTCCAGGCAGCCTTGGTTCATTTTCTCCCTCTGTACGTCCAGAGTGAATACTGTGCTAAGTGTTTGATACTCCTGAAATGTCTAGCTCAAGGCCCAAGGCCTCACTTCGCTTCGATGATGACTGCCTACATGCTCTGGTGGAGGGAGCCAGAGCTCAAAAGAAGGTGCTCTTTCCTTCCTCTGGGAGGAAAAAATCTCCCCAGCAGACCAAAGCTGTGCGGCTGTAACTGGCTCAGGAGGTGAGCTCCAGATCGTTGTGCAGCAGAACCTGGCTGCAGTGCCGAAAGAGGTTCAATGAGCTTGTCCGCACAGGAAAAGTGAGTATACCATCACCTTTACCCTCATTCTGCTCCCCATCTCCTCTCAGCATCAGCACTCTGCATTGTCAACCTACTCCTACACATCCCACTTTACCCTTACATCCCTTGCACCCTTGACCATCCCTCTCTCTCTATGTACACAATCACTTCACTATTCGACTATGCTGCCCTCACACTCCCTATCACTGTTATGCAATGACAACAACTAACAACACACAGGGAGGGCCCTTGGTATTGGGACCTCACTCCATCTTTGTCTCCTTCTAAGCATCTATGCTATGGATTCTCTACACTCACTCCATCATTATCACTCAAGCTCCACTTGTGTCCCTCATTGCAGGAAAAGAGAGCCCATAATAAGAGGGAAAGGGCGAAGACAGGAGGAGGGCCACCCTCAATAGCCCATCTCACCAGCGCTGAGGAGGCGGCCCTAGAGATCGTTGGAGCCGAGGAGGATCTGGAAGTGGGGGACGGACAGACGGGCGCATCAGAACAAGCTGGTGACAGAATAGTTTTGCATCTCTCTCATTTACATTGCATGAGTGACTGATATGGCTTCTGATGCTCATACAGATTGACTTATGATCATCTGCACAATTCGATGTGCATGCTACGTTAATATCACATGTCTAACCCATGCCTTTACTTCCCCACAGGACCATCGACAGCTCCCCTCCCCACTGTCCAGGAGGAAGAGCCGGAGCCAGAAGACTCCTCAGAGGAACCTGCAACCTCTGAGAGCGCAGCATCTGCAGAATTAAGCGCACCCAGCACCAGCACAGATACGCACACCTCGGTGGGACCTTCGCGAGATAGTGTAGTGTTGTCACCTGGGGTATCACAGCTCACAAGTGAGCATCAGCAGATGGTGGAGACAGGGACAGCAGTGGAGAGTCCTCGTCGGAGGCCGCAGGGCACTCCCAACTAGGTTCAGCTGCATGTCGACCCTGTGCCTCCGGGTCCATCCAGAAAGAGAGCGGTGCTGGAACAAATGCAGGAGTCTCTGGCAGGTTTTGTCTCCAGGGTTACTGCGAGTGTGGAGAGGATGGAGGAGTCCATATCTAACATGAGCAGTGCTTTTGTGGAGGCAATGGCGCATGAACGCACCATCACGGATAGGATGGCAACCTCCGTGGAAAGGCTGGCTACGGCCATGGAGGAAATAAGTCGCCAGAGTCAAGAAAACATGGTGAATGTTCAGAATAGACTGACATCTCTGGAGGAGCGATGGGCAGCTACTGAGCAGAGAAACCAAAGCTTCATGGAAGTCCTTTTGAGTAGGACTGCCAGTGCAGATACGGGTCCCCATGGCCCCCCTGATGTGCAGCAAGGTGCTGTCAAGCCACTTGCTAGCACTGAAGTGGGACTGACCCATGAGAGGAATGTTGGTGGCAGGCAACAAGGAAGTGGGGGCTCCTCTCCAAGTGCTCACACTCCCATGCCACTGAGTAGCCCTCGGTCAGAGCCCCACCAGAGTCCTCACCCAACTGAGGTGGGCGTCTCAGCCCCTGCACAGACGCAGGAGGAGCAGACTATTGATGAGCCCTCACAGGCTCACAAACCCAGAGGATGCCTGCCAAAGGTGTCGAGGCAGGAGCAGCATGAAAGTGAGCAAGGTGCCTCCACATCTGCTGAAGCCACAGGGGAGGCACCACGTAGAAGCATGCGTAAGAGAAAGATAAAGCACAATTAGTCACAAGGGTAGTCACTTGGGTGTTCTGTTCTGTTGTCTTTTGTTTTCTTTAATATTTGAAATTGTCATCCTTTTGTGAATGGATTAAACAGAAGTGATGGCAAACAGCTGCCTATGTGATCTCGGAAATGGAAGTTCCACATTGAAGGCTCAGGGGCGACTTGCATTTGTAATGATGGTGGTGAGAGTGATAGGAACCCATAGGTTCTTGTACATTGTGTACGGTGTGTTAAGAAGGTGCCAGCCACATTTGTTTGATTCGTCTGCTTAAGCGAATCTGGCAAAGATTAGTGCATTCCTTGCACTTGCTTGATCCGTGGAGAAGTGGATGTAATTGTGCGCCTTGGCAAAGAGGGCATTGGTTACCTGCGTGATGCAAGTGTGTGCGGCCGACTGGGAAATGCCGTTGATGTCTGCTGATGAGCCCTGGAAGGACCCTGAAACAAAAAAATTGAGGGCGGTGGTGACTTTGACAGCCACTGGTAAGGGATGTCCACCCGCTCCTCTGGGCTCCAGGTGTTGGTGCAGCATTGCACAGATGTCACCGACTACCTCTCGCGGAAGTCTCAGCCTCCTTTGGCACTGCTGCTCAGTCAAGGTCATCCTCGGCCAGTAAACCCTGTGTTGGGGGTATCTCCTGCAGCGACGTGCATCCCTGCGCTGACGCCTTCTGCCCTTTGCACCATCAGGTGGCTGAGCAGGAGGTTGGCGCTCCTGCTGTTGTGCCTGGTTCTGCTGCTGCCGCGGCTGCTCGTCCTCTGAATCTGAGGACCAAGATGAAAGGAAATAAATGGTTCCCATGCTGCTGGTATATATCTCAGTTGAGGAAGCGCTTAGTCAATGTGGGGAGAGGGTTTTCCCAGGAGGTCACAGTGGAGATGGATCCCAGCCTCACCACTTCCAAGATCAGTAGACATGCAAAAAGTTTTCCAAGACCTGAAAAAACAAAGTTCTGCCACCTGCAACTGATCCTTGTTGAAAACTCCGTTTTTATGCTGGAGCTGCAGCTGTCAAGAAGCCAGCCACTTGTGAACCCGACACATTAGCTGGCGTGGTTTGGGAATGACGTGGAACACGCTGAAAATGTGGTAAAATTTAAAAGGGCAGGCAAAATAGGATTACACAGGCAGTTAACAAGCAGTTAACTGCTTTAAGGGCCGCGGCGGGACCGAACGGGAATCTGCAAGCCCACCTTTGGAAAAGTTGCATGGAGGCGGGTTGACGGCGGGATCGGAACCCTGCCGCCATTTTTAGCCATTTTACCACCTGACCCGCCTCCAAACCCGCCTCCTCAGGGCTGGTAAAATCGAGACCTGTGTCTCTCTAATCTTTCTTCAGAGCTTCTCTTTGCATTTGGAATTGTTCTCGTTACTCTTCTCTGCACCCTGTTCAATGCACCTACTAATAATTTTTTGTTCTACAATGGCTAGAACTGAACACAATGCTCCAGGTGTAGTCCGACCAATACATCGTAAGATCATAGCATAACCTCTGGCAACCTGTAGTCCACTGTTCTGGTTACATATTCCAGCTTTTAACAAGCTGACACTTCCTTTGACAGAAACCTGCAGTAAAGATAACATTTCCTAAGATAAGTGAAACTCAGATTTAGTTTTAGGCAAAACAACTGGCGTATGTGATTTTGTAACTGCTTTGTCCTTCTGCCAAACAAAACAAGGTGGATCAACCACTGAGGTATGAAGTTCATTAACCACTCAGGCCAAACAAAGATCAAGCGTAAGAAATTTCAACCCCCACGAGATTTAAATTTGTCTGACATAGGCTTCCACGTTTTTACTCTGCTTTTTTCAATCATGACTCGGCTCACATTTGATTTCCTGGACTCCTCTACCATCAGCTGCTCTGCTGGACTACACTGCCTTGGCTTCCGTGACTCAGCTCTTCCACTCAATATCTTCAGGTTAAGGGAACTTGTTCCAGCCTACACTGCCCACCTGTTGAGCTTCAGGACTGTACCTCAATGCACCTTTGGCTTCTCAGCTTTATTCTGTTGCTATGTTTGGTCCTGGACAGAAATCCACTTTCTCCTGGGCCGAAGTCCATTTCTCTGCTGGCTTCTGTGGCCTCCACCTTCACCGCCATTTTCTATGGAGATTGTATTCTCTGCTGGACTATCTCAATTCCAGTACCCAACCTGCCTCTGCTGGCTAAGGTTTCTGCTCCTCTGCTGGGACTTTCCATTCTATTCTGCTCTAATTCTAATCCATTCCTGCTGGTTCCCACCCTGCTCGAGATTCATGCTGAATTAATCTCTGCTTTGCTGCTGTTCGCTTGCTTCCCGTGGCCACTGACCCTAATCTTCAACACTCGTCCTTCTTTCGCTGGACTGGATCAGACCTCAAGCCCCTGCTTAGATGCTCTTGGCCCTTGGGTTTCACTCCCACTGCTCCTCACTCCTCTGTTGGCATTCCAGATGCACTGGTGTGCAATGCTAAAACCCGAGGTCACTACGCATCTCTCCACTCCTCTTTGGCCCTCTGATTCCACTGGACAACTTCCAGCAGCGAACCCACTGATATTCTGCCGTTCGACTGGCTGCTGAATCCATTCACTTTCCACACTGTCTTCGAACCTGGACACTGGTTTGCGGATGCTCCAAGTTGACTCCAGCCTTTCTACAAGTCAACTTCTTCTCACCATAGGACCTCAGAGCAATAACTTGGACTCTTTCATATAATCTCGTCCCTGTCCTCTTGTTTATAACCAGAACATGTCTCTCTCATAATCTCTTCCATACTTCTGTAAACTGAATTCACTCTGTGCCTATTCAAATGGACCTTTTGGCTGCCACTCTGGAACTGAGCCCATTAGTTCTACCTCCCTTTCTTTTTTCTCTGAGCCCCTCTTTCACTTCCCAAATCTCACAACTCCATGCTTCAATTCTGCAATCAGCTTTCTGCCCTGCTACAGCACCAAAATGGCCCGAACCAAAATCATAGATGACATCCTCTGTGACTATGATGCATTAACCCTCCTGGTCCTCCTTGAGCTCTCTGCAGCCTTTGACATGGTCGACCACAACATCCTACTCCAACACCTCTCTGTCATTGTCTAGCTCAGTGTGATTGCCCTCTTACCTATCCGATCCTAGCTAGAGCATCTCCAGCAATAGCTTCTCTTCCTGACCCTGCACCGTTACCTTTGGAGTCCCCCAAGGATCTGTTCTTGGCCCTCTTCTCTTCCTCATCTGCATGCTGCCCCCGGCGACATCATCTGCCAACAAGCAGTCAGCATTCCCCAAGTATGCTGATGACACCCAGCTCTACCTCTTCACCTCTCTGGAACATTTCACTCTCTCTATTCTATCAGTCTGCTTATCCAACATCCAGTCTTATAAGAGCCACAATTTCCTCAAGTTAGAGACTGGAAAAACCTAAGCTACCATCTTGGCCACCGGCCATAATCAATCCCCTTTCCACTGACTTAATTCCGCATCCCCCTCCCCCCCCTCTCTCAGGATGAACCAGACTATTGGCAACCTCTGTGTCCTACTTGACCACGGACTCAGCGTTCAACCCCGTAGCCTCGCCATCACAAAGGCCGCCTTCTTACATCTCCGTAACATCATGCGCCTTTGCTCCTCTCTGAACAAACCTTTGGTCACCCCTCCTAACATCTTCTTCCTTGGCTAATTGTCCATTTTTATCTGATTAAGTCTGTGTGAAGTGCCTAGGGAAGTTTTTCTGCATTAAAGCTGCTTTATAAATGCAAGTTTAACTTTCCAAATCTAGATACCAAAGGATAAAAAGTGACTTGGTGGCCATGTGGACTCTTAGTGAGTTGCAAGACAGCCTTGTGTGCTCCAGTTATGGTCTTGGCACTACTGATCAAACCTCTTCTATTTGCATTATAGACTTCAAAAATGGAACCTTGCTCAGCTGCTGAGGACCTTCACCACTGAAGTTATGAAACTCTGCTTGGCCAGGTTAGTCCTTTCAAGAACCTGATCATCAAATGGAAGCTTGGAGGATTGATGTAGGAACATAAAAACACTGGAGGGGTTTATCCTTTCCTTGTGGCTTCTCCCAGGAGATTGTGAGGCTGGTTTGGGGAGGGGAGGGATAGGGGTCATAGAGAGCATAAGTTGTACCATGACAGTACAGGACAGGCTTAATGCACTAGCTGGTATTTTCCTGACCATTTTCATATGTTTGCATGTTCACGTGAGTGAAAAAGAAGCACTCAGCCCATTGAATCCACCCCATCTCAAGCCCATAGTCCCCTCTACATTCAGAGCTCACTGAGCCTGATCTATCCTAAATTCATCAAGCCTTCTCCACTCAGAGCCAAGTGAGCCTGCAAGATACAGAGCCCATCAAGACCACTCCATTCAGAGCCCATCAAGACCACTCCATTCAGAGCCCATCAAGACCACTCCATTCAGAGCCCATCAAGACCACTCCATTCGAGCCCATCAAGCTTACTCCATCCAGAGTTTCTTACGCTCACTCCATCCAGAGTCCATCAAGCCATTGCATTAAAAGTCCATTCCACCCATAGCTCAATGAGCTTGTTAGATTTAGATTCCATGTATAATGATTCTATTATAGATGCCTGCCCAACTACCTATTGATCTACTACTTCAATGGGGCTAAGCTCCTCTCTAATCTCCCCTACAAAAATAAGCAGTGCTGTTGTATCTTTGTCACCATTCTCAACATATATTGATCCAGCTCTCTACCAAAGGTGTTAATTGACCCCAAAACAACTACCTTCCCCGGGCATCTATTCTACATCTCAACCATTCTATCCCACATCCGGGCCAATGGTTATAACAATCTTCATCCCTGTATGGTATCTATATTTAATGTTCGGTTTCCTGATCTTAGTGAATGTCCCTAGGCATGAATGGAAGTGGAACAAAGGGGTAGGTGGGGCAAATGAAAAACTGAGACTTTATAAGATGAAGCAGGATGGAGTTGAGTATTGCCGATGATAGGTGATAGATGAACAAGACCTAAAGGGTTCTTCAGGCTGAAACCCTGCTGTATGGGTGAGGAAAGTGCTTGATCTCACGTGAATGAAACCACATCCATTTCATTTGAGAGAAGTCAATTTAATACAGTAATTGCAAAGCTGAGCACAAAGGTGAAAAGATGCCTTACCCAGGAAGCTATAGTCCACTTGCTGTCCCAACTGACCATTTACCTAATAGAAAAAAGGAGGAAGAGAACAGATGCCAGTGAAGGCAAACTATCACACCACAGGACCAGTTTGCAAACACACTTGGAAAATCAGGGTCTCCATTTTTTAATGTTAGTGTAAAAACATCACTAATAGGGTTAATTACACCTTCTTTTGCACTAAAGAATCTAAACCCTGTATTAACAAAATAACCTGGAAATTCAGAACTGATTTACTTATAATAGTTTAAAAATAGCATAAACACAAGGAGAGATTGCTTTTGTATGCAAATTTAGGCTCGTACAGTTGAATCTCGATAAACACAGTTTAATGAGAAACACTTTTCTTAATTGAGAACTTCTGTGCAATAGGAGGCCCTAGGGAGTTACTAGATCAAGTATGTGTTTATCTAGACTCTGCTGTACGACATATTTCTATGTACCAGAAAGTGCACAATATACAGCTCCTGTCATAACTCAGCAGTGGTGTGCACTCTAAGTCATCACATTACACAAAACAATAAACCACCTTACCAATGCCATGCATCATGCCAGAAACATCTTTTTTTACATTTCATGCTCTTGTTCAAGGTCCATTGAAAAGGTTTTTCACATTTCTGATAAAGCAGAGCCTCTGAAAATTGCTCCCGTTCTGTCTCTCACGCTGAACTGCATCAGCAGGAAGATTGTAGTGAATACATTGTGAATATTTTGTGATAGTGAGTCTGTTGGTTACAACATCACTGGGATTATGGGTGATCTCAAAAGACCCTTTGTTTGACTCTACTGGGAAAAGGAAACATTTGCACGGCTATGGGGAAAGAGCAGGGGAGTGGGAGTAATTGGATTGCTCTTTCAAAGAGCCGGCACAGACACAATGGGCTGAATGGCTTCCTTCTGTGCGGTAAAATTTTATGAATGACTGAAACAGACACAAGTCACTTTCAAAATGGAGCAAGCATCACCAGTGAGCTCACAATGCTACCAACCCAGTCATTGGACCCACAGGGGTTTGTGAACCAAACATTTACTTCAAACTCTGTTATGCAACAGCTCATTTTGGTTGTTAAGTCAGAAAACAAAAGTGTCAGATGACAGATTAATATATATGTAATATAAATGCCAATGCAATACATGCAGAGCCCACTAATCTGTTCTGGGAAACGTAAAGCACCCCATTCAGATCACTATCTCCTGAGGGCTCATTTTACAAGACTGTGCTACCAGCCTCACAAGACAGTAAAATTACCACATGGTGTTCAACTCTTTATTATTGTGTTAAGGCACAAGACATCAAATGTGAGGTCAGCCCACTGCAATTACTTATTTAAGGCTTGATGTAATTTTTAATAAGAAAAAAATACTTACTTTCAAAGCGTTAAGGTGTAAGTCATAGCATTCAAGACAAGCACAGGCAGAAAGAAAGAGGCTTTAAGACAGTTATATTAAACAGAGAAGAAAGCACAAGATCACGGGTGAGTTATCAACCTGTTGGGTTTCCATTTGTCAAATGAGATCTTAAATACCCGCTTTAAATTACAGTGTGTGATCAGGTCGTTCTTCATTAAACTTACAGGCATTTTGCAGTGAGGTCTGGGAGGAACTGGAAAAACTGTCTATTCAAAGTTGGAGGAAAATGAATTGGTAAATAAAAACAAGTACATAACGAAACACATATAGATGATAAAAAAAGTAAAAGACTACGAAGGCAAAGAGCAGTTAAAAGAATGATGAGCAATCTATAATACATACAAATAACTTACTCCTTTTATATTGAGGATTCGACCAGGAGGTCCTGGAGGTCCCGGAGGTCCTGGTAATCCAGCAGGGCCCTAAAAATGGAATAGATCATTCATTTTTCAGTTATCCTTTCTGTTTTGTGAGCTTTCTAACCAGTGCGGTTTTCCCCCTCATTTCTAGGCGCAGTCTACAAAAATCATAGAGGGCATTGAATGAAACCCAATTATTGATAAAAGCAACAAACAGTATTACTACAGTACACATAACCAACCAACAAACAGTGTTAATACAGGACATATAACCAACCAACAAACAGTATTACTACAGGACATATAACCAACCAACACACAGTGTTAATACAGGACATATAACCAACCAACAAACAGTATTACTACAGGACACATAACCAACCAACAAACAGTATTACTACAGGACACATAACCAACCAACAAACAGTATTACTACAGGACATATAGGGGGAGAAATTCGGTATCGCCCCGTTTGGGGCGCAATTATCGGCCGGGCGCAAAGTTTAGCGCCTGGTGCTAATTATCGCCTCCGACTGCAAACTTGGCTTCGATCGCCCCTGGAGGTGATTGGAGCGCTAAATCAGGCGCTACACACCTCTCTTAAGGCGCTAACGCCGAGGAGCGAGGCGCTACCTCAGAGCGCTGGCGAAGCTCATGTGATGTCAGTCAGCAAAGGAACACAGACACACTGGCGCCGGCCAGTTCTTAAAGGGGAGGGTCGATCTTGCTCTCCATCCACACCCTGCTCATTGCAGCTTTGAATCTCGGCCTGGAGAGACCTGTACATCAAATCTGTTGGAAAGAACAATGGAGAGACCCAGGGAAAGAGCTCAGAGTGCAGCCCCCATAGTCTCTTCTAAATCGATGCAAGGAAGATCAAATCAAAAAGAACCTGCAAAGTGCTGCTCAGTACCCAAAACTCCTCAACACAGCTTTGAATATCTCCTGCAGTCTCTTTCACTCAGAATGCGTGGTGCAAAAATTACGCTGACAAAAATTGGCAGGAAGCGGTCGCCTTTAAATAGCGCTCCCCCAGTCCCTTCCCGACTGCAAAACGCTCCCCTCAACCTGTCATTGCTAGCGGCAGGCGCCACTCAATATCCGGTCCGGGGTGCTACACGCTCGACTGATGTCACGATCTGCGGGCGTAGGAGATCGTGGCGGTAGTGTTTAGCGCCGCCGCAAAATGTCTGGTCAATTTCGTGAGCGGCGCAAACATCGCCGCGCACGGGCGCTAGTTGCTTTGCGCCCTCTTAAGGCACTAATGGGAGGCGCAAACCAACCGAATTTTTCCCCCCATAGTAAACCAACACACAGTGTTACTCCAAGACACATAACCAACCAACAAACAGTATTACTACAGGACACATAACCAACCAACAAACAGTATTACTACAGGACATATAGTAAACCAACACAGTGTTACTCCAAGGCACATAACCAACCAACACACAGTATCAATACAGGACACATTTTAAACCAACAAGAACTATCTTGATATTCAGCAAAACCAATCACAATAGCATTACACTAAAATATAAATGTTATGGCCCAGAAATTTGAGTAGGCTGGAAACCTGCCACCGCGGGCCGAAGTTAACGGCCGCCCGCAATAAGAGCACAGGCAGCACCGGTATTTTGGTGCTGCCTGCTGATTTACATTAGCGCAGCACAAAACCTGCAGTGCAACACTCTGTTTCGGGCGGTAGTCTCAGCAGGAGGCCCAATGTAGCGTGGCCGTAGCGTCCCTGAAGCGAGGCAGCGTTCTTTTAAAGCTAGCCTGTCCCAGGGTCTCCCACACAGCACTCCAGCTTTGTGCAGGGGGGTCAACACTGCAAGAGAGGTCCTCTACCCACATGGGCCAGGAGGCCCTCCAGAAAGAACCATGTGGGACCAGATCACTGAGGCCATCACTGCCAGCAGTGTCGCCCCCAAGACCAGGCTCCAGTGCCCAAAGAAGCTTCATGACCTCAGACCGCTGGTCAAGATCAGTGAATGCATCTTCAAAAGCCGTCTCCTACCAAATGCATCACTAACCTCACACACTGCTCAATGCACGACCCCCTGCCCCATTACTCACCTACCAACAATCTGTACCAAACACAAGGCACACCTCCCATTCCTAGCTTCATCTCACCCCCTTGGAGGAGACGGTGCTGGGCATTGTTGGTACGGGCATGGCTGAGCCCTTGGCCAGCAGCGGGGCTGAAAGGATACAAGATGCTGATATCCTCATACGTTATCCTCCTTCTCGCATCCCACTTTATCTTCTGATTTACAAGGTGCGCATGGTGAAAGCATGTAGCTCTTGCTTTCCCACCCTCCCCTCACCACAATTCCATCCTTGTGCCTTCCTCATTTCACACACCCACGAAATGCAGCCTGCCCAGCCAGTGGTTGACCAAGAAGAGGGAGAGGAGAGTGAAGAAGAAGAAGAAGAAACACCGTCACTCGCTTTGACAGTCCCAGCCACCAGCTCCTCGAGGTCGTCCTGCAAGACCATCTGCAGTGTCCCCCACTGAAAGTCAGCAGCCTTCCACCAGCCATGCTGCAGCCACGGGGGTAGCACTGCGTGACATCACTAGGATAGGCAAAGGCACACACAAGACAGTCACTAAGAGAATGCACAGGGGTGATTAGTTGATTTCTTGATGTAATATTGGATGGATAGATGTATAAAGTTGGATTGGAAAGTTTGCTTTGTGGTGGTTTTTATTTCAGCATTGTGGGCAAGAGGACGCCGTGATGGTCAGAAACAGAGCGAAGATAAGGTGTGGGACAAATGTTGAAAGGGGAATTGGGGTTGTGGTTATGGTACCGCAGGCGGATAATTCCATCCCGGATATCCCGGCCAGCGCGATGACCCTTACCAAAATGGCGGCTGCTGTGTCTGGCGCCAGAGGCAGCCGGAAGTGAGGCAGCCACTATTTTTTTCCAGAAAACCAGCGTTAACGGCTGGCGCAAAGGTAAGCAATTTCTAGGCCTATGTCTTTTCTCTCCAAAAATTAATTGCCCACACTATTCTATAAAAACAGATAATTCCAATATTAGTGTGGAGGTGGTCCTTTCAGTTAGTCTCAATGTCCAACGTAAGCTGGAGGGTGGAACCTTAGGTTAATCTGAATTTTTACTTAAGTCAATTTTTTTTCAATTGAGAAACTAATGTGAAATGGAGGGAGCCCTCGGTGAAGGACAACAATAAATAGGGTTAGAAAGAATAAGATGAGATAAACCAAGAAGTTGTGATTCAGTAATGCCAAAAGCTGAAGATTGCATCAGGAGTGAATCATTGTTGAGTGAATGCACGATTTAATTTAGAAAACGGAGTGACAAGTCTTAATTTCAACACAGTGAGTACCTGGAAAGGAAGGAAAATATTTAAGACAAAGGGCTAAAAATTTGATTGTGTAGTGCCTGTTGTTTTGGTGCTACAGGTGCCGTTTTGGGTCGAAAATGATGTCCGAACCACCGGACGCCATCTTGGTGAGGGAGGTAGTGTCGGCGATGGGAGCATGAGCCAGAAGTATGTAGAGTAGGCAGACCGTGACATCAATTAGCGTACAACACTAATTTGGCCCCAGCACTGCCATTTTCATCCTCAACACTGGAAGTAACGTCCTGTGTTAACCTTGCACAGCTGAACATGTGTTCAGCAGCTGCAAGGACCCCCTACCAGCGATAATTAAAGGGATCATCAACCACTCCCAGGTCAGTTGCTGATTCATTTCTACTGGCTCTGTTTAAGTTTGTGTTTGGAACTTTCTAGAGTTGTTTAAAGTTGGTGAGGTGATAGGGAGTGGTGCTGCAAGTGGAGAAGGCCTTGCTTCTGACTTCAAGGGTTCTGGTTAGACCACCTGCTCCCAGTCATGGGTGGTCTAGTTATCATCCCCCTTGGCCTGCAGCATGACAGGGATGTGGAGCAGAGGCACGAAGAAGAGGAAAAGCAGCTCGCAGAGGGAGGCGGAGGAGGGGGAGAAGGAGCAGGAGGCCTTACCCATCTAGGGTCTTCCAAGAGCAATTCTCTTACCTCAACCTGAGCCAGGAGCAGTGTGTGAGGTGTCTGCGCTTTACGAAGAAGGTGTTCACAGAACTTTGCCACCTCCTGCAACCAGACCTGCAGCCTTACACCAGGGCAAGGACAGTGGCTGTGAAAGTGACCGTGGCCCTGAATTTCTTTGTGCCGGAATCCTTCCAAGCTGGAGCAGGTGACATCTGTAACATCTCCCAGTTCGCCGTCCACTGCTGCATAAGAGAGGTGACAGACGCTTTTTATGCTAGGAGAGGGGACTTCATTGTCTTCTCTCTGACCAGAGAGAAGCAGGTGGAGCGTGCCCGTGGCTTTGCCAGGATAGTGGACTTCCCCATGGTGCAGGGTGCCATCGACTGCAGGCATGTGGCTTTGTGGGCACCGCATCTAAATGCTGAGATGTACCGCAACCGCAAAAGTTACCACTCGCTGAATTTGCAGTTGGTGTGCGACCATGCTCAGCACATCATAGTGTTGAATGCCCGGTATTCTGGCAGAAGTCATGATGCTTTCATTCTGCAACAACACGCTGTTCCCTCAGTCTTTGAACCACCATGGCAAACCAGAGGGTGGCTACTGGGCAACAAGGGCTATCCGCTGACCACCTGGCTCATGACTCTGCTCTGCAACCCAACCACACATAGGCAGCATGCGTACAATGAGAGCCATGTTGCCACAGATAGAGATGACCATTGGCATCATTAAACAACCCTTCCGCTGCCTGGACCGCTCTGGAGGAGCCCTGCAGTACTCACCAAAACACGTCTCAAGATTAGTAATGGTCTGCTGCATGCTCCACAACATCACCATCATAAGGGCACAGCCCTTGCCACCAGGCATATGGCGAACAGCTGAGGAGGACAAGGAGGAAGAAGAAAAGGAGAAGGAGGAAGCGGAAAAGGAGGAGGAGGAAGAGGAGGAGCAGGAAGCAGCAGAAGAGGAAGCGTAAGGGAGGAAGCAATCCAGACAGCCCCTTTCTGCCTGGGTGAACACAACCGCAATTCCCCAGCTGGTGTGTAACCTTGCTCAGCACATCATGATGGTGAGTGCCCAGTATCCTGGCAGCAATCATGATGCTTACATTCTGGGCCAGTCCGCTGTCCCCTCAGTCTTTGAGCCACCACGACAAACCAGAGGGTGGCTACTGGACAACAGGGCTATCCGCTGACCACCTGGCTCATGACTCGGCTCTGCAACCCAACCACATGTGGGCAGCATGCGTACAATGAGAGCGGCCACACGGATAGAGCAGACCATTGGTGTCTTTAAACAACTCTTCCGCTGCCCGGACCTCTCTGGAGGAGCCCTGCAGTACTGATCAGAACAAGTCTTAAGATTTGTCGTGGTTTGCTGCATGCTCCACAACTTCACCATCATGAGGGCACAGCCCTTGCCACCAGGCATACGGTGACCAGCTGAGGAGGAAGAGGAAGAGGAGGAGGAAGTGGAAGAGGAGGAGGCAACCCAGACAGCCCCTTTCTGCCCGGGCTATCCGTGATCGACACATCCGACTGCGGTACCAGTGACCACATCTCCAATTCCCCATTCAACAATAGTCCCACATCTTACCTTCCCTCTGTTACTGACCATCACAGCATCCACTTGCCTACAACGCTGAAAGAAAAGCCACCACAAAAGAAACATTCCAATCCAACTTTATTCATCAATCCATCCAATATTACATAACAAAGTCAACTAATCACCCTTGTGCATTCCCTTAGTGCCTGTCTTCAGTGTGCCTTTGCCTAACCTGGTGCTCCTATGAAGTGCTACCCCAGTGGCTGCAGCATAGCTGGTGGAAGGCTGCTGACTTTCAGTGGAGGAGACTGCAGATGGCCTTACATGACGCCTTCGAGCAGCTCTGGGCCAAGAAGGCCTGGAGGAGTGGCAGCGGTGGGAGGACGAATACTGTCATCCTGAGAGGACAGCAGGTTCGTCCTTCACAGAGACACTGCCACTACCCCAGGGCGGCGCCTCAGCATTCCTAGCCATCTGCTGGAGGACAGATTGCTGGACTACTGTGACACCCTGCAAGCCCCTTTCCACACCGGTAAACCCAGCCACGATGGCAGCAGTCTGAGCTTGCGTGGCAGCAAGCTGCCCTTGCATGACTTCAGTCTGAGCTTCCACTGCAGCACTTAGACGTTGAGTGGCTTGTGCTTGTGCTACAATGGAAGCTGAGACATCGGCATGCTGCATGATGATTGGGTCCACAAGTGCGCTAATAGATCTGCCCACCCCTTCCATGCTGGAAAAGATGAGCTCTAAGCTCTGCGCAAGGTTGGAGCTGGACTCCTCCATGCTCCTCGACATTGCACTCAGGCTTTCTGACAGGCCTTTCAATGCACCAAGCATTTCGTTGTTCATACCAAGCAGCATTCTTCTGTAGGGCGCCCCACTGAAGTCTTCATCTGAGTCCTCTGCAGCAGAACTCATGTGCGACCTCGCCCTCTGGGGAGCTGGCACCTGCTCTACCCTTTCCCCCTGCCCTGGCTGCAGCCCACTTGTGCCCAGTGACTCACCATGTGCAGATCCTGCCTTTAAGCTACCTTCTAAACTCCATGCAGTGCCAGTGTCTAAGCTGGTGGCTGTGAGTGTCAGATCTAATGACGGTGTTTCTTCTTCTTCTTCTTCATCACTCTCCCTCTTCTTCTACAACCACTGGCTGGCCAGGTTGGATTTCTTGGGTATCTGAAATGAGAAAGGCACAAGGATAGGGTTGTGGTGAGGGGGGCTGGGGGGTGGAAGCAGGATGTGCATGCTTACACCATGTACAGATTGTAAATCAGAAGAGATTGTGGGATGAGGGGGAAGTGGGATGAGAGAGGAGGTTAACTTATGAGGATACCAGTATCTTGTACTCTTTCAGTCCCGCCGCAGGCCATGGGATCAGCCATGCCCCTCCCAAGAATGGCCAGCACCATCTCCTCCCAGGGGGGTTGAGGTGATGAAACGAGCCTGTCCCCCGCTGGTTAGGTTCTGCTGGCGCCGGTTGTGTGCCACCTTTTCCTGCAAGAAAAAGGGAAGTGTGTCAGTGAGTGTGGTGCAATGTGTTTGGGTGATGTGTCAGTGAGTGTGGTGCAATGTGTTTGGGTGAAGTGTGTCAGTGAGTGTGGTGTAATGTGTTTGGGTGATGTGTGTCAGTGAGTGTGGTGTAATGTGTTTGGGTGAAGTGTCAGTGAGTGTGGTGTAATGTGTTTGGGTGAAGTGTGTCAGTGAGTGTGGTGTAATGTGTTTGGGTGATGTGTGTCAGTGAGTGTGGTGTAATGTGTTTGGGTGAAGTGTCAGTGAGTGTGGTGTAATGTGTTTGGGTGATGTGTGTCAGTGAGTGTGGTGTAATGTGTTTGGGTGATGTGTGTCAGTGAGTGTGGTGCAATGTGTTTGGGTGAAGTGTGTCAGTGAGTGTGGTGCAATGTGTTTGGGTGATGTGTGTCAGTGAGTGTGGTGCAATGTGTTTGGGTGAAGTGTGTCAGTGAGTGTGGTGTAATGTGTTTGGGTGAAGTGTCAGTGAGTGTGGTGTGATGTGTTTGGGTGAAGTGTGTCAGTGAGTGTGGTGTGATGTGTTTGGGTGATGTGTCTGTCACGGTTGAATAGCTGGCAGTGTGTGCAAGCTGTGAGATGTGGGTGTGAGGTTTACAGCAGTGTTGGTAGAGATTGTTGGTAGGTGAGTGATGGGGGTGTGTGTGTGAGCAGTGCGTGAGGCTAGTGGTGCAGATGGTGGGATATGGCATTTGAAAATGAATTCACTGACTTTGACCACTCGTGTGAGGTCATTAAACTTCCTGCACTGCGTCCAGGTCCTCGGGGTAACACTGCTGGCATTCACCACATTGGCTATCTGCTGCCATCGTACTTTTGTCTGTTGGCTGGAGGGCCTCCAGACTTGCTGTGGAAAGAGGACCTCTCTCCTTGAGTTGACTTCCTGCAGTGTTGCTTCGGAGTACCTTGGTACACACTCTCTCTCCTGCTGTGTCATCATGAATTGATTGCAGTGTCTTCCTCAGCCAGTTGAATAATGATCTGGAGGCAGAATGCACCTCCCCTCAAACTTGGGTCCCCTGCTGAGCATTCAGCCACTCAGCAGCGCGTTCAGTGCTGGGCTGAAAGGCACTATCATGCAAATGAGAAGGCAGCATGAAGTTCATGTGCTGCCTGCAGTCCTCCGAAAGGGCGTGGATTGCTAGCGCACTGCGATCCCAGCGCCCATTTTCGGGGCCAAACCAATTTCTATGTCAACAGCTTTCTAACTTGAGAGGAACAAGACAGGATGGTTTAAAGGGCCAGTATCTCTAGTAGTGTTGGCTAAACGAGAAAGACAAGAAAGGTTGTGATGGAGAGAGGCATTAAAACTGCTCCCTTGGATATGGAAGCAGGATTCAAGTCTTGGATCGACCTGGGTTTTATAGCAGGTAGAAGTTATTGAGGGAAAAAGAAGTATTTGGGACGAAGGAGGACGCAAGCTTCTTTTTTTATTATTCATTCTCGGGATGTGGGCATCGCTGCCAAGGCTGGCATTTATTCCATGTCCCTAGTTGCCCTCGAGAAGGTGGTGGTGAGCCTTTTTCTTGAACCGCTGCAGTCCGTGTGGTGAAAGGTGCTCTCACAAAGCTGTTAGGGAGGGAGTTCCAGGATTTTGACACAGCAATGCTAAAAGGAACGTGTAATATATGTCCAAGTCAGGATGGTGTGTGACTTGGAGGTGACGGTGATCCCATGTGCCTGCTGCCCTTGTCCTTCTGGGTTGTGGGTTTGGGACATGCTGCAGTAGAAGCTTTGGTGAGTTGCTTCAGCGCACCTTGGAGACAGCTTTAGAGGAAATGTTGGAGTTGCATGCAAGATCAGAGCAGATAACGAGACGAAGGATGTCTGTAGATAAAGGACTAAGGGTAAGAAAAAGCATTATCTCCTGGCAGCAGTTACGATTGAAAAGCACCTCCTGTATTATACTGGGTAAATGAGGATAGTAAGTAAACAACAACAACAACAACAAGTATTTATATAGTGCCTTTAACATAGTAAAACATCCCAATGTGCTTCACAGGAGTGTTATAAAACAAAATTTGACACCGAGCCACATAAGGAGAAATAAGGGCGGATGACCAAAAGCTTGGTCAAAAAGGTAGGTTTTAAGGAGCATCTTAAAGTGAAGAAAAGGGGACAAGCTGTTGATCTTCAGGTCCCTCAGAACAGTGCACTAGACTGTCTGGTATTGCACAAATGAAGTACACAGCATACACTTGGGTGCTGCATGCAGATTGCTCAAGAAGCAAATGGAAAAGCAGCAGAAATCCAATAGAAAATAAGTGGTGCAATATTAGATTTCACCAGCGCGCACGTACCACAGGTGTTGTTGCAGGTTCACCTTTCTGGCCCTTTCTGCCATTTATTCCCGGACGACCCTACAAAGAACACATCAAACAATTATTTATTTATATTTTTTAATGATTCAATTCCGGTCTCCTGTTTTTGCAGTATATATAAACTTACATGTCTACCAGGAAGGCCAAATTCTCCTTTTGGTCCAGGATGTCCCATTGGTCCCTAAAAATAAACTTGTTGTTATTATGATATAAAAAAAAATTCCTACTGTTTCAGCGGCAATAGAACAGTTTTATTATAAAAAGATATGTACACCAGTACTGCTCTGAAACATCCATGCGGAGGTCCAAAACTTTCGCCTTCCCTTCCTCTAGCCCCCTGTTTGGGAGATACCCAGGAGAATTCCCTATTCTTCTTTCAAAAAGTCCCATGGGATCTTATACGTCTACCCGAATAGGCAGACTAAAGATTCAGGCCTTTGTTTAAAGTCTCATCCAAAAGATGGTGGCTCAAAATTTGCGGTCAGAGGCTTCCCACGGGTGGATGCCTCCGACCTGCAAAAAATCTACGATTTTACCTGGTGGTCCGGGAGGTACGGAGACTCGCGCTCCTGGGCCTCTTCGGGTACCCGCGGGTAGAGGTCCACATATCCCAGGGGCATATGCGGTTCGCAAGTGCCCCTGGGATCATGTGGGCCGGCCCAACCAATGAAAGAAGGGGAATCCCCATTCATACTTATGGGGATTCCTTATGTACGGAACTCCCATAAGTATGAATGGGGGTCACTTAAAAAATACACGAACACATGAAATAAATTGAAAAAATTACATATTTAAAATTAATTAAAATGCCATTTAATTAAATATTTTAAACAAAACTTTAACTTTTTGAAACTTTTTTAATATGTTTTAACGGGGCTAAAAATAAACTTACCTTATTGGACAGGTTTTTAATGTACAAATGGTGATAAAAGTTTATTTTTCTATTTTTTCAAACTCTTACGTTGGCGTATGAATTTCAAGGGCATTCGCTGGGCAAAAGTTGGGCAAATAGCGCAACTCTCCACCTGTGGAGGCCCATTTCCTGGGAAGCGGATCATCTGTCAAGAGAATTCTTGACAGATCGCAAGTTCTGGGTTTTCACGCATGCGCTTCGCATGCCTAAACCCGGAACTTGCGCAGCCCTTTCGAGCGCGTGTGCACTTTGTTCGCTCCCGTAGGGGTCGCAAATCTTCGGCACTGCAAAGCATCAGTGCAGTAAATTATATGCAGGAATGGGGCTTAAATCCACTGATCTAAGCACACTACTGCTGCTTAGTAAACTGGACAAATATCTACTTTTGTCTCAGACTAGCTATTACAAGCTAGAGCATCACCTTAATTTCAGCTCATCTCAATCTAAACTCTTCAATCAATCCATTTTTAGCCATTCACTTGGATGCCATTTAACCTGTAATTGCTATAAGCAGAGGTGGTTTCATTCTGAACCTTTTGAAAATGTATTCTTGGGATGTGGGCAGTACTGGCAAGGCTGGCATTTATTGCCCATCCCTAGTTGCACTGAGAAGTTGGTGGTAGGCCTTCTTCGTGAACCGCTGCAGTCCGTGTGATGAAGCTGCTCCCATTCTTTGTAGCAGTTTGCTAGGCCACTCCAGTAGTCGGTTAAGAGTCAACCACGTTGCTTTGGAACTGGAGTCACATATAGGCCAGACTGTGTAAGGATCATCAGTGAACCAGTCGGGTTCACTATCCCACAGCTTCATGGTCACTTTTATAGATACCAGATTACTTATTTCCAGATTTTTAAAATGGAATTCAAATTCTATACGTCACATTTTCTGGATTAATAGTCCAGTAACATAACCACTAGCAGTACCATACCCTTACTTGCTATACATGGGGTTGTCAGCTGTCCACTTTTACACAGGACAATGTGGATTTTGAGTGGACAGTCCAGCTATTGAAAAGGTGCTTTTTTTAAATAATCTATTTCCACTTACTTCTGAGTTCTAAGATTTGAAGACACTGGTTATCAGAATCTTCAATTAATTTTGTTTAGCAATGGAGCAACTATCAGAACTAAACTACGATCATACCCAATTTCATGTTTGGTACTGGAATGTACCAGCCCTACCCACATGTGTGGCTGGTAGCTGAGCATGTGGTGACACTGTGTGTAGAATTAACTTCTGGCAGCTCCGACTTGGCTTGCCACTGGAAGTTGGCAGGATTAATCTAACTGAGGCCTGTGAAGCATTTATTGAATTGCCCACTCTTCTCTGTTAAACATCTGGAATGGGGAGTTGTTCCTTTTAATCAAGCATTTGGCATCATTTGTTATTCATTGTAACAAGCCAAACCAGCTGTGAAATATCGTGCTTCTGCCCCGAAAACAAATACATTGCCAGTCCAAAATACAACAGGAAACACATTTTGGTGATAGCAGTAAGATTATGAGGTAATGGAAAGCAAAGAGAAAAATGTCACAGGATTATATATACAGCACAGAAGGAGGCCATTTGGCCCATCGTGCCTGTGCTGGATCTGAAAGAGCTATCCAATTAGTCCCAGTCCCTTGCTCTTTCCCCATACCCCTGCAAAGTTTTCCTTTTTAAGTATAGATCCACTTCCCTTTTGAAGGTTACTATTGAATCTCCTTCCACCACCCTTTTAGGCAGTGCATTCCAGATCATAACAACTCGCCGTGTAAAAACATTTCTCCTCATCTCCCCTCAGGTTATTTCGCCAATTATCTTAAATCTGTGTCCTCTTGTTACCGACCCTCCTGCCAGTGGAAATGTTTTTCCTTAATTACCCTATCAAAACCCCATATAATTTTGAACACCTCTATTAAATCTCCTCTTAACCTTCTATACTCTGAGGAGAACAATACCAGCTTCTCTAGCCTCACCACATAACTGAAATTCCTTGGTACCATTCTGGTAAATCTCCTCTGCACCCTCCCCAACTCTCATAACTGATCTGAAGCCCCAGTAAGGCGAAGTAGTTCCAAACTGCAGTGAAATATATTGATGCATGCAGAAAAACAAGGCTTAAAGCATAAAACAGTTCCTACCAGAGGTCCAGAGGGCCCCTGCAAGCCTGGTTGACCCTGTAAGAAAAATAAGTTATAGTTACTTGTTCAATAGCCAAGGTTTAAATAACAAGAAATCTTGGATCTAGGTTTACTAATTGTACAATTAAATACCTCTTCCACCTGCTCCCCTCTACCTACCTTTTGAACTTTTGACCCTATAGCCATCAAAGATCCATCTGCGGCAATAATAGCTCCAGACTCACCCTTTTCACCCTATAGAGAGAACAAAAGAAAATATTGTGCCCAGTTTATCAACTAATGCAATGGTGGTGACTGTGTCTAATATGTGGAGCCCAACTTCCCATCCACACTGCTGACAGGAAGGAGGAGACTTAAAGGGGGCAGTAAGAACAGGAGATAAAGTGAAGGAGATCGACACAAAAGGAACCCACAAAACAGAGGGGAAGGAAATAAAAGAGCATCTTACAGTGAAACAGTTAATCTTAAAGAAATGGTTTTGTGGCCTTGTATTTGTGCAAATAAATACACTGACGCACCTTTAATTTATTATATTATTTAGATAGTTGCTTAAAAGTTTTACTTGAGAATAGCTTGCCTCCAGATTGGAGCTGCTGTTTGCATGCTCATGCAGAGGTGAGACATTGGCCTGGATTTTCCAGGGCCTATGACCGCATACGCTTACTTGCCCCGCAGGTTCCGGGTTTCCGCATGTTTGACAGCTCGTACCCATCCAAAGGAAATGGACATTCGCTGGCGCAGGGTTGAGCTATTTTCCCAGCGAATGCCCACAAAACTCTTACGCCTGGTAAAAGTAGGCGTAGGGCCTTCTTTTACCGGCGTAAGGGTTTAACTAAATATTAGACATTTTTAAAAAATCATTAAAACATTCAAAAGCCTTTAAAACTAGTTTAGGTTATTTTTAGCCCCTTTAAAAATGTTTACATTTATTTTTCAAAAAGTTTAATTTTTGTTTTAAATGTTTAATTAAATTGTATTTTAATTAATTTTAAACATGTGATGATTTATTTTTATTTAAGTGGGGTGAAAGTGTTTTTTAGGGGATTCCTATTAAGCTTATGGGGATTCCGTACGTAAACGGAATCCCCATAAGCATAATGGGAATCCCCCTTTGTGATTGGTTGGGCCGGCCCACGTGATCCCAGGGATGCTGGCGAACCGCATGCGCCCTGGGATATGTGGGCCTTTACGCAGCTGTACGCCTGCAGGCCCAGGACCGCAAGAGTCCGAAGGTACGGAGGCACCAGGTAGGTGCGTACTTTTCTTGCGGATTGGAGGCAATCGCCTGCGCGAAGCCTCCGACCGCAATTTCAGGTCCAATGTTTCCTCTCAGCTAGCAGCCTCTCTCAGTCCGGGAGCAAAAACTGCAGCTCTACATTTATGATGATGCACATAAAGATGTTGCCACAAGGTGAGTTTTTGAGAAAATCCTATTAAAATATTTTGCTGAAACTTGCTACATCCTAACAATTCGAAACAATTTAATCCAATAGTATATATTCAAAGCCAGTGTGTATATTCAGATCCGCGGTGCATATTAAGATCAATGGTATCAATTCAAATCTACGTATGTAGTTGGATCCACAGTATATATTCAGACCCATGGCATTATTGGATCCACTGGATATATTTGGATCAACAGTATGCAGTTAGATCCAAGGTATATAGTCATATACATGGTATATATTCAGATTCACAGTGTACATTCAGATCCACTATATATATTTTGATTCACTGTATATATTCAGATGCACAGAATAGAGTTAGGCTCACTGTATATATTTGGATCTATGATATATTCAGATTCACAGAATATATTCAGATCTCTGTTACATATTCAGATCCATGGCATATAGCCAGATCCATTCTATACATTTAGATTCAAAATATAGCCAGGTCCACTGTATATATTCAGGACCAAATTATATATTCAGATCCAGGGTAGATTTAGATCCATGGTATACATTCCAATTCATGGTATATTCATGTCCACTGTATATATTCAGATCCATGGTATATATTCATAACCACAGTATATTCAGATCTATACCATAAATGTTCAGATCCTCCATATAGAGTTAGATCCATGGTTTATATTCAGATGCACTGTGTACATTCAGTTCCACAGTATACATTCCAATCCACAGTATAGATTCAGATCCATGGTGTATATTCAGATCCATGATCTGATCCAAAATCTTATGATTTTTTTCTTTAATTATTCAACTTTTCAAAATATTTTAAATGGATCATTTTTGTTTGTACCAACATGCTGACGTAGTTCACTTGGGATTTTATTGAGGAATATCACATGGTGTGGTTTACCTGTTGGTTATATATGGAGTACTAACTTTCTTGGCTCTAAGTAGAATCCACAGTGAGTGCACTGCAATGCACAAGCCTTGACAGTCAGTAATTCAGAATGAATGTCGAATGATTAAGGCACCATATGGTGAACGTGCGGACACTCCTACTGCAGAATTTTGCTCAGCGGGATTGCGGATTGGAGAGAGGAATGTGGAGATTGTTCGGTGTCAACAACCAGATAATCAGGAATGGTGCGATACAGATCCTGACCTGCATTTCTGACGCTCCAATCGTGCTCCCGTTAAGCAAGACGCTGTGCCACGGGCGGAGACTCTGATAAATTATCATCATGTGACAACTTGATAGTCTTGGGTTTCACTGGAACTCAAATTAATCTAGTGGCACTTTAATAGATTTTAAAAAATTGAAGATTGAATTAACTGACTTTTTAATATATATTCATTCTTGGGACGTGGGCGTTGCTGGAAAAACCAGCATTTATTGCCCATCCCTAGTTTGCCTTGAAAAGATGG
The DNA here is from genome assembly GCA_030390025.1 of Squalus acanthias. Lineage (NCBI taxonomy): Eukaryota > Metazoa > Chordata > Chondrichthyes > Squaliformes > Squalidae > Squalus > Squalus acanthias. The sequence continues at coordinate 107,309,099 of CM059432.1, forward strand.
TGGTGGGCCTTCTTCTTGAACCGCTGCAGTCCATGGGGTGAAGGCACTCCCACAGTGCTGTTAACCTGCTTAGAATGACTCACACACAATGGTAATGTATTAAAGCCTACAAATTACAGTTACTAATATTAGTGAGCAAATGCTTAGCATTTTCATATGGCATTTCTCTGTCTGCTAGTTACAATAGATAGGTTAATTGGACAGAGGAATGTTGAACGGAGGAGTTAAGTGTTCACTCACTGATACCACAAACTGGAATTTCTAGGCTTGAATTTTCTAACGAAACAATCTAACCTTTAATACTGACAATTTAAACAAACCAAATATGAACGTCAAGCCCCCAAATTACTTGGTGCAACCACCTTAATCTGGGAAGGTGGAGGTGAGGTGGAACTTGGGGTGTGACCACACCCATTTTGTGCCCATCAAAAGTTATGATTGTAGTGGAGGTGGTTGCAAAATACAACCCCCCTCTCTCTGAGGGAAATAAATCATACAAAATAGTTCCTGTCATTTGGGCCCTAGCAAAGATATATGTACAACCATGGCCTACTGTATTGCTAAGGTCTTGGAGGTTGGAGGGATGGGAATTTAAATTTTAAAGAGGCTGGCTTCACACAGTGATTGACTGCAGTACAAAAGTTAGCTGACTTAAAAATGGGACATCTTTGGTCCTATTGTGCTGAACACGTTTCAGGTGGGTATCGTGGACAACTACAGGATGTCACAGTCATAATGGCACAGAAGGAGGCCATTCAGCCCATTCGGATGTCCTAACCATATGTCATGCGGTGTGCTTCCGATGCGGACTGAGCGTGTATATACCACACACCATTTTGGACCCTTTAGTGCCCATTTCTAGGGCAAGAGACAGGCACTGCACAATCAAATTTCGAGACCTCTCTTTTTACTTCTGTAGAACTAACTGTCCAACAGGTCAATCGCAGATATTAATGAGATTAAATGGTAAAATATAACAGAGTGCTGGTGTTCCTACGCAATGCGGCAGCACGAGTTTCTGTCACTGATTCCCCTCCTCACCCTACGCCGTGTTCCCTGTCACAGTCAAGCATGGTAAAAGGTGAAAATCAGGCACTTTACCTACAGGAAGGGAGGGGACACGTGAGCACAAACTACCCTGAGCTCCGACTGCACTCCTACTGGTCGATTTGGGATGTTAACAGACGCAGAAACAAACCATGTTCAAAAAATAAATAGGGGGAAAAATTCAGTTGGTTGCGCCTCCCGTTAGCGCCTTAAGAGGGCGCTAATGGGGCGCAAAGCAGCTAGCGCCCGGGCGCGGCGAAGTTTGCGCCGCTCGCGAAATTAACTAGACATTTTGCGGCGGCGCTAAACACTACCGCCACGATCTCCTGCGCCGGCAGATCGTGACGTCAGACGAGTGTGCAACGCCCCGGTATCGCCCCGGAGCGGATATTGAGTGGCGCCCCCTGCCTTACCGCCTGACGCTAGCAACGACAGGTTGATAGGAGCGTTCTTCTGTCATGAAGGGAAAGGGGGAGCGCTATTTAAAGGTGACCGCTTCCTGCCTTTTATTGTTGGTGCCATTTTTGAACTACGCATTCTGAGAGAGAGTGAGAGAGACTTCTGGAGAGATTCAACGTTGTGTGAAGGAGTTTTGGGTACTGAGCAGCACTTTGCAGGTTCATTTTGATTTGCCATTCCTTGTATCGATTTAGAAGAGACTGTGGGGGCTGCACTCTGAGCTCTTTGCCTGGTACTCTCCATTGTTCTTTCCAGCAGATTTGATGTGCAGGTCTCTCCAGGCCGAGATTCAAGGCTGCAATGAGCAGGATGTGGATGGAAAGCAAGATCAACCATCCCCTTTAAGAACTGGCCCGTGCCATTGTGTGTGTGTTCCATTGCTGACTGACATTACATGAGCTTCGCCAGCGCTCTGAGTTAGCGCCTCACTCCTCGGCCTTTGCGCCTTAAGACAGGTGTGCAGCGCCTGATTTAGCGCTCCAATCACCTCCCGGGGCGTTAAAAGTGAAGTTTCCAGTCAGTGGCGATAATTAGCGCCAGGCGCTAATCTTTGCGCCCGGACGATATTTGCGCCCCAAACGGGGCGCGACTGAATTTTTCCCCCATAGTTTTTCAAACAATCTTAGTGAGCCATTCAATATTTCACACATGTGGAATAGTTCCAAAAATAAGCAATATAAACAGCCATGGCTATGCATGTAATCAAATACAAAGGCTCAGAAAGACCGCTATTATCAAATCACTAAATACATTCAAGCAGGTGGCCCTTGATATATCCCAAAACCCTCGACATTTATTACGATGATTTTTCAAAAACAAATAGTGTTTGATTTAACATACCTTTATTCCTGGAAAACCAGGTATACCAAGGTCACCTTTAGGTCCTCGAGGGCCCTGAAGAAATAGGATAAAACCATGTTGTTACAAAACTTCACACACAACGAGAGTACAATCTGTGAAAGGTACTTCTAAGTACATTGTTAATCAATGAGCATTTTTTAAATGGGAAAATGCTTATTTCAATGGTGAATCTAATTTAGTGTCAGTCTTGGCTCAGTGGTACTCCTTTCGCCTCTGAGTCGGAAGCTTGTGGATTCAAGTCCTTCAGAGACTTGAGCACATAATGTAGTGCAGTACTGAGGGAGAGCTGCCTTGTCAGAGGTGCCATCTTTTGGGTGAGACTTTGAACCGGTCCCCGCCTGTCCTCTCAGGTGGACATAAAAGATCCCATGGTACTATCTGAAGAAGAACATAGGAGTTCTCCCCAGTGTCCGGGCCGATATTTATCCCTCAACCAATATCACAAACAGATTATCTACTTACTATCTCATTGCTGTGTGCAAATTGGTTGCTGTGTTTCCTACATTACAAAAGTGGCTACACTTCAAAAGCATATCATTGGCTGTACTGAAGCTGTGAAAGGCACTATATAAATACAAGTTCTTTCTTTAATTATTCTTGCTGTATTTGAAAATCTAACGATAGGTTGCATCTATTCAACAACTTTTATGTACAGCCCTAGGGCACTGAGCAGTCATATAAGAGCAACTTGCAGAACTTTTCTTGTAGAAAACATCTCAAAGCTCTTCGGAGAGCAGGGAAAGAGAAAAATCAATGAAAGGGATAAAGGAATAGACAATAAGCCATGGTGTGAGAGTTAGGAGAACTAGTGATCAGAAGCTTGATTAAAAAGATGGGGGGAAAAATTCAGTTGGTTGCGCCTCCCGTTAGCGCCTTAAGAGGGCGCTAATGGGGCGCAAAGCGTCTAGCGCCCGGGCGTGGCGATGTTTGCGCCGCTCGCGAAATTAACTAGACATTTTGCGGCGGCGCTAAACACTACCGCCATGATCTCCTGCGCCGGCAGATCGTGACGTCAGTCGAGTGCGCAACGCCCCGGTGCGGAAATTGAGTGGCGCCCCCTGCCTTACCGCCTGCCACTAGCAACAACAGGTTGAGGGGAGCGTTTTGCAGTCAGGAAGGGACTGGGGCAGCGCTATTTAAAGGTGACCGCTTCCTGCCTTTTATTGTTGGCAACATTTTAGAACCACGCATTCTGAGAGAGAGAGAGAGAGACTTCTGGAGAGATTCAACGCTGTGTGAAGGAGTTTTGGGTACTGAGCAGCCCTTTGCAGGTTCATTTTGATTTGCCCTTCCTGGTAACGATTTAGAAGAGACTGTGGGGGCTGCACTCTGAGCTCTTTCCCTGGTATTCTCCATTGTTCTTTCCAGCAGATTTGATGTGCAGGTCTCTCCAGGCCGAGATTCAAGGCTGCAATGAGCAGGATGTGGATGGAAAGCAAGATCAACCCTCCCCTTTAAGAACTGGCCCACGCCATTGTGTCTGTGTTCCATTGCTGACTGACATCGCATGAGCTTCGCCAGCGCTCTGAGGTAGCGCCTCGCTCCTCGGCCTTTGCGCCTTAAGACAGGTGTGAAGCGCCTGATTTAGCGCTCCAATCACCTCCAGGGGCGATAAAAGTCAAGTTTGCAGTCGGTGGCGATAATTAGCGCCAGGCGCTAATCTTTGCGCCCGGACGATAATTGCGCCCCAAATGGGGCGATACTGAATTTCTCCCCCATGGTATTTAAAGGAGGGGAGAGGTGGAGGGATTTCACGGGGAGGGGAAAGGCAAGGCCGGAGGAGGTTGTAGAGACAGGGTCATAGAGTTATACAGCACAGAAAGAGGCCCTTCGGCCCATCGTGTCCACGCCGGCCATCAAGCCCTATCTATTCTAATCCCACTTTCCAGCACTTGGTCCGTAGCCTTGTATGCTATGGCGTTTCAAGTGCTCATCTTGAAACTATGCCCCCTGGTTATTGACCCCTCTACTAAGGGGAAAAGTTCCTTTCTATCTACCCTATCTATGCCCCTCATAATTTTGTACACCTCAATCAGGTCCCCCCTCAGCCTTCTCTGCTCTAAGGAAAACAACCCCAGACTGTCCAGTCTCTCTTCATAGCTGAAGCGCTCCAGCCCAGGTAAAATCCTGGTAAATCTCCTCTGCACCCTCTCCAATGCAATCACATCCTTCCTATAGTGTGGCGACCAGAACTGCACACAGTATTCCAGCTGTGGCCTAACTAGCGTTTTGTACAGCTCCACCATAACCTCCCTGCTCTTATATTCTATGCCTCGGCTAATGAAGGCAAGTATCCCATATGCCTTTTTAACCACTTTATCTACCTGTCCTGCTGCCTTCAGGGATCTATGTACATGCACACCAAGGTCCCTCTGATTCTCTGTCCTTCCTAGGGACCTGCCATTCATTGTGTATTCCCTTGCCTTGTTAGTCCTCCCAAAATGCATCACCTCACACTTTTCAGGGTTAAAAATTCCATTTGCCACTGTTCTGCCCATCTAACCAACCCGTCTATATCGTCCTGTAGCCTGAGGCTTCCCTCCTCGCTAGGGTGTAGTGAGTTTATGGACAGGATTTGAAGATGAAGGTGAAGATTTTGATTCAATGCGTGGGACACAGTGAGCCAATATAGGTCCGAGATAATGGGAGTGATGGACTTTAGTGTGGGGCAGGACAATAGCAGTTGGATTTTGAACTAGTTGGAGTTTATGGAGGATAAGAGGCCGGCAAAGAGGACAATGGAGGAATCGAGTCTGTAGGTTTATACGTGTGGATTGGGGTTTTGGTGGCAATGAGGCTTAGGTAGATGATGTTGGAGTTGGAAGGGGTAGGATGTGGGGTTTGAAGCGCACTACTGGGTTGAACATAATGTCAAAGTTTTCCACAGTCTGCTACAACTTGAGCGAGCGGCCAGTAGGGGAGCAGAATCAGTGGTAGGGAGCCAAATCGATGGCTTCAATCTTCCCAATATTCTGTAGAAGAAGAATTAGGAGGAGGTGACTGACTGCAGAGTCAAAGAGGTAGGTTTTGCAGAGGCTTTTGAAGGAGGAGCGAGGTAGCAAGGGGTTAGGATTTAGGGAGAGTGTTACAATGTGTGGGCTGGAAGGAAAGGGGAACGCAAAGGAGCCTGAAGTCTGTAGAACGTCTCTATTATGACATTGTTTAAAGCTCACCCCTCCACCCCTTCCTAATATCTCTTTTTTTTCGCTCAGTGTCACATATGCTTCTGAGAAGCACCATGGGAAGTTTTTCTACATTACAGATGGTATATAAATGCAGGTTGCAGTTGTTGACGTCATACTTTGCCAATATCATAGTGAATCATTCGTTATTGTCTGTATGTAGGGCTGCAAAACAAACCAGGCTTACTACAAGACAGTCCTTTAGCGAAAGATATCAAAGTGAAGTGCTGCCACCAGGCTGGATAGTCAGCACTTGGTGATACCTGTGAACGGTGGTCTGTGATTTTGGGTCTAGTGTCCAGTCAGTGTTGTCACAGCAAGAACTGGAAATGCTAGGACCATTTGTGTCACCCTTGCCTCAGTGGTAGCACTCTTGCCTCTGAGTCAGAAGGTTGTGGGTTCAAGTCCCATTCCAGAGCCTTGAGCACATAATCTAGGTTGATAATCCAGTGCAGTATTGAGGGACTGCTGCACTGTCAGAGGTGCGATCTTTCGATAAGATGTTAAACCGAGGCCCCATCTACCTTCTCAGGTGGTCATAAAAGACCCCACAGCACTATTTGAAGAAGAGCAAGGGAGTTCTCCCCATTGTCCTGCCAATATTTATCCATCAACCAACATCTAAAACAGATGATCTGGTCATTTACTTCATTGCTGTCTGTGAGACCTTGCTGAGCACAAATTGGCTGCCGGGTTTCCTACATTACAACAGTGACTACACTTCAAAAAGTACTTCATTGGCTGTAATGCGATTTGGGATGTCCCAAGGTCATGAAAGGCGCTATATACATGCAAGTTTTTTTTTTCATTTCAGCTGTGAAAGTGCAAAGTGTTATCTGACAATCCAAACTATAGTCTGTTGCCATGACAAAAACAAAATAAAGAAGCAATGAATCAACTCGGCCATTTCCTCAGTACTAAAGACAGTTAAGATTCAAATAAAATTAAAGGCAATCTTACAGGAAATCCAGCTTGACCAGGCATACCTTCTGATCCCTGATGCAAAGACAAGAAGAAATTTAAAAAAATGCATAACAGCTGAAGAACCAGCAACAACTTCAAACATTTCATTTCAAGAATTAAAAGGGCTGGGCCTGTGTGTTCAAATAACAGCATTAACGTGCGATGCCCTTGCACTCCGCATGCCATGCATGTTTTGGTTTTTACATGCCACGGTTAGTACCTTTGTAAGGCCTCTATGTGCCTCCAGCTTCTAACATTTCCCGGTTGGATTGCCATCCCATTTTCTGATGACTTTACTGGCACTTTGCAACACAATTTGCTGATGACCCTCATGTGGGGGGTCATGCCATATTAGATTTAGTAATGAGTAATGAGCCAGATTTAGTTAACAGCCTAACTGTGCATGAACATTTATCTAATAGCGATCATAACATGATCGAGTTCAACATAGCATTTGAAAAGGAGAAACGCGAAACAGCTACTAAGATTCTAGATTTGGGTATGGCCGACTTCAACGGAATGAGGCAGAGACTGTCCACAGTAAACTGGGCAAATCTGTTAATGGGTAAAACGACCGAAGATCTGTGGGAGATGCTCAAAAAAGAATTCAAGGTGATACAGACCCAGTTTATACCCCTGAGGGGCAAGAGCTCTACTTGCCAAAAAAATAACAATGGACAACTGAAGAGGTAAGGGACAGCATAAAACAAAAAGAAAGGACATACAAAAATGCAAAAAAATAACACAGATCCTGGCGAATGGGAAAGATACAAAGAACAGCAAAGGGTCGCAAAACAGACATTAAGAGCTACAAAAAGGGAGTATGAAAAGAAACTTGTATGGGATATCAAAATCGTAAAAAGAATTTTTACAATTATATTAAGAAAAAGAGGGTAGTCAGGAGCAATGTTGGCCCCTTAAAAACTGAAAGCAGGAATATTGTCAATGTTAATAAGGAAATGGTGGACATGTTGAATAATTACTTTCCGTCAGTATTTACAGTAGAGGAAGAGGATAGCATGACGGAAATCCAAAGGAAACTAATATTGAATCGGGGACAGGGACTCAATAAAATTAACGTAAGTTAAATAACAGTAATGAAGAAAATAATGGCACTAAAGAGTGACAAATCCCCAGGACCAGGTGGTTTCCACCCCAGGGTTTTAAAGGAAGCATGTGAGCACATTGCAGATGCCCTAACTATAATCTTCCAAAGTTCTCTCGATTCAGGAACCGTTCCTTTAGATTGGAACATTGTGCATGTCACTCCGTTATTTAAGAATGGCGAGAGAAGGAAACCAGGGAATTACAGACCAGTTAGCCTAACATCTGTTGTGGGGAAATTGTTAGGGCTGGATTTTGTCTTGGGGTCGGGTTGGGGTCGTGTCATCCGCATTTCGTGTTCCCCCCCCGACTCCAGATTAATGTGGATGAATGATGCAATTTTCACTTAATTGGGCAATTGAGTTCCAGCATGTGGGAACCCATGAACTAATTAGTGGTTTCAGTCTGAAAGTCGCCTCTGATGATGTCATCATTCCTGCTGCATTGCAGGTCAGAGACTGTCTGACTGGTCTCAGAGACTGCCTGCCTGTTGGTGAGAGAGGACCTGCCTGGCTTTTGCTGTGAGTGGACCTGGATGCAAAATTGATATGAGAGAGAGAGAGAGAGAGAGAGAGAAAGAGAGCATTTTTTTGCATCCAAGTCCTCTCACAGCAAAGGCCAGGCAGTCTCTGAACACATTCAATGCAGCAGCATCAGAGGCGACTACTACTACCTTCATCACATCTCCGTTGCAATAGTGGACCTGCAGCTCATAGTCAGCTATCCACTTGTGCTCCCGCCAGGTTTCACTGGAGTGTTTCACACCAGGCGTACTTCACGTCAGAAAAGGGTTAAACTAGCTGAAACGTTTCAAAATGGCATTACAGAGCCAATTTAGGGCTTGTTAAGGGCTTTAATGGCCTCTCCCGCCTCTTGGAGGCGGGACGGAGTCGGGAACACCGCGACTGATTTTGTCAAAATTGCGTGGAGGCGGGATGGAGTCGGGATGGGGTCGGGACCCCCGACCCCGCAAATTTAACCACCCCACGCCTCCAAACCCGAATCCATGGGTCATTCAAAATCCAGCCCTTAGGATAGGGTGATTGAACACCTCAAAAATTTTCAGTTTTCAGAGAGCCAGAATGGATTTGTGAAAGGTAGGTCATGCCTGACAAATCTGATTGAATTTTTTGAGGAGGTGACTAAAGTAGTGGACAGGGGACTGTCTAGGGATGTTATTTACATGGACTTCCAGAAGGCATTTGATAAAGTCCCACATAAAAGACTGTTAACTAAGGTAGGAGCCCACGGAATTGAGGACAAATTATTGACCTGGTTAGGGATAGGTACTCCAATTGGCAGGATGTGACTCGTGGTGTCCTGCAGGGATCTGTGTTGGGACCTCAACTATACACAATATTTATTAACGACTTAGATGATGGCATAGATAGTCATATATCCAAATTTGCTGATGACACAAAGATAGGTGGCATTGTAGGCAGTGTAGATGAAAGCATAACATTACAAAGAGTCACAGATTAAATGAATGGGCAAAACTGTGGTAAATGGATTTCAATGTAGGCAAATGTGAGGTCATCCACTTTGGACCTAAAAAAGGATAGAAAGGGTACTTTCTAAATGGTGAAAAGCTAGAAATAGTGGCTGTCCAAAGAGACTTGGGGGTCCAGGTACATAGATCATTAAAATGTCATGAACAGGTACAGAAAATAATTAAAAAGGGTAATGGAATGCTGGTCTTTATATCTAGAGGATTAGAATACAAGGGGGTATAAGTTATGCTGCAGCTATACAAAACCCTGGTTAGACCACACCTGGAGTACTGTGAGCAGTTCTGGGCACCACACCTTAGGAAGGATATATTGGCCTTGGAGGGAGTGCAGCGTAGGTTTACCAGAATGATTCCCGGACTGCAAGGGTTAAGTTACAAGGAGAGATTACACAAATTAGGGTTGTATTCCCTAGAATTTAGAAGGTTTAAGGGGTGATCTGATCGAAGTTTTCAAGATATTAAGGGGAACAGATAGGGTAGATAGAGGAAAAGCTATTTCCGCTGGTTGGGGATTCTAGGACTAGGGGGTATAGTCTAAAAATTAGAGCCAGACCTTTCAGGAGTGAAATTAGGAAACACTTCTACATGCAAAGGGTGGTAGAAGTTTGGAACTCTCTTCTGCTAACGGTAATTGATGCTAGATCAATTGTTAATTTTAAATTGGAGATTGACAGCTTTTTGTTAACCATATGTATTAAGGGATATGGGCCAAAGGCAGGTATATGAAGTTAGGTCGCAGATCAGCCATGATCTCATTGAATTGTGGAACAGGCTCGAGGGGCTGAATGGCCTCCTCCTGTTCCAATGTGAGAAGCAATAGTTCACCACTATTATCCGGTAATCTGGGGGAGGTGAGTGAAGTTGCTGATCTGCGACATTTGAAGTAGGAAATTACTATTGGTACTGGGCTGTTTGCTGCCAATATACTAGGGAACGAAGCAGTCTGGGAAAATCCAATCCTCTTTACTTTGTATACTGTCCTGCGTCTGAAATGATGCACACAAAGGTACGGGTAAGTGGGTGTGTGTTTTCCATGCAAGGGTTAGGGTGCGTGGAGGTGTGCAGACTATTTGTAACATACAAGATTCATTTTTGTGTCATGAAAACTGGGACTTGTTCAACAATCAGCATCTTTGAGCCCATTAGTGCTTCTTACTGTGTTTTCCTATCTAGTGCAGGCGATTATTTACATATTATAATTTGCACTAAATACTTTGGGCTAAAAATTCGATTGTGTAGAGCCTGTTGTTTAGGCACTACGGGTGCCATTTTGGGTCGAAAATGGCATCCGAGCAGCGCGTGAACACTTCTGGTGTGGGCGTTAGTGTAGGTGCTGGAAGTGTGCGCCGGAAGTATGCAGAGTTTGCATATTGTAATGTCAATCAGCGTGTAACACTGATTTAATGCTATTTTCGACCTCAACGCTGGCACTTACGCCCTCTCTTAACCTCCCACAGCTAAACATGCATTCAGCAATAGGAAGGACCCACCACCAGCGCTACTTAAAGGGATCATTACTTACTTACAGGTTAGTTGCTGATTGATTTCTACTAGCTGTTGCTGAATTTTTAGAACTGTTTGATGCTTTCTAGACTACTTTAAAGTTGCCTAAAGTCTACAAGGAGTGGTGTGGCATGTGCTCAAGGACTTGGTACTGACTTGCAAGGGGTTTGTTGAGAGCAGTTGCTCCCAGACATGGGTGCAGTAGTTTGTATCCCCCTTAGCCTGCAGCACGACAGGGAGAATGAGCAGAGGAGACACAGAGCAGGACAAGCTGCTAGAAAAGGCAGGAGGAGGAGGGGGAGAAGGGCTCTCAGCAGGAGGCCACATCCACCCAGGGTCTTCAGGAAGCAATTCTATTACCTCCAGCTTAGCAACAAACCGTGTGTGCAACGTCTCCGTTTTACTAAGGAGGTGCTCACTGGAATCTGCCACCTGCTGCAGGCAGACCTGCCGCCTCAGTCCAGGGCGAGGACGGCATTGCCAGTGGCTGTAAAGGTGACCGTGGCCTTGAACTTCTTCATGTCGGGTTCCTTCCAGGCTGGAGCAGGTGACATCTGTAACATCTCCCAGTTCGCTGTCCACTCCTGTATAAGGGAGGTGTGAGGCTCTGTATGCAAAGAAAGCTGAATACATTTCATTCTCTCTTGCCAGAGAGAAGCAGGCAGAGCGAGCACGTAGCTTCATCAGGATAGCAGACTTCCCCATGGTTCAGGGTGCTATTGACTGCATGCACGCTGCTTTGTGGGTGCCGCATGTGAATTCGGAGATGTACCGCAATCGGAAGGGATTCCACTCCCTCGGTGTCCAGCTGGTGTGCGACCATACTCAGCGCATCATGCAGGTCAATGCTTGGTATCCTGGCAGCAGTCATGATGTCTTCATTCTGCGGCAGTACCATCAACATTTGAGCCACCACGACAAACCAGAGGGTGGCTACTGGGTGACAAAGGCTACCTGCTGACCACCTGGCTCATAACTCCACTGCACAACCCACGCACAAATGGGCACCATGCATACAATGAAAGGCATTCTGCCACACGGAAGCATAGAATCATAGAATGGTTACAGCATGGAAGACGGCCATTCGGCCGTCGAGCCCGTGCCGGCTCTCAGCTAGTCCCACTCTTTCCCCTTTCCCCATAGCCCTGCAAATTTTTTACCTTCAGATTCTTATCCAACTCTCTTTTGAAAGATTGAGTCTGCCTCCACTACCCTTTCAGGCAGTGCATTCCAGATCTTAACCACTCGCTGCGTAAAAAAGTTTTTCCTTACTTCGTCTTTGGTTCTTTTGGCAATCACCTTAAATCTGTGTCCTCTGGTTCTCGACCCTTCTGCCAATGGGAACAGTTTGTCTCTATCTACTCTGTCCAGACCCCTCATGATTTTGAATAACCTCTATCAAATCTCCTCTCAATCTTCTCTGCTCCATGGAGAACAACCCCAGCTTCTCCAGTCTATCAACGTAACTGAAGTCCCTCATTCCTGGAATCATTCTCGTAAATCTTTTCTGCACCTTCTCTAAGGCCTTTACATCCTGCCAAAAGTGCGGTGCCCAGAATTGGACACAGTACTCCAGTTGGGGCCGAACCAGTGTTTTATACAGGTTCATCATAATTTCCACATTTTTGTACTCTATGGGCTGGATTTTGATACTGGGGTGGGTTGGGGTCGTGTCATCCACTTTTCGTGTTATCCACCCAACTGCAATTGGATGTGGGAGATTGATGCAATTTTCACCTAATTGGGCAATTGAGTTTCAGCATGTGGGAACCCATGAACCAATTAGTGTTTTCAGTCTGAAAGTCGCCTCTGATGATGTCATCATTGCTGCTGCATTGAAGGTCTTCAGAGACCCTGGCCTTTGCTGTGAGAGGATCTGGATGCAAAATGAGCAGCAGCAGCCCTAGGTCTGCTCCCAGATATTTTTACACCACCACTCCCAGATATGTCTCTTCCCCATCCATATATGCATCCCCATAGCCAGCCAGCCAGCCAAATGTGCTCCCGCCAGGTTTCACATTCGTGGTTCAGAACAGGCGTGCTTCACGTAGAAAAAGGGTTACAATCACAAAAGCCTTTCAAAATGGCATTATAGAGGCAATTTAGTGCTTGTTAAGGGCCTTAACAGCCTATCCCGCCCCTTAGAGGCGGGACGGAGTTGGGACCAGCAGACACGATTTAATGAAAATTGCGTGGAGGCGGGCTTGTGCCCGCCCGCCAGTTTTCGCAATTTTAACACCCCACACGCCTCCAAACCCACCTCCACGGGTCAATGAAAATCCAGCCCTATACCTCTATTCATGAAGCCCAGGATCTCGTAAGCCTTTGTAACTGCTTTATCAACCTGCCCTGCCACCTTCAACGATTTGTGCACACATACCCCCAGGTCTCTCTGTTCGTGCATCCCCTTTAGGATTGTACCATTTACTTTATATGTCCTCTCCTCATTCTTTCTACCAAAATGTATCACTTCACACTTTTCTGCGTTAAATTTCGTCTGCCACGTGTCCGCCCATTTCACCAGCCTGTCTATGTCTTCCTGAAATCTATCACTCTCCTCCTCACTGTTTACTATATCTGATAGAGCAGACCATTGGCATCTTTAAACAACACTTCCGCTGCCTGGACCACTCTGGAGGAGCCATGCAGTGCTCGCCAGAGTGTGTCTCAAGATTCATCGTGGTCTGCTTCATGCTCCACAACTTCGCCATCATGGGGGGCACAGCCCTTGCCACCACGCATACGGCGACCAGCTGAGGAGGAGCAGGAGGTGGAGGAGGAAGTGGAAGAGGAGGAGGAAGAAAGGAGGAGGCAACCAGACAGCCTCTTTCTGGGCGGGCTGTCTGGGATCGACTCACCCGACTGTGGTACCAGTGAATGTAACCCCAATTCCTCAATCACCAATAGCCCCACACCTTACCTTCTGTGTGTTACTGACCATTACAGCGTCCTCTTGGCCACAATGCTACAATAAAAGCCACCAGAAAACAAAGATTCCAAACCAATTTTATGAATCAAACCATTTCAATATTTCATTCAACAGTCAACTAATCACCCTTATGCATTCCCTTAGTGCCTGTCTTCAGTGTGCCTTTGCCTGTCCTAGTGCTCCTACGAAGTGCTACCCCAGTGGCTGCAGCATATCTGGTGGAAGGCTGCTGACTTTCAGTGGGAGGAGACTGCAGATGACCTTGCAGGATGCTCTCGAACAAAGCCTTAGCAATCCTAGTAATCTGCTGGAGGACAGATTGCTGGACTGCTGTGACACTCTGCAATCCCCTTTCAACACTGCTAACCGCAGCCATGAATGCAGCTGTCTGAGCTTGCGTGACAGCAAGCTGAGCTTGCATGACTTCAGTCTGAGCCTCCATTGCAGCACTCAGATGTTAGGTGGCTTGTGCTTGTGCTGCAATGGAAGCTGAGACATCGGCCGTCAGACGCTACATGATGATTGGGTCCACAAGTGTGCTAATAGATCTGCCCACCCCTTCCATGCTGGAAAAGATGGGCTACAAGCTTTGCGCAAAGCCCTGTGCAAGATTGGAGCTGGACTCCTCCATACTCCTTGACATTGCACTTAGGCTTTCTGGCAGACCTGCCAATGCACCAAGCATTTCATTGTGAATACCCATCAGCTTTGTTCTGTAGGCCGCCCCATCGAAGTCCTCACCTGAGTCCTCTGCAGCAGAACTCACGTGCGTCCTTGCCCTCTGGGGAGCTGGTACCTGCACTACCCTTTCCTCCTGCCCTGGCTGTAGCCCACTCATGCCCAATGTCTCACCATGTGCAGATCCCGCCTCTAAGCTACCCTCTAAAGTCTGCGCAGTGCCAGTATCTGAGATGGTGGCTGCGAGTGTCAGATCGAGTGACAGTGTTTCTTCTTCATCATCACTCTCCTCTTCCTCTTCAACCACTGCTTGGCCAGACTGGATTTCTTGGGTCTCTGAAATGAGAAAGGCACAAGGGTAGGGTTGTGGTGAGGGGAGGTGGGGGGGCGGGGGCGCAGGGAAGCATGAGGTGCATGCTTACACCATCTGTGGCTTGTAAATCACAAGAGATTGTGGGATGAGTGGGAAGTGGGATGCGAGAAGAAGGATTAGGTATGAGGATACCGTCATGTTCAATGGTGTTAGCGCTGCCGCTGGCCACGGCCTCAATCACAACCACTCTAATTATGCTGAGCATCGTCTCCTTGAGCGGGGTCAGGATATGGAGGCATGCCTGTCCCCCTCCGGTTAGCTACCACTGACTACAGTTGTGTGCCACCTTGTCCTGCAAGAGAGAGGGAAGTGTGTCAGTGAGTGTGGTGCAATGTGTTAGGCTGATGTGGCTGTCATGCTTGAATAGCTAGCAGTGTGTGCAAGTTGTGAGATGTACGTGTGAGGCTTGCAGCAGTGGTAAGTGTGTGAGGGTGAAATGGAGCATATGAATGTGAGGTATTAGTCGTGATTGATTGAGATTGTTGGTAGGTGGCCAATGGGGGTGTGGTGAATTGAGCAGTGTGTGGTGCAATTTCTGGGATATGGCATTTGAAGATGCATTCACTCATCCTGACCAGTCGTATGAGGTCCGGCACTGCCTCCAGGTCCTCAGTGCAACACTGTTGGCATTGACCTCCATGGCTATCTGCTCCCACTGCCTTTGCAGTGTCTGTCTGGAGGGTCTCCTGGCCCCCTGTGGAAACAGGACCTCTCTCCTCCTCTCCATCTCTTGTACTAAGGCCTCCAGAGCTGCATCTGGAACCTTGGAGCCCTCTCTCTGGCCTGTTGTGCCATTGCTGAATGTTTCCCAGTTGAAACTGCCTTCTGGAATGACTTCCAGCACCAGGTTTCATCAAACTGCACCTCACCTTTAAGAGGTGCAGGCTGGCTTTAATTGGTGCTAGCCTTGCATGAACTTGGGTCCCTTGCTGAGTGCGCAGCCATTCAGCAGCGCGTTTAGTGCTGGGCTGCACACCACTATCATTTAAATTAGCAGGCAGCACCACATTTGTATGCTGCCTGCATTACTTTGAATGGGCGCGGGTTAACCTTACATCACGATCCCCGAACTATTTTGGGGACTATCGAATTTTAGCCCAATATATTTATAACATAACTTTACTCTCTTGTATTTCCTGAAAATTGAGATCCTTGTAAATCATACGTTCTTTGTCTTTCTAAAGCATTGTGTCGGACTATTGACCATTTAGCTGCTATAAGGTGCAGCAGTCAATGTCTGAATCCATTGGCCCAGCAGAAAAACAGGTTAGCAGCTGCACATTACATCACCAATCGGTTTGACAGGAGACTCCATCATCACATCACTTAACAATTGAGGCTAAAAATTAAGGATCTTCCTGCAAGGATGGGGCTTTGATGCTTAAAATGATATCTAAATGTTTCAACCATAAAGATAGAATTAAAGAAATTGAGATTAACGTCACATTAGAATTGCTAGACAAAAAAGACCAAGGTCCATAAGAACATAAGAAATAGGAGCAGGAGTAGGCCATATGATCCCTCGAGTCTGCTCCGCCATTTAATAAGATCATGGTTGAGCTTCTACATCAACTTCACTTTCCCACCCTATCCCCATATCCCTTGATTCCCTTAGTGTCCAAGAATCTATCGATCTCAGTCTTGGATATACTCAACGACTGAGCATCCACAGCCCTCTGGGGTAGAGAATTCCAAAGATTCACATTCTACCATCCTGGTTCATGATACGATAATGGGGTTGTTGACTAATCATAGCAATCAATCTCAATCAATTAGTCTACAACGCACCCAGACATGATGTGAGGAAAATCCCCAGTGGTGGAGAGCTTTGGGAACCATAGGTTCAAAGTCACCTGTTCCTCCCAAGCATGTCATGTCTCAAATTACTCATATATTGTATCCCAAAACGTTATTTTTTGAAAGAAATCTATCCACAGCTTTAATAAATAATATCGAGACCGATTATTGAAAAGTTTATAAAGTTCTCACTACTGACACTTCTGTCCTTGAACCCCCTCGTCCACTCTAGAACAGCTGAGCTGTTGCCTCACAGCTCCATGTAAAGAGGACTCCTTCCAGCCTGCATTAAAGACTTAGATAATGCTCGGACAATTCTCCCATGAATGATACATCAGTCATCCATTGTTGTTGTCCATGATTGTCCGTCCATTGATTTCAATAATGGCTTGTGGGCAGGAGAGTGGCAGGTCAGGCTTAGGAGTGGTCCCAAAGCAAGGAGGGAGCTGGCAGGAGGTAGATGGGACTCAACAGTGAGCCTGAGGCAAAGTGGACATGGACAGGTTGTCCTAAGGCATGGAGAGAACAGGCTTGAAGCAGGAAGACAGCCAGAAGGTGAAGAAAAACCTTTTTTTCTCTTATGTTTTGTTGGCTGTCGCGACAGAAAAAAAAGTTGGCAAGGGAACTGTCATAGTAACCGTATCGTGGAGAAAATGTTTTTTTGTAAGGCCTGATTGGTCAACGCTTAACCAAGGGACTATACAGATAAAAACATTATACACATACAGAAGTTAAATTAAGAGAGTGAGAAATTGATATGTACGTATTGGGACTATAACTCTACAATAAACATTGGTGATTCTGCTCAGGGCCATTGTAACCTGCTTTGTTAAAACCTCCTGGGAATCACACGATGCAGCTGTTCTGTGTTGTTCAATCAGCTCTGAATGTTACCATGGTGCAGCATCCAACTGGATCAAATGACCCTCCTCACAGCACCAGTGCGTCATATACACTGTGTGCGATTTCAGATAATTTTATTGAAGATAACAGATGCTGTGAGGGGTGAGAGAGCAAGGGTTGAAAGACATAATTCTACTCCAGAAATTCTCTTTTGTGGTTCAGGATCATGAGTGGAAGCCAGAGAGTGAACTAAAGCTGTATACATTCAGCATCCTTCCACATTATGTAAACAAACTATTGCAGCAACATTATCCTTTGATTCACCCACCAGCATAAAGTAGGCTTTGTGACAATCTATTAAAAAAGTTCAGGGGGAGACATAAGAGACTCTTGCTACGGTGAGTTGGTGGTGCAGCACCGTACCATGAAGGCTCGCCCTTAACCTTCATGTTTCCTGTGCTCTGACCAAATTATTATTCTCTGTGAATAAGGTTTGAATGACCGCCAGTTTTGACAATGCTAAACGAAGTCTGGCATCCAGTGTCGTGTAATTCAGGGAAATGAGTTGTATGATATATCTTCCTCACTTACAAATTGTTGGCAAGCATATTATGTCCTCACCCATCAGATGTGCTGGGACTTTTGTTCCTTTACCCCTCCACTGGCAGTCCACTGTGAAATCGCAATTCCACCCCCTGCCCACGGAATTTTGGGGCCGTGATTTTGTGTCCAACATTCAACATGCATAACATTCTACAATTTACACTCTTCCAATATATCTGTCTAAGGAGACAGAATCAGCACTAACGGATAAGTATAGTTAGCTCCACGTTCATTTTCAAAGCTGGATAAAAGTAGCCCTTGTATCTATTTCATATAAAATCAGATCAAACTTTCTGTTTTTGAGAGGCACATTTGTGGTTAGGAGCAGTGTCCAGGGGGCATAGTCAACGCAACCAGGAGCAAAGTACAGAGAAGTCACATATTAAGTTCAATAAGGTTTAATACAGCAATTTAACTCATGGGGTTATCATGTTACATTCACTATAACACAAATCAATTCCCCTCCTTCTGCTTCACCAAAGGTGCAATTGTGAGTCAATTATATCATTCTTTTTTCTTAATATAGGTCAATGTGACCAAGTTTAAATTGCTTGCTTCATTTACTTAAGGTAGAATTTCCTCTGTGTACTATTTTAACAAAGTCATTAACAAGTTTTAAGTTAATGACCAACTGGTGACAAACGTACTCTGTGAAGGTAGGGGAGAGAGCAAGATAAGTGGAGTCAAAGTGGCTCCAAGATGGATCAGTTGATGATGGAAGATTGGTGTTTGACATACTCAGCAATTTGATATCTGAGCCAGGGAAGCCCGCAGTCCATCATGGTAGTGTTGGTGATTGACCAGCCTACCAAACTCTTTATTGGGAACTAGAGGGGTTGACTTCTTACTGGGGACTGGGATGCCAGTGTTCAAACGGGTAGAGTATAACTGACTGGGCAAGCAGTGGGAAGTATACCAACGTTTTGTGCGAGTAAACCAAAACTTTGTTGACTTTTGAAGATATTCTTACTAAGGGTATTAGATCCATTATGGACTTCGTTGTTGGATATATGTTTATATTTATTGTAGATTTTGGGATTTGATTTTGTTTTTACTTTATTTTATTAACTGTATGGCATACTCACCATTTCTAAAATGGGTGTGGTATTGCAGTGTCAGACTATGCTAAATTCAGTAGTTAGTGACTACTGTTAATCTCTCGGATAAGCAATTCTTAGTGCATAGTTAGAATAATTCTAGCCAAAGCTAAAGTTTACACTGAAAACTCAAATAGGTGTAAAAAGCCAAAATACATATTTAGCTTAAGGAGTAAATACTCACGGGCAGCCGGGAAAGTAGTTTAGTCACGGTTAGACGTCCTTCGGTATCATTCATCAGTAACTAGAATATTGAATCACAATGGAAGGGATGAATGGGAAACAAAGTCATTTAAAAGTAGCAAACCATCCTCAGGATGTGCAGGATGTTGCACCACTCACCTCGTGTAGTGACACGGTAGGTCCTGGAGGGCCTGGAAGTCCTTGTTTACCAACAGCATCTTGACCACGTTCACCCTGTGCCATTAAATAAAGAAGTCCTGTGTTGTGAAATAATGCATTATATAACCGTTGATCAGCAATTCATTTTCAAAGGCCTTAGCACCTCATGCAAAAGTGTGGGTTATTTTTAGTGTTCATGTGGAATAAAGTTGATGAAATTTCCTTGTTACATTTGGTTAAAACCCAACAGATACTTCCCTGACCTACACTGCAATTTACATCTCTTCCCTCATTGAGTTGTCTCCTTACAGCGCAGTATTCCCCGGTTTAAAGGAGCAGCTCTACTAGCTGCTAGTAAAGGCAGCACAGAGACTCTCGCCCTCCAATAATCCTGATGCCCATGTATGGAATCATGTCTGTGCCTTAATGCTTCTTCCTAATGGCAGGACAAAGTAGGAATGGGTAGATTTTGGTCTGCGCCTTGTTTTCAGGCCCAGACTCGAGACCAACGCGCACCCCAACCAAGAGTCCCGAAGATCGATGGAAATCGGTCCTCGGACCTCAACAGGATACGTGGTGCAAAGTGCCGGCATTGGTCACTCCTCCACAGGCAGCTCTTCCGAGTGAAGACTTCAATTTTGGGCCGCCTGCTCAGGTAAGTCCCAGGAAGGGGGATGGGGTTTGGACCTGGCTAGAGGGTGGTGACGGCGGGGTGAGGGCTGATCATGACTCCTGTGGACTCAAGGCCCAGGTGGAAGCTCTGGATAATGAATGGGGAAGGCACATCATGTGCTCGTCACCCAACTTGAAAGGCCCTGGCTTATATTAGTTGGGGAACAATGGCTATCAGGATTAAGCTACAGAGATCGGTTAATGAACAGGCCACGTGGGATATTGAATTGGCGGCAGGTGTCCTTGGAAAGTTAGATTTTAATAGTTCAAATGGCCTCGTCTCAAGTATGACAACAGCCAGCAATATCTCTGTGCCATCAAACACATTTTGCAACGTAAGTAGAAAATCCAGTCAGATTGTTGAACTGTATTTATAATACTGGCAGCACAGGTTCTGGGTCAGCTGACAATCAGGTGCAAAGGCATGCCCTCTGCTGTAAGGACACCTATAGCTAACATGTACCAAAGGTCTGGCATTGCCAGTGGCAGTAGTGCTCAGTTGCTCCCTCACATTCTCTGCCTCCAACCACCTGCCAGGTCTGCTGCCGTACTGCCCGATGGGGAGAGTGCCATAAAGCGGCTAACAGGGCCAGCCAGCTCACGCAGTGCCACCTCCACTTCACCAGCATTCAGTCAGGTAGTTGGGAGTGTTCCCCTGACCCACCACTTGGCCATACGCGGTTCCCTGCCAACTCATTGGGCAGCCACTGGGTTTTGTCACACAAAACGATTAGCTTTGGTATTTCTCTCGCCCCTGAGCCAGAAGGTCATGGGTTCAGGTCCCACTCCTGAGGCTTGAACACATAATCCAGGCTCCCCCTGCTCCACAGGAACGTTTAAAAAAAAATGTTACTACTTACCTTTGGTTGGTGGCTGCCAGGCCTGCTAAGATTTCCGAAGCTGGGCAGACCCGATTTCTGCCCCGCTCATCGGTGAAAAATTTCAACAGGAATTAGGCCCCTAATTGTCATATTTAAAGGGCCTAATGGCTAAAAAAGGAACCACAAATTTAGAAGTAGCAACAACGCCTGTGCAGATTGGATGCAGGCCGTCCCACAGCTAAATTAGTGTGCTTTGAACCCATTTTATGCCCGAAAAACTTGCGCATGCATTCCAATTTCTACCCCATTGTGTTAGAATGTGCATCTAAGATACACTCTTGTGTGTCAATGCACTGTGCCATCCCGTGCTTATTGAGGAAGGAACTTTGTTAGAGGTGGTTGGAGGTGGGGGAGGGGGGGGACATCCTGAGATCATGAATGGCGTTATATATATGCAAGTCCTTCCTTCTCCTTCTTAATAATTGGCCCATAACTTTGACATAAATAACGAAGTCTTACCTTAAGTCCTTGTTCACCTTTCTCACCTTTTGGTCCCTGTGGAAGGGAGATCACGGATTATGACAGATTATCACAGCCCCAAACTCAAAGCTGAAAGTGGGGAGGGGTTCTAGTTGTATACTGCTCGCAGCACACCAGTAGGAGAGACCGCAGGCCTGAGAATCCAGACGGGTGTAAGTGGACCCCACAAGTTGGATAGGGTGAAAAGGGGTTCAGGACAAGCAGGTAGTCTGAAACCCCGACGAATAGTATTTAAAAAAATATATCTGGGGGTTTAGGGCGACATGGCTTTGATCTGAGGAGGGCATGGGCAACCAGTTCCCCAATGATTTCTCAGCTACATGGGGCAGGAGATGCAGCCGCACTGGTATTTGCACTTACCTGCCCCATGCCAAGTAGATGGCTTCCCACTTATCCCACAAACTCTGGCAGGGTCAGTGCTGGTGGGCATGATCCCGACGTTACTGCCGGGAACGTGTCCCGTTGATTTTTAACGTGTAGGAGTCCATGTTTTCAGGCCCATCAGGGATGTCGGTATTTCCTCTGACTGGGCTATTTTGTCGAACATCTTAATTCTGCCAGGTTAGCGGGAGGACTACCTGGTGCCACATGACCAGGATCAATCACCAAACAGCATAGGAACAATATGAAACCGGTAAAAAAAAATGGATGTGTTAATTGACATTCCTAGTGACGCCCCCTGCATGGCTGGAGTCTAGAATTCGGGCAGAAGGTATTGCTGAGGCAGAAGAATCATATATCGACAATTTTAATCTTTGGTTACTAGTGGCCACAGTAAAGGAAGGCTAGCAGATAGTCTCTCACTTTGTATTCCTTGCCCCAAATCTCCTGGATTCACAGAGATCAGAATACAGTAAAAGAGTGACACTAATGGCTACTCTCAAAGTGAAATAATCTACTTTTTTTAAAATTCGTTTATGGGATGTGGCGTCACTGGCAAGGCCAGCATTTATTGCCCATCCCTAATTGCCCTTGAGAAGGTGGTGGTGAGCTGCCTTCTTCAACCACTGCAGTCCGTGTGGTGAAGGTACTCCCACAGTGCTGTTAGGGAGGGAGTTCCAGGATTTTGACCCAGCGACTATGGAGGAACGGTGATATACTTCCAAGTCAGGATGGTGGTGACTTGGAGGGGAACTTGGAGTGGTGTTCCCATGCACCTGCTGCCCTTGTCCTTCTAGGTGGAAAAGGTCGCGGGTTTGGGAGGTGCTGCTGAAGAAGCCTTGGTGAGTTGCTGCAGTGCATCTTGTAGATGGTACATACTGCAACCACGGTACGCTGGTGGTGGAGGGAGTGAATGTTTAAGGTGGTGGATGGGGTGTCAATCAAGCGGGCTGCTTTAACCTGGATGGTGTCGAGCTTCTTGAGTGTTGTTGGAGCTACACTCATCCAGGCAAGTGGAGAGTATTCCATCACACTCCTTACTTGTGCCTTGTAGATGGTGGAAAGGCTTTGGGGAGTCAGGAGGTGAGACATTCGCCGCAGAATACCTAGCCTCTGACCTGCTCTTGTTGCCACAGTATTTATGTGGTTGGTCCAGTTAAGTTTCTGGTCAATGGTGACCCCCCCAGGATGTTGATGGTGGGGGGAATTCGGCAATGGTAATGTCGTTGAATGTCAAGGGGCGGTGGTTAGACTCTCGCTTGTTGGAGATAATCATTGCCTGGCACTTCTGTGGCGCGAATGTTACCTGTCACTTATCAGCCCAAGCCTGAACGCTGTCCAGGTCTTGTTGCATGCGGGCATGGACTGCTACATTATCTGAGGAGTTGTGAATGGCACTGAACACTGTGCAGTCATCAGTGAACATCCCCATTTCTGACCTTCAGTTCCATTGATGGCCAATTGGCTTTTGCCATTACAATAGTGCCATTCCTGGAGCTCGTTACAGCTGTGAAGTTCCATACGTTAGCCACTAGCCACATCCAAATGGGCTAGTGGGAATACAGATGTGGATAATTGGGAATCCAGATGTGGACAACTGCATTTCTGATTAGTAAATAAAAAATGAGAAATAGACACAGTCATTGGGCATGTGATCTCAATACTCATTCACACAGCATATGCATGTGAACTTTAACCTTTTTATCCATTTGTTGGTAAAATGGTGAGGCAAAAAGCAGAGTGTGCGAGTGTTTTTTGTTCATTGTGAGTGCTTTACTTTCTTGGTTACTGAATGGTGGTAGATGTTTATTAAGTAAATATATACACGTGAAATTGATTTGCCCTATGTAGAGTGTTTTCTACTAAAATGAGTCAGTGTGGCTAAAATGGAGTCACCGTAGCCAACTTGTGGCTGGTTAGCAATTTCTACAGGACAACACAGCTCTATAGCATACACAGTAGCCCTGAATTTCTATAGGGCAGATCAATTAATGAACAGGCCACGTGGGATATGGTAGTGGCAGCATGTGTCCTTGGAAGGTTAGATTTTAATAGTTTAAATGGCGTAGTTCCAAGTATGGCAACAATCAGCAATATCTCTGATCCATCAAAAACATTTTGCAATGCAAGTAGAAAATCGAGTCAGATTGTTGAACTGTATTGGTCAATGAACAATAATCTGTTTGCTTTAAACATCTATATCACAGAAAAAGTTATTTCCAAATGATTTGTTTTGTAAGTCGATTGCACTGTTATGCACCAATTCTTTCCATTGGTTCCCCAATTCATGCAACTTTAAATTAACGTGCTAGACACCATAAGGTGGACCTTCTGATTGGTTACACCTGATAAATGGGCGTGACTGCTTGTGAAAATTGGCAGAGATATGTTGTGCCAGATATTCCTGGCCATTTAGCATCTCATCTAATTTTCCAGTTGGGTTTTGTACCCACATCAGTTTGCAGTTGATTATATTACAATTAGCCTCCAGTGACGTTATTTAGGTGTCCACATAATTTCCTGGTGTCTATACCAGTGTAGCACTCAATATTCTACTAACGCTTATAAAATGCATTCGTTGAAAGAGCCATCCAATTAGTCCCACTCCTTGCACTTTTCCCACTAGGGACCACTAGGGTACCCTGCTTACAGATCCCTAAAACATAGCATCATACAGCACAGCAGGAGGCCATTCGTTGAAAGAGCTATCCAATTAGTCCCACTTCTTGCACTTTTCCCATAGCCCTGAAAGATTTTCCTTTTCAAGTATTTATCCAATTCTCTTTTGAAAATTATTATTGAATCTGCCTCCACCACCCTTTCAAGTAGTGTATTCCACATCATAACAATTTGCTGTGTAAAAACATTTCTCCTCATCTCCCCTCTGATTCTTTTGCCAATCATCTTAGATCTGTTACCGACCATCCTGCCAGTGGAAACAGTTTCTCCTATCTACTCTATCAAACCCTCAATACACTTTAGTAATATTTGCAGCAGCATTTTGAGGCTTTTTCTAAACCTTGCTTTCATAGGACCATTGGAACAGGAGGAGGCCATTCAGCCCCTCGAGCCTGTTCCGCCATTCAATGAGATCATGGCTGATCTGTGACCTAACTCCATATACCCGCCTTTGGCCCATATCCCTTAATACCTTTGGTTAACAAAAATCTATCAATCTCCGATTTAAAATGAACAATTGATCTAGCATCAATTGCCATTTGCAGAGGAGAGTTCCAAACTTCTACCACCCTTTGTGTGTAGAAGTGTTTTCTAATTTCACTCCTGAAAGGTCTGGCCCTAATTTTTAGACTATGCCCCCTAGTCCTAGAATCCCCAACCAGCGGAAATAGCTTCTCTCTATCTACCCTATCTGTTCCCCTTAATATCTTGAAAACTTCGATCAGATCACCCCTTAATCTTCTAAATTCTAGAGAATACAACCCTAATTTGTGTAATCTATCCTCATAACCCAACCCTTGCAGTCCGGGTATCATTCTGGTAAACCTACGCTGCACTCCCTCCAAGGCCAATATATCCTTCCTAAGGTGTGGTGCCCAGAACTGCTCACAGTACTCCAGGTGTGGTCTAACCAGGGTTTTGTATAGCTGCAGCATAACGCCCCTCCGGAACCTTCTTCCCCTTCACTTTCCTCTGACCCCCCTTCTCTCTTAATGTCTCTTCATCTCCCCCTTTGTTCTTTTATCCCCTCCCCCTTTTCCCAGCTTTACTCTGGCCTTAAATCTATTTGATTTCCGGCTCTTCACAGTTCTGACGAAAGGTCATCGACCTGAAACGTTAACTCTCTTTCTCTCTCCACGGATGCTGCCTGGCCTGCTGAGTTTTTCCAGCGTTTTCTGTTGTTATTTCAGATTTCCAGCATCCGCAGTATTTTGCTATCATAACTTCTACCCCCTTGTATTCTAGTCCTCTAGATATAAAGACCAGCATTCCATTAGCTTTTTTGATTATTTTCTGTACCCTTTCATGACATTTTAATGATCTATGTACCTGGACCCCCAAGTCTCTTTGGACCTCCACTGTTTTTAGCTTTTCACCATTGAGAAAGTACCCTGTTCTATCATTTTTAGGTCCAAAGTGGTTGACCTCGCATTTGCTTACATTGAAATCCATTTGCCAAAGTTTTGCCCATTCACTTAATCTATCAACATCCCTTTGTAATTTTATGCTTTCATCTACACTGCCTACAATGCCGCCTATCTTTGTGTCATCCTCAAATTTGGATATATGACTTTCTGTGCCATCATCTAAGTCGTTAATAAATACAGTGAATAGTTGAAGCCCCAACACAGATCTCTGCGGGGACACCACTAGCCACATCCTGCCAATTAGAGTACCTGCCCATTATCCCTACTCTCTGTCTCCTGCCGCTCAGCCAATTTCCTAACCAGGTCAATAATTTGCCCTCAATTCCATGGGTTTCAACTTTAGCTAACAGTCTCTTATGAGGGACTTTATCAAATGCCTTCTGGAAGCCCACATAAATAGCATCTATAGACATTCCCCTTTCATTCTGTTTCTTTTCCTGTTTCCACTTACTTGGTCGGGAGGCTTTGTGCCAAATATTCTGGGATGGCCATTTTTTGTATTAATAGTATTGGGACAGTGGGCATCCGAATGGAAATCCTCCTTTTACTTATGTTGTTTTCAATTAATAAGAGGAACAATTGTGGGATGACAGGCTATACCAGATGTAGTTGCACCCACCTGAGGGTACCCATAGTTAGAGGAACCCTCCCACCCTACTTCACCTCACCCTATCAGCATATCTTTCTATTCCTTTCTCCCTCATGTACTTATCTAGCTTCCCCTTAAATGAATCTATGCTATTCACCTCAACTACTTCATGTGTTAGCAAGTTGCACATTCTAACCAATCCCTGGGTAAAGAAGTTTCCCCTGAATTCATTCTCAGATTTATTAGTGACTATCTTATATTTATGACCCCTAGTTTAGGACTCCCCAACCAGTGGAAACATCTTCTCTACGTCTACCCTATTAAACCCCATCATAACTTTAAAAGACCTCTATTAGGTCACATCTCAAACATCTCTTTTCTAGAGAAAAGAGCTCCAGCCTGTTCAGTCTTTCCTGTTAGTTATAACCTCTTAGTTCCAGTATCATCCTTGTAAATCTTTTTGCACTTTTTTCAGTGCCTGTATATCCTTTTTGTAATATGGAGACCAGAACTGTACACAGTACTCTTAAGTGTGATCTAACCAAGGTTCTATATGAGTTTAACATAACTTCTCTGCTTTTCAATTCTATTCCTCTAGAAATGAAACCCAGTGCCTCGTTTGCATTTTTTATCGGCTTGTTAATTAAATGACCAAATAATCTGTTTTAGTGCTGTTGGTTGAGGGATAAATATTGGCCAGGACACTGGGAAGAACTCCCCATCTCTTCTTCGAATATTGCCATGGGATTTTTTATGTCCACCTGAGAGGGCAGCCAGGGCATCGGTTTAATGTCTCATCTGAAAGACGGCACTTCAGACGGTGCAGCGCTCACTCAGTACTGCACTGCAGTGTCAGTCTAGGTTGAGGGCTCAAGTCTCTGGAGTGGGACTTGAACCCATGACTTAGAGGCGAGACTGAGCCAAGGCTGATACTATATTAAGGCTGGCATTAAATTACGAATGGATCGTAATAGGCGTTATTTTCTGACTTCACATTCCAGCTGGAAAGCCTTGGCCACTGAGAGCACATATTGGAAATCTGGGCGTGTGCCGTCCATGATTTTCCACCCAAATTTCCAGTAAATGCACTCGACTGAGAAAATTTCCTTTAATAAAACCAAGTTCTATTGCTAAGCCGAACACTCGATCAAACTGTTTTTCTCAGGGCCTGTGAGAGACACACACACACAAACAGGATAACTAATTCAAGACTTCCTTAAAGAACTACCTGTTTTTGTTAGGTTGAAAACAATGCTGCTCTATGTAAACATTTATTCTGAGGGTTTTGTTTTGTTTTTTAAACTAATTTAAACTAATATGGCAGGGGAATGGGAACCTATGTAGCGAAACAGGGGGAAGTAATATGCAGTCAGAAACAAATGTTAGAAGGGTGAGAAACAATAGGGGAAGGCCGAGTAAACAAAGGCAAGAAACACAAAGGGCCATACTAAATCATAAGTCTAAAAGGACAAAGGATGTTAATAAAACAAGCCTAAAGGCTCTGTGTCTTAATGCAAGGAGTATCCGTAATAAGGTGGATGAATTGACTGTGCAAATAGATGTTAACAGATACGATGTGATTGGGATTACAGAGACGTGGCTCCAGAACAATCAAGGCTGGGAACTGAACATCCAGGGGTATTCAACATTCAGAAAGGATAGAATAAAAGGAAAAGGGGGTGGGGTAGCATTGCTGGTTAAAGAGGAGATTAATGCAATAGCTAGGAAGGACATCAGCTTGGAGGATGTGGAATCAATATGGGTTGAGCTGCAGAACACCAAAGGGCAGAAAACGTTAGTGGGAGTTGTGTACAGACCTCCAAACAGCAGTAGTGAGGTGGGGGAGGGTATGAAACAGGAAATCAGAGGTGCGTGCAAAAAAGGCACGGCAGTTATCATGGGTGACTTTAATATGCATATAGATTGGGCTACTCAAACTGGAAGCAATACGGTGGAGGAGGATTTCCTGGAGTGTTTAAGGGATGGTTTCCTAAACCAATATGTTGAGGAACCAACTCGAGGGGAGGCCATCCTGGACTGGGTGTTGTGTAATGAGGAAGGACTAATCAGCAATCTTGTGGTACGAGGCCCCCTGGGGAAGAGTGACCATAGTATGGTGGAGTTCTACATTAGGATGGAGAAGGAAACAGTTAAGTCAGAGACCATGGTCCAGAACTTAAATAAGGGCAACTTTGAGGGTATGAGGCGTGAATTGGCGAGGTTAAATTGGCAAGCGATATTTAAGGGGCTATCAGTGGAAGGGCAATGGCAGACATTTAGAGATCGCATGGATGAACTACAACAATTGTACATCCCGGTCTGGCGTAAAAATAAAAAAGGGAAGGTGGCTCAACCATGGCTAACAAGGGAAATCAGGGATAGTATTAAAACCAAGGAAGTTGCATACAAATTGGCCAGAAGTAGCAGCAAACCCGGGGACTGGGAGAACTTCAAAACTCAGCAGAGGAGGACGAAGGGTTTGATTAGGGCAGGGAAAATAAAATATGAAAGGAAGCTTGCAGAGAACATTAAAATGGACAGCAAAAGCTTCTATAAATATGTAAAAAGAAAGAGGTTAGTAAAAACAAACGTAGGTCCCCTGCAGTCGGAAACAGGGGAAGTCGTAATGGGGAACAAGGAAATGGCAGATCAATTGAACAAGTACTTTGGTTCGGTGTTTACTGTGGAGGACACACACAACCTGCCGGAAATAAAAGGGGTCAGAGGATCTGGTAAGAGGGAGGAGCTGAGGGAAATCCTTATTAGTCGGGAAAAGGTATTGGGAAAATTGATGGGACTGAAGGCTGAAAAATCCCCGGGGCCTGATGGTCTGCATCCCAGAGTACTTAAGGAGGTGGCCTTGGAAATAGTGGATGCATTGACGATCATTTTCCAACATTCCTTAGACTCTGGATCAGTTCCGATGGAGTGGAGGGTGGCCAATGTAACCCCTCTTTTTAAAAAAGGAGGGAGGGAGAAAGCAGGGAATTATAGACATCGGTTGTGGGTAAAATGATGGAAGCAATTATTAAAGATGTCATAACAGACCATTTGGAAAGTGGCGACATGATAGGTCCAAGTCAGCATGGATTTGTGAAAGGGAAATCATGCTTGACAAATCTTCTGGAATTTTTTGAGGATGTTTCCAATAGGGTGGACAGGGGGGAACCAGTAGATGTGGTGTATTTGGACTTTCAGAAGGCCTTCGACAAGGGCAACACGGTGGCATAGTGGTTAGCACTGGTGCCTCACAGCGCCAGGGACCCGGGTTCAAATCTGACCTTGGGTGACTGTCTGTGTGGAGTTTGCACATTCTCCCCGTGTCTGCGTGGGTTTCCTCCGGGTGCTCCGGTTTCCTCCCACAGTCCAAAAATGTGCGGGTTAGGTTGATTTGGCTATGATAAAAAAAAAATTGACCCTTAGTGTTAGGGGGGGATTAAATATGTGGGGTTATGGGGATAGGATGGGATATGTTAGGGGGAATTAAATACGTGGGGTTACGGGGGTAGGGTGGGATGTGTGTACTGTGGGGATTAAAGCAGGGACAGGGTACTGGATTTGGATGATCAGCCATGATCGTATTGAATGGTGGAGCAGGCTCGACGGGCCGAATGGCCTACTCCTGCTCCTAGACTCTATGTTTCTATGTTTCTATGTTCCACACAAGAGATTGGTGAGCAAAGTTAAAGCACATGGGATTGGGGGTAATGTGTTGACGTGGATTGAGAACTGGTTGGCACACAGGAAACAAAGAGTAGGAGTAAATGGGTACTTTTCAGAATGGCAGGCAGTGACCAGCGGGGTACCGCAGGGTTCGGTGCTGGGACCCCAGCTGTTTACATTATATATTAATGATTTGGACGAAGGGATTAAATGTAATATCTCCAAATTTGCGGATGACACTAAATTGGGAGGCAGTGTGAACAATGAGGAAGATGCTAGGAGGCTACAGAGTGACTTGGACAGGTTGGGTGAATGGGCAAATGTATGGCAGATGAAGTACAATGTGGATAAATGTGAGGTTATCCACTTTGGTGGTAAAAATAGAGAGGCGGACTATTACCTGAATGGTGGCAGATTAGGGAAAGGGGAGGTGCAACGAGACCTGGGCATCATGGTACATCAGTCATTGAAGGTGGGAATGCAAGTGCAGCAGGCAGTCAAGAAAGCAAACGGAATGATGGCCTTCATAGTAAGGGGATTTGAGTACAGGAGTAGGGAGGTGATGCTGCAGTTGTACAGGGCCTTGGTGAGGCCACACCTGGAGTATTGTGCGCAGTTTTGGTCTCCTAACTTAAGGAAGGACATTCTTGCTATTGAGGGAGTGCAGCGAAGGTTCACTAGATTGATTCCTGGGATGGCCGGACTGACATATCAAGAAAGATTGGGTCAACTGAACTTGTATCCTCTGGAGTTCAGAAGAATGAGGGGGGATCTTATAGAGACATTTAAAATCCTGACTGGTTTAGACAAATTAGATGCGGGCAGAATGTTCCCAATGGTAGGGAAAACTAGAACCAGGGGTCACAGTCTAAGGATTAAGGGGAAGCCATTTAGGACTGAGCTGAGGAGGAACTTCTTCACCCAGAGAGTGGTGAATCTATGGAATTCTCTTCCACAGAAGGTTGTTGAGGCCAGTTCGCTAAATATATTCAAAAGGGAGTTAGATATAACACTCACAACTAGGGGGATCAAGGGGTATGGCGAGAAAGCAGGAATGGGGTACTGAGGTAGCATGTTCAGCCATGAACGCATTGAATGGCGGTGCAGGCTCGAAGGACCGAATGGTCTACTCCTGTACCTATTTTCTATGTTTCTATGTTTCTATGTTTAGCCAATGTGTCAAATTAGTTTTATGTTATTCCATCACTTCTTTAAGAGAATTGGTGGGACCCACATTTCGAGTATTGTCTAACCTTCTAACGGTGTTTGACCTACAGGTTAGTCAGACTACATCTCCATGGCATTTAGATTGTGTCAAAAGACTCCTGCAAATAAAAATGCAGCGGAGCAAATGTTACCCAACCAATGAGATATCAAAGGGCATTGCTGAAGCAGTTAAACAAATGATTTAAGCTACACAAAGACGGACATCGGTTTGTATAGATGCCCACTAAACAACATCATGGAATTACTCCAACTTCCCTTGCATCAATACACCGGTCAAGATTTTCTTCTTGGCCCCAACTCAGTGCAAAATCACCATGTCACACCCCCTGACTCCGGCCCATTCCCTTAGGTCAGGCTCATAAGAATAAGTTCAGCAGGCTCCTGGCATGATTCTCCATCTGCGTTGGGGCCAGCCCGCTTTAGGGGAAGGGGAGTAACTGAAACTTCTGCGGCGGGCATTGGCCTCTCGCTCCAGGATAGCAGGACCCGTCGCATCTGGGGCCAGCGGAGTTCAGTCCCCATGACTTACAATGTCCATGCTTATCGTGGGCAGCCACCCGCATCGGACAAATAGTGCTAACTATTTGCCATTACCATTGAATTAAATTACAAAGGCGCTGCTTACAACACAATGGCCCAGAAATTAAACATGGATGATTCCCGCGGGGGTAAGGATTCCCCGTGATATCGCACTCCGCGCCTACCTTTTTGCTCCGGGCCCACACGAACTTTAGTTTCAAAGGCTCTCTCTGTTGGAACCGTGCAGTGCTTGCGTGACCCAGAGGTGCAATTAGTTCGTGCGAGCTCTGGGATCACGTGATTCAGTTAGAGCCAATGGCAGCACACCATCTTTCATTCATAGTTTTGACGGCAAGAGCTGTCAAAGCTATGAATACTACAAACCTCCAAAAGAACAGCTAAACCTCAATTAAATTTTAAAAAAAGCCATCACATTAATAAAATAACTATAGTTAAATAAATTAACCACTTCAAACAAAAAATTAAATTTTTGAAAAAATTTAAAATCTTTTTAAAAGTTATAAAAATAAACTTACCTTTCTTTAAAGTCTCTAAAAAAGATAAACCTGTTGAAAAAAATTTAAAATAACACTTAATTAACTACTTACCTTGTTAAAAGGGGGTCCTACGCCTGCTTTCTTTGTGTGTAAAATCTTCACCACTTACCTGCGCATTCAAAGCTGAAAAAAAAACTAAGTGCAGTGCGTGCGCACAGCCTGTAGTGCGCACGCGGTTCACTTAGGAACCACCTCCTTTTCAATTCACGAAGTGCCGGTTTCCCGCGCATACGCAGTGCATGCAGGAAACCGGCAATTCGGGATCTAATATGCGAGAGTACACAGTGCGTACTCTCGCGTATTAGGTTTAATTTTCGGGCCATTAAGCGCTATTTCGGGCTATATGTGGAGGTGGAAGTTGTGTCATCTTTATGTTCACAAGTTGCCACCAGCCCCTTTTTAAGCCGTGGCTCAGTGGTAGCACTCTCACATCTGAGTCAGAAGATTGTGGTTTCAAGCACCACTCTGGAGACTTGAGCACATAACCTAGGCTGACACTCCAGTGCGGTACTGAGGGTGTGCTTCAGCACTCCAAGTTAAACTGTGACGTCTGCCCTCTCAGGTAGATGTGAAATATCCCATGGCACTATTTTGAAGAAGGGCAGGGGAATTTTCCCCAGTGTCCTGACCAATACTTAACCCTCAACCAACATCACTAAAACAGATTATCTAGTCATTATCACATTGCTGTTTGTGGGACCTTGCTGTGCACAATTTGGCTGCCACATTTCCTACATTATAAGAATGACTACACTACAAAAGTACGTAATTAGCTGTTAAGCTCTTTGGGATGTCCTGAGGTTGTGAAAGGCGCTATATAAATGCAAGTCTTTCTTTCTTTTAATCCCTTTGAATTGATCAGCTCTGTAACAAAGATATGCAATGCTTACTGAATTGCTCAGATATGTCCTTGTGGCAAATCGAGTCTGCAGGGGATTCTGGAGCAATAGGGAGACTCACAATCACCCAGAGATGGAGACAATCCACAAATTTACTTTTTCTATACATTGCGCAGCAGTTGTACCGTCCACTCCTTATAGCGGGTTGTAAGCAGTTGGGACTGTATCAGAACCAAAGCAGCAGAAATACAATAAAATAAAAAAACACTAACCACAGGTCCTGGTAATCCAGCTTGTCCGATTTGCCCGGGTGGACCTGAGATACCCGAAGCTCCCTTAAAAACAAATGAGATGCAGTTGTTAGAGAACAATGAGTTCTATCTCCTGTTTATTATTTTAGGTTCATTTTTATACAAGGAGTGTAGATTATTTGATTGGCTAGGTCATTAAATCGGAGAGCAGGCTGTGCTGGAACTTTCTATGCACATTGACTGGGTATGAGCCTGTCAGGAGGTCGGTGTGACAACCCATCCTGCTGTCCTTTGCTCAATGCTGATCACACGCAGGAGACAATTCCCCAATCGAGCGCTCACAGGGAGCGTCGGTCAAGAGATCGCGGGACCCCAGCCCATGATTTAATGCTTATTCCAGGGAATGCATTTGAATGTCACTTCTCACTGGGACCCCTGCTTGTTCCGTACTCTGAATGGAAAATTGAATGCAAATTTTTAATTCTTTAAAAAAAATAATAATTCTGAGGACGTGGGCATCGCTGGCAAGGTCAGCATTTATTGCCTGTTCCTAGTTGAGCTTAAAAAGGTGGTGGTGGGTCTTCTTCTTAAACTGCTGCAGTCCATGTGGTGAAGGTACTCTTACCGTGTTGTTCAGTAGCGAGTTCCAGGATTTTGACCCAGCAACGATGAAGGAACGCCAACATATGTCCAAATCGGGATGGTGTGTGACTTGAAGGGGAACTTGGAGGTGATGATGTTGCCATGCACCTGCTGCCCTTGTCCTTCTAAGTGGTGAAGGTCGCGGGTTTGGCTGGTGCTGCTGAAGAAGCCTGGGCAACTTGCTTCAGTGCACCCTGTAGATGGTACACACTGCAGGCATGGTACACTGGTGATGGAGAGGGTGTAAGTTTAAGAGGGTGGATGGATGCTGATCAAGCAGATTGCTTTGTCACGGATGACGTCGAGCTTCTTGAGTGTTGTTGCAGCTGCACCCATCCAGTCAAGTGGAGAGTATTCCATCACACTCTTGACTTTAGCCTTGTAGTTAGTGGAGAGGCTTTGGGGAGTCAGCAGGTGAGACACTCGTCATAAACTTTGAAGGGTAGGTTTTGTTATCCCAGGCTGTCTGAGATAGGATCCCTAACGGAGACAAGGCACTTCCCAGGAGGAGAGAAGGAGATCAAAGGGGACATCAATCTGTCCTACGCTTACACATCTGCCCTAGCAGCCAGCTCAAGAGAGGCTATGGCAGAGGCCTGGGTCCCGGTAGCTTTATACGAACATATGAACAATGATGGACAGGAAAAGACTCACTGGTCCATCTAGCCTGTCCCACACAACTGTGATTCCTTGTGAAATAACAACAGAAAACGCTGGAAAAACTCAGCAGGCCAGGCAGCATCCGTGGAGAGAGAAACAGAGTTAACGTTTCAGGTTGAAGACCTTTTGTCAGAACTGGAAAAAAGCAGGAAATGAAATAGATTTTAAAGCAAGTATAATGCTGGGAAAAGGGGGAGGGGATGAAAGAACAAAAGGGAAGGTCAGTGATAGGATAGAAAGCAAGAGAGATTAAGAGACATTGAGAGACATTAAGAGATATTCAAGGCAAGAGGAGGTGGTAATGTGACAAGTTGAGGAACAAAGGATGGCTCTAGATGAAGTGTGAAATGCGCTGGCAGAATGAAGGACAGCTGCCAGCTTCTGGGAGGGAAGAAAAAAAAAGGCCAAACAAAAGGGTGGATAAAAAAATAAAATAAAAATATATATATATGTGATGGGGGCCGGGGTTATGATCTGAAATTGTTAAACTCTATGTTGAGTCCAGAGGGCTGTAGAGTGCCTAAACGAAAGATGAGGTGCTGTTCCTCGAGCTTACGCTGAGCTTCTGTGGAACAATGCAAGAGGCCGAGGACGGTGAGGTCAGAGTGGGAGTGGAGCGGAGAATTAAAGTGACAGGCCACCGGGATTCCTTGTGCATCACAATATATACCCTTCCCACCACACCCGAAAGCCATGTGATCTCCCGGGAGAGGTGGAAAAACAGATCAAAACCCAGGCCAATTAGGGGGGAAAGAACTGGAAAATTCCTCTCCAACCCCTTTAGGCAATAAAAACTAGCCCAGAAGATCACTCTGGCCCTGATTAATGTTATATAGTACCTGTATTTTGTACGAGGTGATCTAATGGATAGTGCCAACTGAATGAGCATACACACATGGCGATGGCGGCTGCTAGGGTTCTTGTGTAGTTGTTTGGTGATACCAAGAGTTACCGATAGTTTGGCAGAAAAATTCTGTGCGTGTTCTCTTGGTTTTTGGCAGTGACTTCAACGAGAGGTAGGGAAAAATCCCATGGAATTTCAGGATTTGAAGCTGTACAGAGGAAATTCAGCGCATTGCTCTGCCAGATCTTTATTATTGTTCATTATTAGCGACAGATTGGTTTGCTTTTCCTAACAACAACTTGGGGGGGGGGGGGGGGGGGGGGAATTCTACTCTGCGAGGCCGAATTCCGGCAGAGCGGGAATTCCACCCCAGCTCTCTGTGTCAGGCCCAACCCCAACACCATTTTCCTGGGTCGAGGCTCATTTCACATGCTTGGCAGACTCATGGCGGGATTCCCACAGTCAGGAGAGAGTGCAAGCAAGGAAACTCCAGTCGGGGAACACCACTGCAGGATCAGAAAGGGCAACGAGGGACCTTAGCGGGACGGAAGCACCTCGAAGCTCAGATGGAAGGCTCCCTCTGAAGGCCTTAGCCAAGATTAAGGCCTTCAGCAGGTGTCTAGGCTGATTGGTGGGAGAGGAGGCCATTGGGGGAACTCAAGACCTTTGCCTCCAAATACCAGGACCAATTGCCAGCTTCACGGGAAGAGACGGTAACTGCAGCAAAAAGGAGGAAAAACTGTCGGGAACACATGCCCTCCCCCCCGCCCCCCCAACTACATTTGCATGGCCAGAGGCGATTCCAGTGCAGGTGGGGGAGGCACGCCTCACCATCCGAATTTTCCAACATTCTCCACCGTGATCCCACCTGATTTTAGGTGGAATCGTGGAAGAGAATTTCCAGCCTCCCTTTCTACAGCTCTTCTCAGGTGCAGGAACAGACCTCAAATCACTTTAGAAGGAAAAATCAGTGACGGTTAAACAGGAGGGTCAAAGGGGGGGGGTAAGAAGAAAGGAGGCTGAAGGCACACTCGAAGAGGAAGGTTTTGAGATGGTTTCTGAAAGCAGGGGCAAGGTGGCTCGGTGGAGGTGATTTGGGCAGCAGTGCAGAGGCTGAATAAGCAGCTAAGAATGATGGAGAGGAGGCTAAGAAGAAGCCTGGTATTAGAACAGAGAGCGAGTGCAGTTTCCTGGGACTCGAGGAGACCATTAAGATGAGATGGCTTGAGGCCATGGAAACAAGAATTTTGCAGACAGTTCACTGGTGCACACGAAATCAGAGCTTGGAGATGATGGCGGTGATAGGTAGTGTGGAGTTGAGAATGTGTGCTGTGGGGTTTTGAATGACTTATGGAGGGTTGAAGCCAGCTAGAGCAGCATTGGAGAAATGGAGCCTTGAGATGATGAAGCCATGAGTCAGGGTTTCAGGAGTGATGGTGGGAGAGAGATAGACGCAGAGGTGAATGGTAGCAGTGGTCATTATGTGGGGGAGGAAGTTGATTTTGGGTTTGGGCTATATTGTGACAGTTGACATAGGAATATTGAATGGGAAATGTTGATAGAAAAACAGGGCCAGAAATTGTGACAACAAGAAGTAGGGTTTGTGGACAGGAAGTACATGTCCTTATCTGTATGTAGGGAATCCACTTGCACTGGAGACTGCAAAACTTTTAGGGGGTGAAATTCGAAAGCGCATAAAAATGGGCACCTGTTGAAAGGAGCTCAGGCAGCATGTCAAATTTGTGCTACCTGCTAATTATAATGATTGTAGCGCACAGCCCAGCGCTGAACGCGCTGCTGACAGGCTGTACGCTCAGCAGGGGGCCCAACTTCTTGATGTTCACGCGAGGCTAGGTTTACTTAAAGCTAGCCTGCGCCTCTTAAAGGCAGTCTGCACCTCTTAAAGGTGAGCTGCCTTCTGCTGATGAAAATTTTTAAAAGTGCTTCTGCACTAACCCAAATGGCTCAACAGGCCAGGTAAAGGGCAGCCAAGGTCTCAGACACAGCACTCGAGGCCTTTGTGCAGGGGGTGAACAGTGGAAGAGAGGTCCTCTAACCACAGGGGGCCAGGAGGCCCCCAAGAAAGAAGGATGTGGGACCAGATCGCCGAGACGGTCACGGCCAGCAGTGTTGCCCCCAGGACCCGACTCCAGTGCCCAAAGAAGTTTCATGGCCTCAGACGAGTGGCCAAGTTTAGTGAATGCTTCTTCAAAAGCCGCCCATACCAACTGCACCACTAGCCTCACGCACTGCTCACCTACCAACAAACTGTACCAAACACGAGGCACACCTCCCATTCCCAGCTTCACCTCACCCCCTTGGAGGAAACGGTGCTGACCATTCTTGGCAGGGGCATGGCTGAGCCCTTGGCCAGCGGCGGGGCTGAAAGAATACAAGATGCCGGTATCCTCATACGTTATCCTCCTTCTCATATCCCACTTCCCCCCATCCCATAATATCTTCTGATTTACAAGCTGCACATAGTGTAAGCATGCAGCTCTTGCTTTCCCACCCTCCCCTCACCACAACCCTACCGTTGTGCCTTCCTAATTTCAGACACCCAAGAAATCCAGCCTGCCCAGCCAGTGGTTGACCAAGAAGAGGAAGAGGAGAGTGAAGAAGAAACACCGTTACTGAATTTGACACTCCCAGCCACCAACTCCTCGAGGTTGTCCTGCAAGGCCACTGCAGTGTACCCACTGAAAGTCAGCAGCCTTCCACCAGCTATGCTGTAGCCACTGGGATAGCACTGCATGACATCACTAGGATAGGCAAAGGCATACACAAGACAGTCACTAAGGGAATGCACAAGGGTGATTAGTTGATTTTTTGATGTAATATTGGATGCATGTATAGATAAAGTTGGATTGGAAAGTTTGCTTTGTGGTGATTTTATTTCAGCATTGTGGCCAAGAGATGTGATGGTCAGTAACAGAGGGAAGGTAAGGTGTGGGACAAATGTTGAAAGGGGATTTGGGGTTGTGTTCACTGGGAACGCAAGCGGATGATTCCATCCTGGATATCCTGGCCAGAAAGGGGCTGTCGAGTTGCCTCCTTTCTTCTGCTTCCTCCTCTTCTGCTTTCTCCTCCTCCTCCCTCTGCGAGCAGCTTGTCCCCTTTGCTGCCTCTGCTCCATCTCTATGTCATGCTGTAGCCCAAGAGGGACTGCAACTAGAGCCCCCAGGACTAGGAGCAAGTGGATTCTCAGAGGCCTTCCTTTAAGAGCCAAAGCCTTGCAAATGTCCAGCAGTACTCCCTGCACTCCCTTCACACTTTAACAACTTTTTAAATGTCTTACACAAAGCCACTACTCAAATAAAATGTAAAGAAACCAGTACAAAAACAAAAATCTAAACCTGCCTCAAAGTTGTGTGTGTCCCTTTAAGAAGCTCTGGTAGGGGGGTCTGCTGTACAGCTGAACGC
Source organism: Squalus acanthias (assembly GCA_030390025.1). Taxonomy (NCBI): domain Eukaryota; kingdom Metazoa; phylum Chordata; class Chondrichthyes; order Squaliformes; family Squalidae; genus Squalus; species Squalus acanthias. The sequence goes on from CM059432.1 coordinate 107,348,124, forward strand.
ACATTCTACTGTGTGTGCTTTGGAGAGGGCGTTGAAAGGAGTGGTGACATCAAAAATAGCAGATCGTGCATCAATTCAGCGATGCACGCTGATTGACGTCATGATCTGACTATTACCATATTTGCAGTGAGCGCAGGCAATTTCAGCGCTGCCGACCTGCCCAAAATGCCGCTCGCGGCGTTCTGTGCCGGAAGTGTGTGGAAGCGAGACGGTGCCATTTTTTCACTGAAACTGGCCTTATCAGCCGGCACTAAGGGGCTAAATTTCACGGCCTTAATCTCAGTATTCTTTGCTATTCTCATTCTGGCCACATCAGATAGGAATGTATAGGACAAGAAAAGACCATTACGGCCCCTCGTGCTGATGAATCAGTGTTCTTGGCCGAGTACATCAGTAATTGTTAAAAGCCAAGAATTAAGTTTGGACAAATGAAGTCAACTTTCTCTTCAACCCCCCGCTGCAGAATGCCCATGGAGTGGGATCCGACTGTCTCTATCTGCTCAGAAGGCTGTAATGGGGGGAAAATGAGGTTAAAAAAAATCTCTCAATTGAGTTGAACTTACTTTTTCACCTGGAGAACCCGGTTCGCCCTTTTCACCCTACAAATAAAGATAGAGCTGGTCAAATACTGTTGAACAAATATTTGGAGACTGATGCCACATGGAAGCTCCATAACCTGCGAATCAGCTTTCTGAGACACAACAACAGTGTCAGTGTTTGTTGGAAAGCACAATACCATCCAATGACTTGCTCAAGGGCCTTGCATAGAACTGTGTAGAGTGCTTGTAATCCCTCACACCCCTTCGAGGTTCAATTGCTCTTCTCTGGGCAGTTGACTAGGTAAGGCCAGCCCCTTCCCCAGAGAAAGGATCAGAAGTTCTGTTTTGATCGGGTGCCTTCCCATGCTGCATGGGTATGGTGGCCTAGTGGTTATGGTACTAGACTAGCAACCCAGAGGTCAGGTGTTCAAATCCCACCATAGCAAGTTATGCAATTGAATGTAATAAATATGGTAATTTGTGGGGTGGCACCAGAATAATTATCATGAAAGCTGCCAGATTGTTATAAAAAGCCAACTAGGAATGGGAACCTTCTACTCCTACCTAGTGACTGCAGTCCCATATTGTGTCATAGGCCTAGAAATTGCAGTACGCCAAAAACCTACTGGTAACAGTGCCGGCCAAGGCTAACGGCAGAGCGCAGGCAGCACCAGTACTTTGGTGCTGCCTGCTAATTAACATCATGGATGCGGAGAATTTGTGGTGTAACGCGCTCTTTCTGGCGCTAAGCTCAGCAGGAGGCTGAAGGTCGTGTCTGTGTCCCGCTTGCAGTTGAGGAAGAAACGAGTGAACCTGTAGCCCATGTACGGAACAGTTACCGTATTTGTTACAACAATTTGCCTGCCACCTGCTCACCAATCAATGTTATAGCATTGCATTCAGCTTTTGTGGAGAAAGCTCCCTCTTGTTTAAAGCGCATCAAAGTGACACAAGCAAAGCTCCGGAACCGATCTATGGAAGTCATCTTTTAAACTCACTGTACCTGACGAAGGAGCAGAGCTCCGAAAGCTCGTAATTTCAAATAAAACTGTTGGACTATAACCTGGTGTTGTGCGACTTCTCATTTTTGTCCACCCCAGTCCAACATCTCCGCATCATGATCTTTTAAATCAGCTCAGGCTCCGGCTCGCAAAATTTCTACAGATGGAAAAAGGGTTCGGCAGTTTGTTTTTGCATTTGTGGGGAGTATGTCAACTATGCCGGGGAAGTCTGTGGTTTGATCAGACTTTGGGTTTTATGGGATCAGAGGAGAAGGGGGGAGGGAGTTGTGGGTGTATAACAGGGAAAATTAATTATCAGAAGTCTGTATCTCTCATTGCGCTGAAGAAGGCATGCAGTATTCAGTGTTGTTGAAAGGGATGATAGTTCATTTTATTTTGACATTGAGCCAAGATGGCCCATTTAATGCTTTCAAGGACTCTCCCCTATCACTTTACCCACACATCACATTCTAAAGGAATAGAGACTAAGCCAAGCTCTTTATTTTAAATTTTCATGAAGCAGGAAGAAAAAGATATAGCACAGGAACGATCAAATCCAGCAGTTTGTAGTTTCTGAAACCATTTTACTGTAGTCATAATTTCATTGATGTGCAGAGGTCACTTTATTCACTGGCTTAGGAGGGTCTGACAACGGAGGGCTTTTTACTATTCCATGGTGAGAAGCGAGCACTCCTTTCTGATAACTTCAACAATTTGAATTCACACTTCAGATTTCAGAGATTGAAACTGAACATCCAGAGGTGATTCCTAATCCAAACCTCAAGCCTACTCTTATAGTCACTCAGAAGTAATCACTTGCAATATTCTGCAGCTTCCCGTTTGTTACACATTCAGTATTACAATCTCAGGCAGGACAGTTTCAAAGAATCGGAAAAAAATTAAACTTCACCTACAAATCTCAATAGTTAGCTCTCAAGACCAAGGCTTGCGATTAATATAAACACTGCTACATGGAGATAAATTCATGGCTGCCTTACAATTGTCACTTGAGGCGTCCTCATGGCTGGAGCGCTTTTAGTGGCTGCACACACGGGCGTGCTTTGGAGAGGGCGGCAAGAGGAGCGGCAATATCTAAAACGGATGAGCGGGCATCAACTCAGTGTTGCAGGCCGATTGACATCACGCTCCGACTATTTACAATACTTTCGGCGAGTGCAGGCAATGACAGCGCTGCCAACCTGCCGTTGCCTGCGCATCATGTAGATGGCACAGTGGTAGGAGCCCACAGGTTCGTGCACCAATTTTCAGGTAAGTGATTGGGTTGGATTGCGGGGGTTTGGAGGAGGAGATGCTGGGCCTCGGAGTGTGATCGGAGGGCCGTCGGGGATCGGGGACAGAGATTGCGGGGGTCTGGAGGAGGAGTGGCTGGGCTTCAGAGTCCGATCGGAGGGCCGTCGGGGGTCGGGGACAGAGGTTGCGGGGGTCTGGAGGAGGAGATGCTGGGCCTCGGAGTCTGATCCGGGGGCTGGATAGGAAGATCGTAGAGGTCTGGAGGAGGAACGGCTGTGCCTCGGAGTCTGATCGGAGGGCTGTCAAGGGTCAGGGAAGAAGATTGTGGGGGTCTGGAGTACTGTTGGGAGGTTGGGAGAGCTGTTGGGGGGGTGGGGGTGGCTAGGAGGTCAATGCCGGGGCCAGGGGGAGATCGGCAGTGGGTGGGGGGGGTGGCTGGATGTTGAAGTCGAGATCTTGGGACCAGGACCGGCGGCGATTAGGGTAAGTACTTACTTTTTTTAATTACGTGCTGTTTAGCGTTGGTTTTCCCGGGGGCAATCAGCACTGATGCTGGCTGCCTTAGGTGCAAACCAAACTTACAAGAGGGAGCAGAAGCAGGCGTTAGAACATTAACATATGTAAATAAGGGGCCTAACGCCTGTTTCAGGTGTGGGTAAAGTTCGCTTCTTGTTTGACCTTTACCAAGATGGCGTCCAGCGCAGACCGCACCAGAAGTGTGCACGTGCTGCTTGGATGCCATTTTGGACACAATTCGCCACCCGTAGTGCCCAAATAACGGGTGCTATGCAACCGAATTTCTAGGCCATTAACTCCCTCTGCTTCTGGGTCTGAACTGAATTAGAGTAATTGGTCCGATCGAATTATTAACTTATAAATAATAGTTCTCTATCAGTGGCCACTGCAGACAACTACAAGGTTTACTCCGCACTTCAGAGGACGTTATGGCAGCACAGTGACAGAAAGCTCAAGGAAATTCAAGGCCCATTTATCTTTTCATTGAAATAAGTGTAGGTCACCAGGAAAGTAACCCTTCAAATCCACCTGCATTTGAGTTTGTAGTCTTAGTCATGGTATTAAACTAGTAAACCATCAATTTTCAAGAGATGTGAAGCCCAGAAAACATAGGAATAATGGGAGGGGGTTTCTAGATTATAAGTCATCTACATATTTAAAATTCTTACTGGTAACCCATGTAGTCCTGAAGGTCCAGGTTTTCCAGGAATGCCCGGTAGTCCAAATGCACCAGAGCTTTCCATATCCTGTTGAAATAGAGAGAAAAAAACAAATTAAAATACAGCCTGTTAAAAAGAAATAATCAAATTACAATGCAAACAGTGTAACTTTAAAATACCCAACGCAATTTGTTCTGTGTATCTGAGAGATGAAGAACCAAATCTATTCCGATTTTGTACAGACAGAGTAGGGCAGGGGCTTTGTGGAGTTTCTTTTTAATGGATCCCATCATCTTGGAAACATAGGAACAGGAGGAGGCCATTCAGCCCATTCAATTAGATCGTGGCTGATCTGTACTTCAACTCCATTTATCTGCCTTTTCTCCATATCGCTTACCTAACAAATATCGATTGATCTCAATCTTGAAAATTTCAATTGACTCAGCATCGTAGCCTATTGGGGGAGAGAGTTCCAGATTTTGTCAGGGGCTGATGCCCTGTGTCCAGTGCAGCATCAGGTGGGTGAGGAGGAGAGGAGGTTGATGCTCCTGATGTTGGTGCTGCTGTTGTGACTGGTTGTGGTGCTGCCGCAACTGCTCTTCCTCCGAATCTGACGACCAGGATGAGAGGATGTAAATGGTTCTCATCCTGTTGCTATAGATTTCAGTTGAGGCAAGAAGCTTGCAAGCGCACACTCAAAGTGGCCTGAAATTATTTCAATCAGGAACACTGCAGATGGGTGTCAGCTTAAACAGTCACAAGGTCAGTTGATTTGCAAAATCTTATCCCAAACCTCCAACAACAAAGTTGTTGCATTTGAATGTCAGCCATGTTACAGGAGCGCTTTTAAAGCGCTGCACCAATAACTACAAATCATGTCCTTCAGCAACTCGTCTCCTTGCAGCTGGCCTGTTTCTGACAAGACGGGAAACAGGAGCCAGAAGCACGAAAATGGGAAACCACTATAAAAATAGGTTTAGCAAGGCAGTTAACAGGCAAGAAACTGCCTTAACTACCTGTCCCACCGGTTCCCGTCGGGTCAGTTTGAGATCGGCTGACCCGACACTCACGAAAATCGCGTGGGGGCGGGATGGAGGCGGGTTGGCAGTCTGAAGTAATTTTTTCTGATTTTCGCTGCCGACCCGCCTGCAAACCCGCCTCCTCAGGGCTATTAAAATCGAGCCCTGGGTGTCCAAAACTACTGCTAACACAGCATAGGCAGGGAATCAAGCTTAGAATCTTTTGTATGTATGGCTCGCTACTACACTGCATGGTGCCACTGAGGCAACGCCACCCCTTATTTTTAATGTGTTTGGTTATATTTTGATTTGTGTAGCACCCTGGTGTCCTGACTCCTATTCTAGCACACAATGGAAGTCTTTGCTTTTTGCTTCTAAGGAACTCCAAGCTTCAAGCAGGCTAAGCTTCACACAGAGATTGGAGTAGGCCTTATCTGCAGATAGGAACAAGGGGGCCGATTTTCCTCTCCTCTTCTACTGGTATATTGGTGTACCATGGTGGGCAGAGGAGGAAATATGGGGGAAGGGAGCCGTTCCGCTGGCTCATTACCCAACGCCACTTCCAGGATTTCCTGCCGGATGTGACATCAATACGCCTGCCCAAATATGTGTGGATCCTTTATATGATGTAAATGATGGAATACAGCCATACTATTGTAATTCCTGTCATTTGAACCCTGGCAACACTCAGCATTCCTGGCCATGAGGAGCGGGGAGGGGCTTAAAATTTAAAAGGATGGTTTGCCTTGTATATCAATTCGCAAAAAGATTGCTTGCTTTAGGCAAAGTGCAAATTTAAAACATATTGGGGGGAAAATTCGTCTGGTTAGCTCCTCCCGTTAGCGCCTCCGAGGGGCGCTAGGAACTTAGCGCCCGAGCGCAGCGATTTTAGTGCCACTCGCGAAATTGAACAGTAGTTTTGCGGCAGTGCTAAACACTACCGCCACGATCTCCTGCGCCCGCAGATCATGACATCAGTCGAGCGTGCAACGCCCCGGTAGCGCCCTGGACCGGATATTGAGTCGTGCGCTTGCCGCTAGGAACGACAGGGAGAGGGGAACATTTTCAAGTCGGGAAGGGGCTGTGGGAGCGCTATTTAAAGGCGGGCGCTTCCTGCCTTGTCAGAGGCCTGGACTAATGATCCAGAGACGTGAGTTCAAATCCCACCACGGCAACTGGGGAATTTAAATTCAGTTAATTAAATAAATCTGGAATAAAAAGCTGGTATCAGTAATGGTAACCATGAAACTATTGGATTGTCATAAAAACCCATCTGGTTCATTAATGCCCTCTAGGGAAGAAAATCTGCTGTCCTTACCTGGTCTGGCCTATATGTGACTCCAGACCCACAGCCTAGCTATGAAACATAATAAGAATGAAACTGGATGGACCACCTGGCTTCGACCTTGGCACCGGCTACGGACACGGCAACGGCACACCCAGCCCAGTCAACCCTCCAATGTCCTCCTCACATCTGGGGACTTGTGCCAAATTTGGGAGAGCTGTCCCACAGACTAGTCAAGCAACAGCCTGACATAGTCATACTCACAGAATCATACCTTTCAGCCAATGTCCCAAACTCCTCCATCACCATCCCTGGGTATGTCCTGTCCCACCGGCAGGACAGACCCACCAGGGGTGGTGGCACAGTGGTATACAATTGAGAAGGAATGGCCCTGGGAGTCTTCAACATTGACTCCATGAAGTCTCATGGCTTCAGGTCAAGCATGGGAAAGGAAACCTCTTGCTGATTATCACTTACTGCTCTCCCTCAGCTGATGAATCAGTACTCCTCCATGTTGAACACCACTTGGAAGAAGCACTGAGAGTAGCAAGGGCACAGAATGTACTCTGGGTGGGGGACTTCAATGTCCATCACAAGAGTGGCTAGGTAGCACCACTACTGGTCGAGTCCTGAAGGACATAACTGCCAGTCTGGGCCTGCGACAGGTGGTGAGAGAACCGACACGAGGGGAAAAACCTACTTGACCTCGTCCTCACAAATCTACCTGTCGCAGATGCATCTGTCCATGACAGTATTGGTAGCAGTGACCACCGCACAGTCACCGTGGAGACGAAGTCCCGTCTTCACACTGAGGACACCCTCCATCGTGTTGTGTGGCACTACCACCGTGCTAAATGGGATAGATTCAGAACAGATCTAGCAGCTCAAAACTGGGCATCTTCAGCCAATTCGATTCACTCCATGTGATATCAAGAAACAGCTGAGCGAACTGGATACAGCAAAGGCTATGGGCCCTGACAACTCCCGGATATCGTGCTGAAGACTTCTGCTCCAGAACTAGCCGCGCCTCTAGCCAAGCTGTTCCAGTACAGCTACAACACTGGCATCTATCTGACAATGTGGAAAACTGCCCGGGTATGTCCTGTCCACAAAAAGCAGGACAAGTCTAACCTGGCCAATTACCGCCCCATCAGTCTACTCTCAATCATCAGCAAAGTGATGGAAGGTGTCATCGACAGTACTATCAAGCGGCACCTGCTCACTGATGCCCAGTTTGGGTTCCGACCTCATTACAGCCTTGGTCCAAACATGGACAAAGGAGCTGAATTCCAGAGGTGAGGTGAGAGTAGCAGCATTTGACCGAGTGTGGCATCAAGGAGCCCTAGTAAAACTGAAGTCAATGGGAATCAGGGGGAAAACGCTCCACGGGCTGGAGTCATATCTAGCTCAAAGGAAGATAGTTGAAGGTCAATCATCACAGCTGCAGGAGTTCCTCGGGGCAGTGTCCTAGGCCCAACCATCTTCAGCTGCTTCATCAATGACCTTCCCTCCAACATAAGGTCAGAAATGGGGATGTTCGCTGATGAGTGTTCAGCACCATTTACAACTCCTCAGATAATGAAGCAGTCCATGCCCGCATGCAACAAGACCTGGATGACGTTCAGGCTTGGGCTGATAAGTGGCAGGTAACATTCGCGCCACAGAAGTGCCAGGCAATGACTATCTCAAACAAGCGAGAGTCTAACCACCTCCCCTTGACATTCAACGGCATTACCATCGCCGAATTCCCCACCATCAACATCCTGGGGGTCACCATTGACCAGAAACTTAACTGGACCAGCCACATAAATACTGTGGCAACAAGAGCAGGTCAGAGGCTAGGTATTCTGCGGCGAGTGTCTCACCTCCTGACTCCCTAAGCCTTTCCACCATCTACAAGGCACAAGTAAGGAGTGTGATGGAATACTCAACACTCAAGAAGCTCGACACCATTCAGGACAAAGCAGCCCGTTTGATTGGCACCCCATCCACCACCTTAAACATTCACTCCCTCCACCACCGGCGTACCATGGCTGCAGTGTGTACTATCTACAAGATGCACTGCAGCAACTCGCCAAGGCTTCTTCGGCAGCACCTCCCAAACCCGCGACCTCTTCCACCGAGAAGGACAAGGGCAGCAGGCGCATGGGAACACCACCACCTCCAAGTTCCCCTCCAAGTCATACACTATCCTGATTTAGAAGTATATCGCCAATCCTTCATCGTCGCTGGGTCAAAATCCTGGAACTTCCTACCTAACAGCACTGTGGGAGTACCTTTACCACACGGACTGCAGCGGTTGAAGAAGGCGACTCACCACCACCTTCTCAAGGGCAACTAGGGATGGGTAATAAATGCTGGCCTTGCCAGCGACGCCCAGATCTCATAAGCGAATTTTTAAAAAGGTCCCCGATGCCTGCCCTAATTCCACAATTCGGGGTGCAGCCAAGGGGCGGGTGGAGCTCCCACCTTGCCAAAGTGTGTCACCTTTGTCAGTAAACAGGAACATCAGCCTCAAATAAAAACCTTCTCCTGCATGGTTTGGGTGGCGGCGGGGTGGGAAATTACAAAAGTGAGTGCAGGAGGTGATGACACATCACCCTCACCCCCGACCCTGGGAAAGAAAATGCAACAAACTTGGTTTAAAGTGTGGGCTGCACTATCATCTGAGGAAAAACTAAATGGCTGAATGGACATTCTCATGGCTTTAGTGCATTGGGGTGAACTGCTATGGATGATGGAAGATATAAGTGAGTAAATGTGGTGTTGATCAGGTTATGTCTACACAATATAGCATAGGGTGTTATATGAGGGCGTTCAACATAAATTCTACAAAAGCTATGAGTGCTGTCACTCCTAATTGGAGTATTGACTTGCTACCTAACCCAGACAGTTAGTAAAGGAGAGCTGTAATTATGTGAATAAAAACTTATTTTAATTACACAAGAGGGGTGGGAGAATAACACAAGTGATGGGACTTTCTTCGAGGGTTCTCCTGGTCAGCCTCCGGAACATCCCTTGAATGTCTCCCATGTGATGGCGACCATAACGGGACACAGTACACAGTACTCAAGGTGCAGTTTGGCCATCACTTCCTCTGACATGTACTCTACTGGTTTGACTATGGACTTCAACATCCTATTGGCTTTGTTGATTTCTGTTCTGCTTTGGTTGGACAAAGTGTTGAGTCTACTTTCGGCTTCATCCTTGGCCATTTCAACACTGCTTGTGGAGTACATGCTGTGATTATTGTCTCTTCCTATATGCATGTACTTAACATTTGTCTATATTAAATTTCCTCTGCCATTTTTCTGCCCACATACATACAGTCCAACTCATTCCGTAATTTCTGAGCTACCCCCTCTGAATCCACTGCCCTTCCTAGTCTGGTGTCATCTGCAAATCTGACCACTTTGCATCGAATTTCTCAATCCAGGTCATTTCTGAGAAACAGCAGTGGTGGCAACACCAACCCCAGGAGTGCCCCTCTCAGTAATTCCATCCCCCACCCAACATAACTTTTCCAATAAGTACACTTTCCTTTCTAACCTTCAGCCATTTTCTTATCCTTTGCCAGAGTTAACCCTGAATCATTAAAGTTTTGAGTTTAACTAAAAGCCTCTCATGTGGAACTTTGTTAAATGCCTTTTGGATATCTGCATTCAGTTCTAATCCAAAAGTTTTTTTTAATGAGATATTCACCAGCCCATCGACCTCAGACACTCATCATTAGCATTTAGAGAATTACCTCAAATCCAAAGTTAACACCACCACCGCCGGCTGGCCCAGGTGGGCCTGGAAGTCCAGGCGGACCCTGTCGTCCTGAGCCTCCAGGCTGACCTGGAGGTCCTGGAGATCCTGGTAAGCCATTATCTCCAACTTCTCCCTGAAAAGGAACAATATTACAAACTTTATGGACAGTCCTGCTTTTTACACATATGAACTGGCCTCATCTGCCAATTCACTTCAATATAATTCATATATCTCTTCACTGTACAGGGAGGGAGGGAGGGAGGAAGGGAGGGGGAATTCAGCAGCTCATGGAATGATGGTCTGTGTTTTCTCTCCCAGTTTCTGGAGAACCAAACTCTGTTGCTCATGAGTCAATACAATGAGAATTTCAACTTGAAGGAGTTTACTTCTACAGGTCTCCCTGGATACTGCATTTTTTCTGCTCAAAGAATCTTTGAAATAAGACCAGTGATGACACCAAATCCTCTTTACCCGTATTTGTCTTGAAGACTAAAGTAGTCACACTTTTTTGTGCCATCTTACGTTTTATCAGCCTGGTGACAGCACACCATGAGATAGGGAGCGTGGCCAACTGGTTTACAGAAGAACAGAAAAATACAGTGTCAGCCATTAAAACTAAGATAATTAAAGAAATAACTTTTATTTATATAGCACCTTTCATGGCCTCAGGACATCCCAAAGCGCTTGAGAGCCAATAAAGCACTTTTGAAGTGTAGTCACCGTTCTAATATAAGGAAACACGTCAGCCAATTTGTGCACAGCAAGGTCCCACAAACAGCAATAAGATAAACTGTTTTAGGTTTAGCCAAGGTTAGTACCTTAGGGTAGTGAATGAAGTGACCACTATACCACCCAGTACAAATTTACCAGGTTTTGCGTCGAGTATACAACTGGGGACTGTACCAAATTCCAACATGGATTCACACATTTGGGCCAGTCAGGAGATCACTTTCCACATGATTGGTTTCAGTGCTTTAGGTGGATTTCAGTAAAGTTTCATGCAGAACCATTTTATATTTTTGTCAATGGCTACAGTAGTATAGTGGACTTGTTACTGGACCAGCAACCCTGGGATCATGGGTTTGAATCCCACCATGCCAAGTTGTGACACCAAATTCAATAAATTTGGTCATTTGTGGCTGGCACAAAAAAAAGGTGATCGTGGAAGGCTTTGGATGGCTGTAAAAACCCAAGTTGTTCCTCACCCCTAGCTGGCCTGGCTTACTTGTGACTCAAGTCCACACTATGTGGTTGACCCTTAATGCCCTATCAACTGGCATAGCAAGCCACCCAGTTGTATCAAGAATTGTACCAAAAATCGCTCTCAGGGCAACTAGGGGTGGGTAATCAACGTGGCCTTTAAATGTTTAAAATTTACCTTTACTCCCTGTAGACCAGGCAGACCAATTGGACCTTGATCACCCTGCAAACAAATACATTATATTGATTTTTCTTGCATAAAACAGAAAGTTGTCATTGAATCCAAAATCACAGAAAAGGCAAAAAAAACAGTAGGTCACGCAATCTTACGAGGCAGCACAAGCTACCTTCTACACAACGGCCTAAATTTTCCAAGTACACGATGGTGATGAGGAACTAGTCCACCGGCAGCACAGATCGAGAAGTAGCAGGCACCCACCCTTCAGTCCGAACTGACGACAATCAATTTTACCATCAGCTTCCTTGACTCTGATCCACAACTCCCTGTGAGACTCCTCATTTTGTCTGGGAGTACAACATGTTTGCACATTGTTGGCTGCATTCACCCCCTAACAATCTTTCATCATATTAATCAGCTGCAGGCCTACTTAAAGCCTTGGCCAACTGACCCAAAGCGAGCAATCATTCTTTCTGTGCAGAATTTCCTGGAACAGTATGGGGGAAAAATTGTGTCACGCCCCCTTTGGGGCGCTAACGTCGCCGGGGCGCTACTTTTAGTGGTCCGAGAAAATTAGTGCCCTGCCCCATGCCCGAAATTCACTGGTAGCGCCCCAAGAGGGAGGCGGGGCTCTACTGGAAGTGCCCCGCCTCCCTCTTGGGGCGCTGCGAGTGAATATCACGGCGCTACTGCAGGCTTTCCTCCCCTTATTAAAAGGGAGGGGCCTTGCACAGCGCAACCCGGGGCCCAGCTGGGCCACCAGGGATCGGAGTGCTGGCAAAAGAGCCTGGCACTCAAGAGAAGTGCCAGGCTCACGGAGCGCAGCCGGCACCCCGTGGGGGGAGGCTGCACAGAAGGCCGGGGACAGCAACGGCAGGCGGCCAGCAACAAAAATGGCCACCCGGCACCTCCCCTTTAATTTGCGCCGCCCCGGCCGCAGGTAGGCCCCCCTGACCATGTCGGACATAGCGTCCGGCGGTAAGTCAGGGGGCGCTACCGAAGATCGCAGCTGGGGCGCTGCGCACGACGATGACGTCATCGCCGGAGGCGCAGCCCGTGGGGTGCTAACGGTTACCGTCGCCGCTAACCTCATGCTGAATTTCGCGGGAGGCGTTGGCGGCGCCGCACCCAGGCGCTAGTTGCTTTGCGCCCTGTAGGGCGCTAACGGGAGGCGCAAATCAACCGAATTTTTCCCCCTATATGTGTTAATACCTTACATACAAATTACTGGTACTGCGTTGATAAGGCTCATTATAAACCACATACAATTAACAATCATTAAGGCTAACCCAGCTAAAATATTTGACAAAAGCCGGCAGAATTATATGTTCTGCATAGATTACACTTTTGTTCTTCTGCAGCTTGGCAGATCGCAGAAAACAAACACTACTGGGGCCAACCTCCTTCTCTCACACTCCATTTGCTTTCTCACAATTGGACAGACATGAACTGCTGTGTGAGTGCAGACAACAACAACAACTTGTATTTATATAGCGCCTTTAACGTAGTAAAATGTCCCAAGGTGCTTCACAAGAGTATTATAAGACAAAAAATTTGACACCGAGCCACATAAGGAGAAAATTAGGGCAGGTGACCAAAAGCTTGGTCAAAGAGGTAGGTTTTAAGGAGCATCTTAAAGGAGGAAAGAGAGGTAGAGAGGCGGAGAGGTTTAAGGAGGGAATTCCAGAGCTTAGGGCCGAGACAACAGAAGGCACGGCCACCAATGGTTGAGCGATTATAATCAGGGATGCTCAAGAGGGCAGAATTAGAGGAGCGCAGATATCTCGGGGGCTTGTGGGGCTGAAGGAGATTACAGAGATAGGGGGGGGCGAGGCCATGGAGGGATTTGAAAACAAGGATGAGAATTTTGAAATCGAGGCGCTGCTTAACCGGGAGCCAATGTAGGTCAGCGAGCACTGGGGTGATGGGTGAACGGGACTTGGTGCGAGTTAGGACACGGGCAGCCGAGTTTTGGATCACCTCAAGTTTATGTAGGGTAGAATGTGGGAGGCCAGCCCGGAGTGCGTTGGAATAGTCAAGTCTAGAAGTAACAAAGGCATGCATGAGGGTTTCAGCAGCAGATGAGCTGAGGAAAGAGCAGAGACGGGCGATGTTACGGAGGTAGAAATAGGCAGTCTTAGTTGGTTGGAAGCTCATTTCAGGGCCAATTATGACACCAAGGTTGCGAACAGTGTGGTTCTGCCTCAGACAGATGTTAGGGAGAGGGATGGAATCAGTTGCTAGGGGACGGAGTTTGTGGCGGGGACTGAAAACAATGGCTTCGGTCTTCCCAATATTTAATTGGAGAAAATTTCTGCTCATCCAGAATTGGATGTCGGCAAGCAGTCTGACAATTTAGAGAGCGTGGAGGGGTTGAGAGAAGTGGTGGTGAGGTAGAGGTGGGTGTCGTCAGGGTACATGTGGAAACTGACGCTGTTCTTCTGCAGCTTGGCAGATCGCAGAAAACAAACACTACTGGAGCCAACCTCCTTCTCTCACACTCCATTTGCTTTCTCACAATTGGACAGTCATGAACTGCTGTGCGAGTGCAGACAAAAAGACAAACTGACAATCAAGGAAGCCGTGTTTTTTTCCATTTTTTAAAACGGCTGCTAATCCTGGTGCTGGCAATTAGACACCTGTTGGTCTTCTTTATTAAAAAAAATCACATCACAAAGAAAGTGAATTGAATTGAAGTCATATGAATTGCTGATGTGCTCGTTTGTTCAACGAAAACAGGAAAATGTTTAAATATTGAATATCGAAGACATGGTTATACCACAAAGAAATGAGAGTGAGCTAACCAGTTTCCTAAATAGATAAACAGAGAAGTTAAACTAAAAATAAGGAAGAAAAACAAATCTATTGAGAAAAGGAGATGGAACTTTGAGGCGCATTTAGGAAAAGTTTAAAACAGGCTAAAAGAAAAGTATGTGGGATGCAAGAAGAAGAACGTAGCAAAGGATTTAACGCAATAATAAAACATCTTTTCAGTATCACACTTGCAAGAGTGATTAGGGATGAAGTTGAAAGTGTAAACACATAAACGTGGTAAAGTAATTGAAACAGCAGAATTATTTAATGGGTATTTTCTAATGGGAGTTCATTGCAGAGGCCAGTCAATTGGATTACCATGTTACACCTTGGACCTGCACAATGAATCACATCACAATATTTGCAAGACTTACCTTTTGTCCTTTTGTCGCTGGTTCAGCAAGAGTCCCATCCACTCCTGGTGGTCCCCTTGGACCCTATAAATGATGAGCAACCAATTAATGGAGTGATGGGGAACTTACTATAAACACACGCTGTTACATGAAACCAAAAGCCTTTGAGATGAGCGCTGCCACATGCACCAGATATTCACTGATGTGGAAACAGATACTGGCAATAACATCCATGCAGATGTTGCTGCTTCCTTTCAAGCTCTAATTCACAGAGGAGCATTTACAGCTATGCGTCAACACCAATAAACTTTTAAAACAATTTGCATTATTTTGTCTTTCAGAAAAAAAGAAAGACTTGCATTTATATAGCACCTTTCATGACCACTCGACATCTCAAAGCGCTTTACAGCCAATTAAGTACTTTTTGAAGTGTAATCACTGTTGCAATGTAGGAAACGCAGCAGCCAATTTGCGCACCACTTTCAACTCTATAGGATTTGATTAAACAATGGTGATAGCAAAGGTCCATCACTGGGTTTATGCCAAATGCACTGGACTACAGGAAACTCTTTATTAACCGGCACCGACAGGACCGGCGTGGTGCCGGTTTATCGAAAGTACCGGATAACGGAGAGTTATATCTACCGAGGCTATTTTTAACAAAGAAAAATAAATAAATCAAGAAATGTGCAGTATACTTCCGACAGCGCCAGGAGGCCGAGTAGTGGCACTTTTGAAAACTACCCCTACTGACTAAATCGGCGTTCGCGGACTCGGACTCGGACTCGGGATCGGCAACATTGCCGGTTATTTGAGAGGAGTTTTCGGAGTACTCGCCGTTCGCGGAGACTCGACTGCGACTCGGCAACATTGCCGGTTATTTGAGAGGAGTTTTCGGAGGATGATTTTTGCCGGTTAAGTGAGAATTCCGGATATTTGGGTGCCGGATAAACAAAAGGTTTATGCAAGCAATGTTTTTGGCTCTGGCTGGATCACAAAGTCACTTGTATCAAGCATCAATGGACCTTTGCAATGCATCTGGGGATTCATGGGAGCCACAGATCAATCCAGCTGGCCGACAAGGGTTTGAATAAATGGTTGACAAATCTGGTTGGATGATAAACAAATTTTAGGTTACGAATGTATGAAAAAAGGACAGGAAAAGACCAACTGGCCGATCAAGCATGTCCCATCCTGACAAGATGGAACCTACATGCACCATCAAAGTAAGGGCAGAACTAGGTTACATGTTAGGGTTTTTTTTCCCCCCTGAGAATGATGGACCTGTGGAACAGGTTGTCGGCTCATGCGGTGAACACTGATTTGCTGAATTCAATCAAGCGAGAGTTGGACCTGTTTCTGGCTGGGGTGGAGATCACCTCGTACAAAAGGTAGGTAACTTGTAACATTAATGAGGGCCATGGTGGTCTCCTGGAATAGTTTCAATCGACTAAGGGGGTCGGAGGGGAATTTTCCAGAATTCCCCCCCTGCAATTGGTTTTTCGCCTCTCCCAGGAGATTACATGGCTCTGGGTGGGTGGGGTGTATCTGTAGCATGATGCATAAGGCATCACCACTGTGTGAGACAGGCTGGATAGGCCAGTAAGTCTTTGACTGTCCATCATTTTTCATATGTTTGTAAACTACCCTCAGTAACCCAATCTCCTGAAGAGACAAAAAAAGCCTAGAGAGAGAATTCCATAGGCCAATTTAGCGGAAAAAAACTCTGGGAAATTCCTTTCCGACCCTCAAAGGCAATCAAGCAAGCTCCAGAATACCATGGTTATGATATCACTTGTCCTAGTGACCCAACTAGCTTCTGCATCTCAAGATGTCCATGTATAGGTAGGCCTTGAAAGGTTCTTTCAAAAAGTAAAAACTTAAGTTGCTTTTTGGATGTAAAATCTGATAACCATGTAGGCTTCACACCTCATGCAATGGAACAGAATGATAACGAATTGTACAGCAATGATTCTTAAAAGATATTGATTGTCAGCAGTACCCTTTTGAACAAGTGGGACATGTGGCAGCAATAACCTAGAGCCGTTAGTATTTGCTGTTAACTGTTGCTTTTTAAAAAAAAAGGCAGATTTCAGCATGGACCATGTTTCACTGATCAAGCTGTTTTATGTCATCGTGCAAGCCAAAGGCAGATTATGCCAAACTCTTGCATAATCCACCTATAGTTCAAGTCGATTTTTCCTCCTGTTAATAATTGTACACAAGGTGCTTCACATTGTATACAGTGCCAGCGTGTATCTTCTCATGGTAGAAGCAGCACGGCTGCCTTAAAGCCACAACAAAAGAGAATTAAAGCTAAATCTGGAATGCATAAAACACTTTTAATTGATTTTCACATTGAAGGGGGGAAAAATGCACAAGCATCGGATACCCCTAAAACAAAATACTAGGCCACCAATGGACTAGGGGTGTAAGTGATCTCATGCAAATCTCATCAGAAGTGCAGTTATAAAGGTGGTCATTCACAGCGCAGTCAAGATGTGCCGGGATTAGAACTGAGGTACTTTATGTGGGATGTGTATGCAGATTATATTTATTTACATTTGATATTAGTCTGTGGGGTAATGAAGTTATGTAAACTTTCAAATTCGCTGGAACACTGACATTTTTCCATTCCCAGCCCCTGTTGCAGTGGGAAGAGAGAAATCCCCACCCTGCTGGAATTCTACCCACTTCTCACTTTAACGTGGTTTCCAGTCGCCATTTCTTAATCATTGTTGTTTTGCTTGTTGTATAATACTATGTTTTTGCCCCTTAGAACCATTACTGATATCACTGGACTTACCTATGGGAATTCCCCTATCTCACATGTTTGGAAGAAGGGGACCCATGGAGGGATACCAAGCAAGTCAAGGTGTTCAAACGGTGTTCTGTGCCACTTACCAGTACCTGCACATCTACAATTATGGACAGAAGTGGTCAGACTACACTTTGGTCAACAGAGACTCTTTTTTTCCAAAGGAAGCTGACAATTTCATCACTAGGATATATGAATGACTAACTAACCGGAATGTTAGATGCTTCATCAGAAGCACGCGATCACATGCTTTCGGTGGCATTAAAGAGGTCATTCCAGGGTAGCAAGAGCCAGCATAGCCTGATTTTCTGCACCTGGCATTTCTGCAGATCCTGGCATATCTACCTGGTAGTGACTGTAGGGAACTGCCTTCACTGGGTCCAGGTCAGCAGAGTCAGATATTGAGCCAACCTCAAAATCAACTCAAAATAGCACCACCTCACCTCCCCTCCAGCAGGTACTGGGCTGCTCCATCACTCTCCTGCAGACTTATTCCTGCACTTTGGTTTCTTATTGTGCCTGAATCTTCTTAGTCCCCTGCTAATGGGTTTTTAAGACTCTCCAAAAGCTTTCAGAATTTTTGGCACCCTATTATGACACTTCCTTTAATTGTCCCCATCCCTTTAAATTTTATTTGCATGTAGTTTTCTGCTCCAACCACAAGGATGCCCACTACAGCCATCCAAATCTGCATCTTTAGTGATGCTAATACTTCCATTTGAGTCTATCTAAAACCGGACCATGGCCATTCGGGTCTAAACTACGGCAAAAGAGGAAAATCTGGACGGCGCCTTTAATGATTGAAAGAAATGACATCTTCACTGCTCCATCAAAGGGCCTGCAGGAATGGAGATGCAGTGATTCAACACTGGACTGCAAGACAAAAGAAGGCTGTGTAACATGAAGGGGTGTGATCTGAAGGAAGTTGGTGAATGCCCGAAAGCATTCCTGGGGTGTTTATCACAGGCAAGAGCAGCCTAGGTCAAAGATCAAAACCTTACTGGGCTCATGAATTAGGCCTGAAGTCCAAGGTGATGGAAAACTCGGAAGTTAAACAGAAACTTAAAATAACTTTAGGAAATAGCAGTGTAAGGGCAATAGGAGGGATCACATTTTTGAGCGTTAGAGTGAACAACAACAAATTTGCAAGGAGAAGGAAAAGTGGATCTGGAACTGCTGAGACACAGCTGATGTTGGTAATTGTGACTGAACAAAATGGAGGCAAGTTAAAGGGGAAGGAAAGTACTGGCTGAGGTTGGGGGGTGGAGGAGAAAGAGAAGTGCTTTCTATTCAAATAACACTTACTCAAACTCTCTTAAAAATAAATAGTCACAGGCTCCGACGAAGGGTCCCAGCAGAAACATTTCATCTTTCAGGAACACTGACCCAGCTGGATCAATACTGCGAGGTTAACATCACATTACCTGTTAAAACCCATACAGTGTGGTCTAATATTTATAAGTACAAAGAATTGTTATCTCCCACAAGCCTGTGACTGCACTTTCTTACATAGCACACTGAACAATTTGCCAGATTAATACAGAACGCATGCACAATATAGCAGAATACCACAACAATGCAGGTCAGTGTTAAGAGCCAGAAACATGGTGAACCTAACAGGCTGAATTTTTTTTTTATTTAAAAAAAAAACTGCCTCTTCAGCCTGCTTCTATAGGATCAGTGCATTTAGGAGAGTAATGGATCTGAACGAGCCAGCTGAATACCTCACCAGAGCCGCTAAATTCCTCATCAAACACCTGTAAAATGTTAAAGTCAGAGCACGTCAATATGACAGGGGACTGATATCAGGCTCTAATCATAAATAAAAGCAGTAATAGGAAAGCCAATCAACAGTTAAGAAAGATGTAAAGTGGTATTTACTTACTGGCTCACCCGGTCTGCCATCTTCTCCAGGGCGACCAGGGGGACCACGAGGTCCTGGGGAGCCGACAATGTTTGGATTCATCACTTCTGATTGAGCTGGGATACCTGGTGGGCCTGGCAAACCTGGAGGGCCTGGTGGCCCAGGTAGACCCTAGAAAACAGAGAGGCACACTATTAAACTTGTAGTATGGTAGTGCAATGGTTATGTACTGGACTAGTAATGCAGAGGCCTGGACTAATAACCCAGGGAATGTGAGTTCATAATCCCACCATGGCAGTCTGAGAATTTGAATTAAGTTTTTTAAAAATCTGGAAATAAAAAGCTGGTATCATGAAGCTGTTAAATTAAAATCCTAACTGGTTCATTAACCTGTCAGGAAACCTGCTGTTCTTACTCGGTCTGGCCTATAAGTGACTCCAGTCCCATGCCAACATGGATGTCTTGTAACTGCTCACTGAAGTGGCCTAGCAAGCCACTCAGTTGTATGAAACCACAACCAGCAGTTCAAGAAGAAGGCCCGCCACCATTTTCTCAGGTCAACTGGGATGAGCAATAAATGTCGGTCTCGCAGTGACGTCCACATCCAGAGAATGAATTAAATCAAAGTAAAGTAATATCTCCCTGCTGGTAACTTCAGGGATGCTTCTGTGGTCCAGAGCTCCCACGTTTCCGAACCTGCTCTCTCTCTGCACGCACCGGATCATGGAACCATGCCTTTTATAGCAACACTCAAAACTCAAAGAGAAGTGACTGCACATTTCATGAAAGAGATCGATACTATAATAAAGCTACAGAAAGGGAAAACAGATCAAGGAATGCAATATTATAAGAAATTAGTTTATGGCTTTTAAAAAACTTTTTAAAAATTATATATTTTCCAACAATATGATCAAACTTACCCACTGAATTGTCTTTTATGTTTTGTGTCTTTGTTAAAGTTTTTACTTCAAATCCTTGGTCTGTCTCAAAGGCATAGGGGCAAAAATTGGGTCGCGCCCCCTTTGAGGCGCTAACAGGAGGCGCAAAGCAACCAAATTTTGCCTCCTATAGGCTTTGAAAGGAAGATTTTTACCTAAACAGTGTAGGAGCCTTCAATCATCTCAGTGCACTCTGAGCATGTGCAGTTTGTAGAATTTCCCAGCATGCAATGCGTGCCTTAACAAGAGTTAAAAGGTCGAACTGTGTGTCCCTTCATTCTGTGGGGATTTGAGTTTCTTTGCTTTGTTCAAAAGACTTTGAAAGAAATTGGAGATTGAATTCTCAAAGCAAGTGATGACATTTATTCAATGTATTAACACTTTTGCTTTTTTGTTATGAACTCCTCACAAAAGAACACCTGCGAGTGGCACTACCCGTTGTTATGAATTCTTTGTTGACAGTTAGAAAAGAAATCAAAGAGATTGTTTATTGACAATAGATTTTTTTTTAGCCTATCACCTCTTTATTTTGGTTCTATATATTCAATTAAAAATGATCTCTCCTCTGTGCCATGTTTGAGGTTTCGGGAATTAAAAAAAATAAGAACTTGGAAACTGCGCAGACAATGAGCGTTTGAGTGTTTTATGAAGTAATATAATTTGTTTCTAAAAGACTATATAATTCAGCAATCTAATAGTGCACTAAAGGTTAATTGTTCTGCTTCTATGCTCCTGATGCTGGGAATGCATATTGGGAAAATGTGTGCAACTTTCATCCAATAATTTTAAGAAGCAAGAAAATTTACCCTTTAATACTTTGAGGCAGGAATATAAAGACAGGAACTAGCAAACAATGGGCACAAATGATTTGCAGATGGAAGCTTACAGGTGGGAATGCAGTGGGGGTTTGGGGCCTGATTGTTCAAATGGGGCCGAAGGCATTTTGAGTCCCATTCTTCTGGCCCTGATTCTCAACCTGCGCTCACCACTACTGAAGCTGCGGAACTTGGCAAATATACCCTGTGTATTGTCAGAGCGAGTCACTCACTCGAATTATCTCCATGTCATTGTCACTATCATCGAAACCAGAACCTTCAGCATCGAGGATATTCTGCAGAGTGAGAAAAGAGAAAAATAATAAAAACAGCTAGTGAACTGGCATCCGGATATGACCAATATTTTCACAATCTACAGTTAATCACTCTTTGACCTGATTTGCTTCATTGTTCTATCCTGTTCAACTTGTTGATTTTATACATTTTTCATCAGAAGCATCTCAGAGCGTCGTCTGTGACCCCTGCTAATACAGGCTGAAAATTCCATGCACTGAAGTTGGCTCACAGGTAGTGACACCCTGCCCCTTACTGAAGCGCCCTCCCCCCCACCCCCCGGCCTGGCTATACTTTCAAACAGCTGCTCCCGCCCAAACCGTCATGGTGGTGATGTGCCCCTTATCACCAAATCTCACCTTGGTATCTCCCCCTACTCCTCCTTTGAGCACCTCACCTTGTTCCAGCCCCCTCGCCTCTCCTTTAAAATCCTCTTTTTCTACCGCACCCGCCAAGCCCTACCCCGAGTTTCTGACCAAAATATCCTCACTGCTTTCCTCTTTCCATCCTCTGCAAAGAGCGTCTTCTCATCTTCAGTGATTTCAGTCTCCATCTCAACTCAGATCTTGCCCTCTCTCTTCAGATTTCACTGTCCTCCTGTCTTCCCTTAACCTCTCCCTCCATATAAACTCTCCTACCCATTTTAATGGTCACCCCCTTGACATTGCCATCTCCCGTGACCTCTTTATTCCCATCGTCTCAATCACAGACAAGGCCATTTCAGACCACTTCTCTTATCCCACACCACCCACATCCTTCCAAACCCACTTCCTTCTGCATCCACCCCTAAAATAAACTCTTTCCCAAGTCATTTACAACTGCACTTTCAAACTCCCAGCTGCCTCGTCTTTGGTCCTCCGTTTGCCCTGATGCTTCTGCAGCTGTCAGTCTGCTCAACCACTCCCTTACCTCCACTTTTGATGCCCTTGTTCCCAGTAAAGCCTTTATTCTCTCCCACCCTGGTCATTCCATCTGGTATGGCCGTTATCTTCCCGCCCTCAAGTCTAAGGCACACAGTCTTGAGTGTATCTGGCATACAACTGGTTTAGCCATCCATTGCCAGATCTAGCTGGACTACATCACACCTTGCTCTCCTATGCCAAAACTACTCATGACTCCAGGATAATCCCAGAGAGCAAAGATAACCCCCTGGCTTCTTTTCTCCACTACCAATTGTCTCCCTAAACCCTCTTCCCTGCCCCTTCCAACCTCATCTCCAGCATAAGGTGCAAGGAGCTCATAGACTCCTTTGTCACTAAGATTGAGACCATCCGTTCAGCTGCCTCTGCCACTTCCCTGTCTTCCCCATGCCCACCAAGTCAAACCTCCCCAAGGCTCCCTCTGCCCTAGACCTGAACCCAACACTTTATCTAATTACTCTCCATACTTTCCTCATGGAACTCTCCAATCCCATTTATGATGTATGAATTCCATCTCCTACTCCCTTGACCCCATTCCCACTAAACTGATGACCACCCAACTTCCCTTCCTGCACCAGTGCTAGCTGACATTGCAAATAGTTCTCTCTCCTCGGGTACTGTCCCCCTCCCTTTCAAAACTGTTGGCATCACCCACCTCCTAAAAAAAATACTCTCAACCTCACAGTCCATGCAAACTACCTTCCCGCCTCCAATCTCACTTTCCTTTCTAAAGTTCTTGAGTGTGCTGTTGCCTCCCAAATCAATTTCCATCTTTCCCGCAAATTCCTGTTTGAAGCTCTCCAATCAGGTTTCCGCCCTTGCCACAGCACTGAAATGACCCTATAGAAAGTCACAGATGAACTCCTCTGCAACTTTATTCGCGGTGCATTATCCCTCCTTGCCCACTCTGTGATCTTTGACATGTCGACTACACCACCTTCCTCCAATGTCTTTCCTCCGTTGTCCAGCTCAGTAGGACCGCCCTTGCTTGGTTCTACTCATTCCCATTCAATTGTAGCCAGAGCATCTCCAGCAATGGCTTCGCTTCCTGACACCCCCCCCCCCCACCCCCCATGTGATTGAATAGAGCCCTTTTCATCTTAACCCAGCCCATGAATTTATCGACTAGTTCAAGCTAAAAAAGGTTTAAAGTGGCAGACTTCTGACCTTTGACATATGTGGAAATCAGCGAAAGTTATAAAAGGTGCCAGACAATGAGCCAAGGCGTAACTTTGAGTTACAGACATAGGCTGGGACTTTCCTTGGACTTGCTCCTGCTCTACCGCCGTAACTTCGCCAGAAATTTTGTTTACGTGCGCAATGGGCTTTTCACTGGACTTCCAGTGGCAGAGTGGGAGCAGCTCCGAGGAAATTCCTGGTCATATGTGAGAGATCTGTATTATGGAGTCTGCTAACCGACTGTGTGCTCCCGGAGTAGAGCCTTGTCCACTGGGAATACGTATTGGGAAATCACGCAGGGATAGTCCATGACTTTTCATTCATAATGGCTGGAGATTTATGGCTACATGCATGCAACTTCTGTGTTACATGCTCCTGGAAGGTGAGCCTCTGTGCAGGGAACACACAGCTGGAAAATTTACCTTTCTACATCTATCTTTAAACAAGTATAAGATGAATCTATACTCAAATAAACTCATTTGGGCTCTCGTCGAGATCAATGCAATTAAACAAAGTATGAACATGCATTCATATACCATCTTATTAAGTCCTCAGGACATCCAAAAGCCTTTAACAACAAATGGATTACTGTTTAACGTGCAAGATACAACAAACAGTAAAGGAATGGTGTTGGCTGAGGGAGGAATGTTGGCCGGGACAGCAGGAGAACTCCCTGCTCTTCTTCCAATAATGGCCTGGAGTCTTTAACATCCATTTGAAGCCTTAGTATAACATCTCACATGAAAGATGGCATTTCCGACAGTGCAGTACTCACTCCCTCAGGACTGCCAACCTAGATTATGTGCTCAAGTCTGTAACTGGGGCTTGAACTCATGACCTTCTAGCCCAGAAGCGAGAGGGCTACCAACTGAGCCCAACCAACACTGAAAAGTACCAATAAGCTGATTTTCTTTTGAACAGAGGAGTCTTTTATTGTAGTTTCTATGTGCACCACTAATATTTATTAGTAGATTCACAAAAACCAACTATCCAGTAAAAGAAAGGGTTTGGTCACAAAACCAAGGCCCAAACCGTTCATTAAATGTGTACTGATCTTTACTTACAAGTCTGTGTTGTGGACCAGGTGGACCAGGTGGACCAGGAGGACCTGGTGAACCGGAAAACCCAGGGTCGCCCTGAGGGGAGAGAAAGATAATAATCTACCGCAACATAAAATATAGTAGTAGCTGAGGAATCAAAGTCTACAGGAGGGATAGCTGCCTAACAGCTCACTAGTAGCACAATATCTTTCCACCTGGAATCCTTACTACATTTCTCTGAACCACTGCGTGGTTAGGAAACCAGCTGCTTAGACTGTAACTGTGTTTAATTAGGATTAAAGTACGTTTTTGCCTCTTTGGTGAAATAGCATTCGTTGTAAATTTAAGTCCATTTGCTCTGCATGATATTATTTATTTGAGGAACCTTTTAACTGAAGCAGAGATTTTATATAATACATCTTTGTTCTAAGTATTTCATACGACTGTTGATGGAGATGGGGTCTGAGGACGGCCAGGTTGCTGGGAAAGGGAGGTGAGATACCCTGTCCAACAGTAGGTGAAAAATCACATCATCTGTGCGGAGCATTGCAAGGAAAGGATTAATCAGACTGTCCTGAAGTCTGCTAATGTTACACTACTATTGATTTCTCTTTACATTGTTAGTAACATTAACCTTTAGCCTTTGCCTGTTAAGCAGGGAAGTTTAAGACAATTTAAAGTACCATTGGGTTATTGAACCAGGGCTGACCTTAAAGCAATGGTCAGTTTATTCACTTACATTGAGTTACATAGAATGGACAGTGCAGAA
This sequence comes from Squalus acanthias, assembly GCA_030390025.1. Taxonomy (NCBI): domain Eukaryota; kingdom Metazoa; phylum Chordata; class Chondrichthyes; order Squaliformes; family Squalidae; genus Squalus; species Squalus acanthias. The sequence continues at coordinate 107,373,329 of CM059432.1, forward strand.
ACAGGCCATTCAGCCCAACAGGTCTATCCCGGTGTTTATGCTCCACACAAGCCTCGTCCTACCCCTCTTCATCAAACCTTATCAGCATAACCTTCTATTCCTTTTTCCCTCATGTGTTTATCTAGCTTCCCCTTAAATACATGTATGCTATTCACCTCAACTTCAGTAAACTAATTAAAAGACATGCCAGTGAATACTGATTCATATATTTCAGAGAACATTTAATATTTAAGTACAGGACAAACAGGTGGTTCTGCAAAAGGAAAACATCTGAGTATACGCCATTCTTTTTAATTGGTGTTTCTGTAGAAGCTGGAGATTGGTATGGAATAATGCTGAATCAAAGACAGACTTAAAATTAAAAGTTTAACTTAGTGGAATAGCAATTATACGTAACAAGAGTGAAACTATCGAAATGATAACAAAGTACTGGTCTATGGAAAAAGAATTTGTGAAAACTAAAGTTATTGATAAGGGATAAGTCAGTTACATTCTCCTTATATGAAATTGTATTTTAACTGTCATACAATTATGTAATGCAGAAACATATGGATTGTCACGTGGAAGGAATAAGAGAAATGTATTAAAAAAGGGTGTTTATAATAAGTAGTTGGATTCATAAAGGCCTATGGTACTGAGCTCCGAACTGTAACACATTTGAATACTTAATAACTGTGCGATACCTGATGTTCAATGTATAAGAACCTTATTGATTTGAGGAGCAAATTATAAATAATAACCCCATTCCTCTAACGCCATGTCAATAGTTAGGTTCCTGGGACTTAATTGGTTGAGCAGAACTGTCCTTTGGGATCAGTTTCCTAGACAATCAGAGCCAAAGTGAACAATGGGATCTGTCGGACCCGCAGAGGCAAAAGGGCCCAACCCACAGGGTCACTAAGCAGTGATAGGGCTGCAACATTAAGGCCTGAACCTCCAATCTGTGCTTCCTTTTAGCGAAGCTCTGTGTCAGGAGTGAGGCCTCGTTGAATTTAACCTAAATTCAGAAAAATAGCCAAAATATTCAATAAGTTATATATTGGTTAGAAAAACTATAAAATTAAATTAATAATAAAAGGACAGGGACAAAGAGATAGAAAGGGAGATCAAGGGAGAGCACAAGAAAAATTTTGAAATTAATGCTTTAAATTGTTCTTAGTGTTTATTCTAATTGTAACAGGTTAATATTAGAGTAGCAGCCTACTCCTGTCATTATAATAGCTTTATCACTGTCATGTCCAACTTGTGAACTGAAAATGTTAACAATTGTCTAGAACAGGCATGCCAATTCCCCCACAGCTGTTGGTAGTTCAAGGGTTAATGCAGGATTTTTACTATTTGATATGTATTCAGCAGCATAAAAACATAAGAAATTGGAGCAGGAGTAGGCCATTTGGCCCTTCGAGCCTGCTCCACCATTCAATATGATCATAGCTGATCTTCTACCTCATCTCCACTTTCCTGAACTATCCCCATATCCCTTGATTCCCTAAATATTCAAAAATCTATCGATCTCTGTCTTGAATATACTCAACGACTGAGCCTCCACAGCCCTGTGGGGTAGAGAATTCCAAAGATTCATCACCCTCTGAGTAAAGAAATTTCTCCTCATCTCAGTCCTAAATGGCCGACCCCTTATTCTGAGACTGTGACCCCTAGTTCGAGACAGAGAGCCAAGGAAGAGGTTTGCCTTGGATTTGACACCCTGGGTGGTTTAATTTGATCAAGGCACTTCATAGTCATTGTTACTCTGATTTGGTTTCTCTTTTGTTCCTTCTACGATTAAAATACACCATCTTACACACTCTTCCTCCACTCGACATTCTCACAGTAGTATGGTGGTTATGTTACTAGACAAATAATCTAGAACAAGGGCTCTCAACCGGAGGTCAGGGGTCCACAATAGCGTGGCGGGGGGTGGGGGTTGGTGCAGGAGGGAGAGAAGGAGCTGTCATCGTCCCCGCGCCATTTGCAAAGGCTCCACTCGCTGTCTGCCTCCTCCCCCGCGACAGCGACGCCGCTTTAGCCTGGGCTTCTATCCGCAACATGCCACTGAAGCCGAGCCACATGGTGGGGGCCAGCCTGCTCTACGCCTCCCTCACTCACTCACTATTGGCCGCCCGCGCCCTCCCTGGCTGTTGTGTCAGTTATTGTGAGGGGAAGCAGCACCACCAGGGACATCACTAACCACCACCAACAGCGTCTCTCCTGCTGTGGCTGGTGGCGGAGAGGAGAACCCCTGATCTAGAGAACAGAATCCAAATCCCACTATATCAGCTTGAAAATTTGAATTCACTTTCACTTTGCTGGTACCAGCAGCAGCCATGAAGCTGTTGTAAAAACCCACTGGTTCACTACTATCCTTTAGGGAAGGAAACCTGCTGTCCTTACCTGGTCTGGCCTATGTGACTCCAGTCCCACACCAATGTCGTTGACTCGTAACTGCCCTGAAGTGGCCTAGCAAGCCACTCAGTTGTATCAAACTGCTACCAGCAGTTTAAGAAGAAGGCCCATCACCGCCTTCTCAGGGAAACTGGGGATGGGCAACAAATGCTGGCGTCCGCATCCCGAGAATTAATTTTTATAACATCTCCCACTCTTATCCTCGGACAGCAAAACTGTGGAACGTCTGATCTCCATCAGCCATTCCTTCCTCCTACAACATGTCGTTTTTCAAAACCTGACTGACATCACTACCTCCAGGTTTATTCTTTCTTCTCTTTTATCCTCCTCATCTTTGGTCATGTCCTTCCCTATATACCTTGGTCCTTCATTGAGGTTTCACAACAAAAATAACTCCTGGACATACCTTCTCTCCTTTGAGGCCTAGATCGCCTGCCGTTCCTTTAAATCCCTGAGATCCTTGTTTACCCTGAATTTAAATTTAAAAAGAACATGTATTTAAAAAACACATAAATATTTATTTACTTTATATTAGTAAGCAAAATCATTGAAGAGGAACTTCAAAAAGGACTCCTATCAATCACTGACTTGACCAAAATCCAAAATGCTGATTATAATGAAGTATATACACATCACTCCACGATACTGGGAGAATTGCAAACATCAGTCTTTTATGTGCACAAAAGCAAAATACTGCGAATGCTGGAAATCTGCAATAAAACAGGAAATGCTGGAAATACCAGTTCTGACGAAGGGTCATCGACCTGCAACGTTAACTCTGTTTTTCTCTCCACAGATGCTGCCTGACCCGCTGAGTTTTTCCAGCATTTTCAGTCTTTTATGTGTCACAGTTTAACAGAAATCCACAAAGAAACAGTCGCTGTATCTGCTATATTCCTCATTCTTACTATGAGTAAATCAGGAAATCTGGTTATTTTTGCTGTCTTTGGGCTTAAGCCCTTGGTTCCTCATATGATAGATGTTGCACGTTGGTTGTGTGGTCAAGGGAGAACAAGGGAGTTTGGCTTCATTCTGCATAGAGGGTGATAATATGTTTGAGATTGTCACAAACTCTTAAACTAATTGATACAGGCTCAAATTTAGACAAGGGAAAGTGCACAGACAGTTTAGGCTTACCGACTTTACACAGAGGGTGGTGAATGTGTGAGGAATGGGACTGCCCTAGGGGGTAGACAGTGTGGAAAAATGAAGGGAGAGTTGGATAGATGTTTGAGGGACGTGGGCGATTGAGGGGAATTAATTTTTTAGACTGGCCAGACAGACTGGAGAGTGTTTTCCAGCCATGTATTTTTTTTAATATATGTTCCTATGGATGTCAGTGCTGGAAATGGAACAATTTTCTACTTTTGTCATCCAGTGTCAGCATCAGACATTTCCAGGTCAGGTCACTGGCCAACATTTGTACCTTCCACAAACTCCATCTCACAAGGATACTATTTGCTCCAGCTATCTCCTTTGAGTCTCTGAATGAGACTACCAACTTAGCGCCAATTAATGATGAATTATGTGCAGCGGCGGGGCTGGCAATAATGCCTGCCAAACTCATTGCATAATCGCAGTCATCAAAGAGAGGAGAATTCCAACCCATCAGCCGCTGCTGCAATTGCAGCCAGCTCCCAGAGGTGAAAGGGCCTTGTGTTAACCCACTCTTCAAACCCAGTCTCTCATTTTTAAGACACTTTCATTTTCCACAATCAAGGTTTTTCGTAGATAGCATAGTTTACAAATCTGGTTGGCTTTGATTCCATAATATATGTTCCTCCAAATCGCGGGGCAAGAATTAGCATCTCAAAACCAGAGATAATTGCACGGTAGGAATTGTACACATAGCTGAACTCACCATCTCTCAATGAGTCCAGGAATTCTGTCACAAGTAGGACAGATCCACAGCCTGTAAATATCATGATGTACGATTCAGTAATACAAGTGAAAGAGCTGCCAACAATCGCACCTGACCTTGCTTTATGAGTGGATAGGGAAGACATTTAAGCTGAGTGGTCAAGTGGGAGGCAAGTTGTGGTTTCCAAGGCAATTTAATTTCTATTTTGATCAGTTTCTGTGTAAAATCATAGAATCAGGACAAATGAAGGCCATTCAGCTTATCCCGACTGTGGCAGCTTCCTGAAAGAGCAATTCATTTAGTCCCACTCCCCTGCGCTTTTAAAAATTTTCTTTTTCAAATATAAATTCACTTCCTTTTTAAAATCTATTCTGGATTCTGCTTTTGCCACTGTTTCTGGCAAGGCATTCTAGGATAGATTTTAACTTTCACCATCGGCCAGGGAAAACGGTAGTAGCAAATTGGCTGCCTGTTAGAGACCCTGCCCAATTTTGCTTTCTGTTAACTTCAATGGAAATATAAAAATAAAAATTCTCCTAACTTCTCCCTTTGTTCTTTTAGTGATGCTATAAAAGGTTTAATAGTTAACGTACATATGGTCCATGTGACATCCTGGACTGCTGGTTTTGATCGCGTGAGGAGAGGAATTTTCCAGACTTCTTTATTCCCTTATCGGCCCTGGGTTTCTCTGGGATTTGCCACTCCCAGGATATTGCATGGCTGTGGAGTGGGGCGGGGTAGGAAGTTTCTAGTCATGATGCTCCAAGCATCATAATTTGGAACCCTTCTATCAAATCTCCTCTCAACCTTCTTTGTCGAATGAAGAGACCACCAGTTTCTCTCATCTCTCCTTATAACTAAAGTCTATCATCCCTGGTATCATTTTAGTGAATCCCTTCTGTACCCTTTCTATGACCTTAACATCCTTCCTAAAACAGGGTGCCCAAAAACAAGGTAAACATTTCCAGCTTCCTTGGTCACTCCTTGTAGCTCTGGTGCCTAATCCCCGGTATTAGTTAAGTTTCCTTCCTCTGTACCCTCTCCAAGAACCGTTCCCACTGTAGTATGTTGATTAGAATTAAGCACCGTTCTTCAGGTGGGACCAAACCCCACAAGCTCACTATCACCCCTGGCATTTATGTTCTATCCCTCTATCATAGGATTACACAGAATATACAGCACAGAAACAGGCCATTCAGTCCAACCAGTCCATGCCGCCATTTATGCTCCACTCGAGCCTCCTCCCATCCTTCCTCATCTAACTATCACCATAACCCTCTATTCCCTTCTCCCTCATATGCTTATCTAGCTTTCCCTTAAATGCATCTATACTATTCGCCTCAACTACTCCCTGTGGTAGCGAGTTCCACATTCTCACCACTCTCTGGGTAAAGAAGTTTCTTCTGAATTCCCTATTGGATTTCTTGGTGACTATCTTATATTGATGGCCTCTAGTTATGCTCTTCCCCACAAGTGGAAACATTCTCTCTCTATCCACTCTATCAAAACCTTTCATAATTTTAAATACCTCTATTAGGTCACTTCTTAGCCTTCTCTTTTCAAAAGAGACCCAGCCTGTTCATCCTTTCCTGATAGATATAACCTCACAGTTCTGGTATTGTCCTTGTAATTCTTTTTTGCACCCTCTCCAGTGCCTCTATATCCTTTCTATAATATGGCGACAAGAACTGTACACAGTACTCCAAGTGTGGTCTAACCAAGTTTTAACTTCAGCCCAAAACGGGAGTGAGGTCAGCGGTAAGTCCGCGGCTCCTGCCCAAAAGCCACCGTCAGGAGGCCCAAACTGTTTTCAGGTCTAAAATTGGTGGGCTGCTGCATGACAAGTCGTGTTTGTTGGGAGGGAGAGTCGATCCCCAGTTGGAGGGAGATGGCGAGGCTCTGTAGTTTTGTGGGGCCTACAGGAGCATTTCTGCTCTTTCAGGTCCCACAAAAGTTCCCCATCTCAAAAAACTTCCTGTGTTGTTTTTGGAGCGGCCGCCAGCGGTCCTTTTACAATTGGGCCTATTGTGCATGGCGCACGCTTCTTTTTTTATTTGTTCCTGGGATGTGGGCGTCGCTGGCAAGTCCAGCATTTATTGCCCATCCCTAATTGCCCTTAAGTAGGTGGTGGTGAGCCGCCTTTTTGAACCACTGCAGTCCGTGAGGTGAAGATACTCCCAAGTGCTGTTAGGGAGGGAGTGCCAGGATTCTGACCCAGCGACGATTAAGGAACGGCGATATACTTCCAAGTCAGGATGGTGGGTGACTTGGAGGGGAACTTCATCCATTTACACACGAAAATGGCAATCGGGGTCCTTCAATCAGCGTAGGACCCCAATTTGCATATTTAAACACCTTCCCATCTGTTTTGGGCGGGAGTGCTGGGTGGCCATTAAAAGGCCTGTCTGAAAATGGAATCAGGTGGACTTTGGGCGTCAAAGGTGTGTCCAATGTACCCAGCCGATGTTTGTCTTCTGGTCGCCCATTTTACAAGTGAGACACAGGTGAGCAGCAGTTGAAAATCGTAATATCTACTGAATTTTCCTTATCCACGACCTTTATTATTGCTTTGAAGACAACCAAATTCCCCAATATGTGCCTCTGTCATGTGAAGCGACTTAAATTAAACACTTACAGGCAATCCATCTTTTCCAGGGCCACCCTGTAATGAGAAAGTACAATTAGAAAAGGGTGCTAAAATAGATTATCAATCCTATTAAAAGTACACAAAATGTTTCTGTTAGGCCAGTGACACAGTGGTTATCTGCCTTACAGGTTTTGATCAAAGTTCAGATTTCAGCAGAGATTACAGGGAACATGCTGCTCCATAAATGCTTGGGTAGCAGATTGCTGGGGAGTTTCATTCCGGCTCGCTAATGTTGACCACGCAAGAGTACAGCCCCTATCAGTTGGCCAACATCCCCGTTGGCAGCCACAAGCCCCATGGTGTACGCTGCTTCAAAGTAGCGTTTGAAACGTGGCTGCAACATTGGCTTGACAGGCATTGGAGTACACTCGGACCCCGGAGATATCTTTTTTTAGTTCAAGGTTAGTTAAACAAAGGAGCAAGCAGCACAGCTGCATTAAAATCCCCCGTTAATTTACTCACTGGTTTACCATCTTTTCCTGGTGGACCTGGTGGGCATATTGGCCCTGGTGGGCCAGATTCTACAGGATTAACTTCTCTCACTGTGGGCAGGCTGGGTGGTCCAGGCATTCCTGGTTCACCTTTGTCGCCCTTGAGTCCAGGCAATCCCAGTCCATCTTCACCCTACAGATAAATCAACAAAAGCCACAGAAATAGTCTTTAAATGGAATGATATTGTAAGTAACTTAAGACTGACCAGAAACAGCAGCAAATATAACTTAAAGTTTGATAGACCAGTAGATTTACCATATTGTATTGTGTTGTACTGTTTAGTATCTTTGAATCATAGAACTATAGAATGTGACAGCACAGGAACTGGCCATTCATCCCAGGGAGCGTGCACCAATGTTTTTCTCCACCCTGTCTAATCCTATGCTCCTGATTACTCCTTATACCCTCTACTCTTTGTCTTTTTTTTTCAGCTTCTAATTCCCTTTTAAAAGAAATTTTGGACTCAACAAAAGTTTGTGGCAGAGAATTCCACATTCTAACCAACCTCTGTGAGAAAAGTTTTTTGAAATACCCTTTAATTCTTTGTGTTATCTTAAATTTGTGCCTTCTCATTACCAGCTCATTGACCAACAGAAACAATCAAACAATATTTATCTCATTATTACGCTTCGTGACACAAAATTAACTTTTTGTCCGTGTAACTCGCACCAAGTCCCATTCGCCCATCTCCCCTGTGCTCGCTGACCTACATTGGCTCCCGGTTAAGCAACGCCTCGATTTCAAAATTCTCATCTTGTTTTCAAATCCCTCCATGGTCTCGCCGCTCCCTATCTCTGTAATCTCCTTCAGCCCCACAACCACCCTAGATATCTGCGCTCCTCTAATTCTGCCCTCTTGAGCATCCCCGATTATAATTGCTCAACCATTGGTGGCCGTGCCTTCTGTTGCCAGGGCCCTAAGCTCTGGAATTCCCTGCCTAACCCTCTCTACCTATATTTCCTCCTTTAAGACGCTCCTTAAAACCTATCTCTGTGACCAAGCTTTTGGTCACCTGCCCTAATTTCTCCTTATGTGGCTCGGTGTCAAATTTTTGTCTTTTAATGCTCCTGTGAAACGCCTTGGGACGTTTTACTACATTAAAAGCGTTATATAAATAAAAGTTGTTGTTGTGTTGATTTTTTGACTTAGAATTTTTTATTGCTAGATACAGCGTGAAAGGGGTTAACACCAAAAAAGTATTTTTTTAAAGCCATGAGCTCAACAACAATCTTTAAGGTAGAAAAAAATGTTCCGAGTGGCTTCACAGAGGCCTAAGGAAATGGACTCTGAGCCAAGGAAGGAGATATTTGCAAGAGGCGGCTGACATTTCTTCTTCAAAACCGACCTTAACGGTTGCGCTAAAGGTTCCAATTTCTAGGCCCTGGCTGACTGAAAGCATGGCCGCCAATGGTGGGACGAAGGGAGGGAGGAATGCAAAAAAGGCCAGAGTCAGAGGAATGGAGAGTTTGGGACGGGTTTTAGGGCTGGAGGAGATTGCAGAGATAGGGAGGGGTGAGGCCATGAAGGGATTTAAACACAAGGATGAGAATTTTAAACTTGAGGGGTCAGTGGACCGGGAGCCAATATAGGTCAGCGAGCACAGGGGTGATGGGTGAATGGGACTTGGTACGAGTTAGAATATGGGCAGCAGAGTTTTGGATGAGCTGAATGAGGTGGAAAATAGGAGGCTGAATAGGAGAGCATTGCAATAGTCGAGTCTGGGGTTAACACAATGAGGGTTTCAGGCAGGGGCGGAGGCCGGCGATGTAACAGCGATAGAAGTAGGTGGTCTTTGTGATGAGTTACGAGGTCAGAAGCTCAGCTCATGATCGAATAGTATGCTGGGATTGTGAACAGTATGGTTCAGCCTAAGACAGCAACCGGTGAGGGAAATGGAATTGGTTCCAAAGATATGGAGTTTGTGGCTTCAGTCTTCCCGATGTTTAGCTGGAAGAAATTGCGGTTCATTCAAGACAGGATGTCTGAGAAGCAGTCTGACAGCGCAGAGGCAGTGGAGGGGTTGAGAGAGGTGGTGGGAAGGTAGAGGTGGGTGTCATCAGTGCACGTGTGGAAGCTGACCCCATATCTGCAGATAATATTGCCAAGGGGCAGCATGTAGATGGTATGTTCACAGATTTTTCAGGACATTTAATCCCAAAGTAACACCATGTAGACTCTGTAGCTGTATCCTTGTATTAATGATCTAATAGTGGAAATATCTCCTTCTACTCTTGTATGACACCGACACCGAAAATGCTGCACCATTCATATAGAATCAGAGAGGTTTACGGCACAGGAGGAGGCCATTCAGCCCATCGTGTCTGTGCCGGCTGAAAAAGAGCTATCCAGCCTAATCCCACTTTCCAGCTCTTGGTCCGTAGCCTTGTAGGTTACGGCACTTTGAGTGCATATCCAAGTACTTTTTAAATGCCTCTACCACTCTTTCAGGTAATGAGTTCCAGATCCCCACCACCCTCTGAATGAAAACATTTCTCCTCAACTCCTCTCTAAGCCTTCTACCAATTGCTTTAAATCTATGCCCCCTGGTTATTGACCTCTCTGCTAAGGGAAACAGGTCCTTCCTATCCATTCTATCTAGGCTCCTCATAGTTTAAAACACTTTAACTGAATCTCCTCTGTTCCAAAGAAAACAACCTCAGCCTATCCAATCTTTCCTCATAGTAAAAATTCTCAGTCCTGGCAACATCCTTGTAAATCTCCTCTGTACTCTCTCTCTCGAGCACAATCATATCTTTCCTGAAATGTGGTGACCATAACTGTACGCAGTTCTAGCATAACCTCCCTGCTCTTATATTCTATGCCTCGGCTATTAAAGGAAAGCATTCTGTATGCTTTCTTAACCACCTTATCTACCTGTCCTGCTACCTTCAGGGATCTGTGGACATGCATTCCAAGGTCCCTCTGTTCCTCTACACTTCTCAGAATCCTACCATTTATTGTGTATTCCCTTGACTTGTTAGCCCTCCCCAAATGCATTACCTCATACATCTCCGGATTGAATTCCATTTGCCACTTTTCTGCCCACCTGACCAGTCCATTGATATCTTCCTGCAGTCTATAGCTTTCTTCCACACGGCCAATTTTTGTATTATCTACAAACTTCTTAATCATTCCCCCTACATTGAAGTCGAAATCATTGATATGTACCACAAAAAGCAAGGGACCTAGTACTGAGCCCTACGGAACCCCACTGGAAACAGCCTTCTGGTCACAAAAACACCCATCGACCATAACCCTTTGCTTCCTGCCACTGAGCCAATTTTGGATCCAACTTGCCACTTTGCCTGACCAGTCTGCCGTGTGGGACCTTGTCAAAAGCATTGCTAAAATCCATGTAGACTACATCAAATACGCTACCCTCAATGACCATCCTTGTTACCTTCTCAAAAAATTCAATCAAGTTAGTCAGACATGACCTTCTCTTAACAAATCCATGCTGACGTTCCTCGATTAATCCGTGCCTTTCTAAATGACGATTAATATTGTCCCTCAGAATTTTTCCAATAATTTTCCCACCAGCGAGGTTAGGCTGACTGGCCTGTAATTACTCGGTCTATCCCTTTCTCCCTTCTTAAACAATGGTACAACGTTAGCAGTCCTCCAGTCCTCTGGCACCCCACCTGTAGCCAGAGAGGATTGAAAAATGATGGTCAGAGCCTCTGCTATTTCCTCCCTTGTTTCTCTTAACAACCTGGGATACATTTCAACCGGGCCTGGCGATTTATCTACTTTCAAAGATGCTAAACCCTTTAAAATTTTCTCTCTCAATGTTTATCTCATCTAATATTTCACACTCCTCCTCGACTGCAGCGTCTACATCGGCCCCCCCCTCTTTTGTGAAGACAAACGCAAAGTATTCATTAAGAACCATACCCATGTCTTCCGCCTCCACACACAGATGACCTTTTTGGTCTCTAATCGGCCCTACTCTTTCCTTAGTTATCCTCTTGCTCTTTATGTATTTATAAAACATCTTTGGGTTTTCCTTGATTTTACTTGCCAATATTTTTTCATGCCCTCTCTTTGCTTTCCTAATTTCCTTTTTAATTTCACCCCAAGCACTTTCTATACTCCTCTAGGCTTTCTGTGGTATTGAGCTCTCAGGATCTGACAAAAACTTCCTTTTTTTTCCTTATCCTAGCCTGTATGCCCCTTGACATCCAGGGGGCTCTAGATTTGGGAACATATTTGCTTTGAACCCTCACAATTCCCTCACTGCCTCCCACTGCACTGACACTGATTTACCTTCAAGTAGCTGTTTCCAGTCCATTTTGCTAAATCGCATCACATTTTAGTAAAATTGGCTTTTCCCCGGCCTGTGTTCTGGTGATTTATTGTTGGTCGGCCATGCTGCTGATGCGTGTGCAAGCCCTTCACCATGTTCAAGGGCCTCCAATTGAAGCTGTACCTATCTTCAGGGTTTCCATTTGCTTAATATGGAGTGCACTCTGTAGGGATGCACCCCACTTACCCGTCCAGACATTCTCAGGCACAGGATGGTCAAGCCTTAGGAACCCCCAAGTATGCATAATTGTACCACTGGAGTTTAACCAGCTAAAACCACACAGCTTGTCAGCATAAAACACTGTAAGCTTCCTGCTGATTGTCCATTCAGGGCTACTCTACCTCTTAGGCTATTGGTTTAGCAGGAGCTGAATGGGAAGATCCCAGCTCTCAATGGCAGGATACTGCTCCGGGTTCTGTTAGTGGACCAGGTGGTTGATTGATTATCAACGGTGCCCGGGAGTGCCGCGGGCCTGCTTTTAGTTCAGGTATAGGGTCACCCCAAGTATGCCACGGAGGCCTGACTTTTTTCAGAACTGCCATCGCCAGGCATGCCTTCGTGGAGGCACCTCAATCCCAAAGAGACTCTGCCCATCTTGTCCCCAAGGAGAATGATCACTCATTGGTCAATAGGCAACTGACAAGCGTGGGTTTGAGGCCTAAGTTATGGACAATAAGTACTGGTCTGAGCACAGTGATTGATTATGTTACTTTTTGGTTGGTGCCACTGCAGCATGACCTCCTTCTCCCCTTCAGCACTGGCATTTCCCCAATTGTTGGCAGGAATCCTGCCGGGAGCCTGGCTGTGTGCCAAATGAGCCCCAACCCAGGAAAATAGGTCAGGGCAAGGCGGAGTTAGAGGGGAAGGACCGTCCTCACCGCTACTCCACCCCAAAGAGGAGAATCCCGCCCAATACATCTTACATCAGTTTCCTATATTCCTTGGCCTAGAAATTCGACTGCGACACGAAAGTTGCCGGTGTCACCGCTTCCACGGGTTAACTGCCGCCGAAAACGGTTGTGCCAGTAGGAGAGAAAAATTCGCACTGTGGGACTAAAGATTATTAGCCCAGTGCTAAACTGACCATGTAACACCCTCCTGGTGGCATTAGTCCAGGCATCAGTCCCAAATGAGGCATCCAGAAGCAGCATTGCATATTCCAACAGCCTCTGGAAGCAAGGCTATGATTTCACTAGGCATTGTGGGATATTAAAAGAGCAATGCATTGTCGTTTGCTTAAAATGGCAATGCCTTCTGAACTGATAAAAATAAAAATTAAGTTAAAAAATGCAGTTGTCAGCCCTTACAGCTCTACTGCCTTTAAAAAAAAAATTAGCATTTGAAAAAACATTCCCAAATGGGAGCCTTCAGCTCTTAAAGCTATATTCCCTTCCGCACCTCAAAAAATGGGGAAAGTGCTACAGCACAAACACAAATGGCTTAGAAAGCCAGAGAAGGGGCACCCAGGGTCTTAGACGCAGTACTCCACAGCTTTGTGCAGGGGGTCAACACTGCAAGAGAGGTCCTCTGCCAGCAGTGTCGCCCCCACCACCTGGCTCCAGTGCCCAAAGAAGCTTCATGACCTCAGACCAGTGGTCAAGGTCAGTGAATGCATCTTCAAAAGCCGTCTCCTACCAACTGAATCACTAGCCTCACACACTGCTCAAAGCACCACACCCCCATCACTCACCTACCAACAATCTGTACCAAACACGAGGCACACCTCACCCCCTTGGAGGAGACGGTGCTGACCATTCTTGGCAGGGGCATGGCTGAGCCCTTGGCCAGCGGCGGGGCTGAAAGGATACAAGATGCCGCTATCCTCATACGTTATCCTCCTTCTCGCATGCACCTCTTGCTTTCCCACCCTCCCTTCACCACAACTCCACCTTTGTGCCTTCCTCATTTCACACACCTAAGAAATGCAGCCTGTCCAGCCCGTGGTTGACCAAGAGGGAGAGGAGAGTGAAGAAGAAGAAACACCGTCACTCAATTTCACATTCCCAGCCACCAGCTCTTCAAGGTCAACCAGCAAGGCCATTTGCAGTGTCCCCCACTGAAAATCAGCAGCCTTCCACCAGCCATGCTGCAGCAACTGGGGTAGCACTGCGTGACATCGCTTGGATAGGCAAAGGCACACACAAGACAGTCACTAAGAGAATGCATAAGGGTGATAAGTTGATTCCTTGATGTTATATTGGATGGATAGATGTATAAAGTTGGATTGAAAAGTTTGCTTTGTGGTGGCTTTTATTTCAGCATTGTGGCCAAGAGGATGATGTGATGGTCAGTAAAAGAGGGAAGGTAAGGTGTGGGACAAATGTTGAAAGAGGAATTAGGGTTGTGGTCACTGGTACCGCAGGCGGATGATTCCATCCCGGATATCCCAGCCAGAAAGGGGCTGTCTGGGTTGCATCCTTCCTTCTTCCTCTTCTGCTTCTTCCTGTTCTGCGTCTTCCTCTTCCCTCTGTGAGCGGATGCTGTGAATCTGAAATAAAAGCATAAAATGCTGGAAATACTCAGCAGGTCAGGCAGCATCTTGACCTGAGACGTGAACTCTGTTTCTCTCTCTCGACGGATGTTGCCTGACCTGCTGAGTATTTCCAGCATTTTCCGTCTTCTCAGAGGCCTTCCTTTACCATCCGAGGCCTTGCAAGCATCCAGCAACATTCTTTGCCCTCCCTGCACACTTAAAAAACTTTTAACATGTATTGCAGCAAGCCACTATTTCAATAAAATCAAAAAAACAATCCAAAAGCTTAAATGAAAACTTAGCTGAAAGGTATGTGTGTCCCTTTAAGAGGTGCTGACAACGCCACTGTGAGTCTGCTGAACGCTGTGTTTTCATGGTGAACTTAGGACCCAGTGTTGAACTCAGCACTAAGGTCCAAGTTTGCCGAGGTGACGTTAAGTCGGTGTTTTACGTCGACTGACGTCACCCTCTCCCTAATTTAAATTCCAACAGCCAGCGCTTTTACCAGCAGCGCTGCCGGCCCTCGGAAAATGGCAGACGTCACGGGACCCGCCACCAGCTGGTGAAAGAGCGGCGGCGCCGTGTTTTTGCAATATTTTGCCGGTAACGGGTGGCATTAACCACCCAAACTTTTAGCCCTTTATTTCTTCGTTTCCAGCCAATAATATTCTACATTTATATATCGTGACCCCTGAAGCTTTTACAGCCACCCTGGTTATTTCCTTAGATTTTCATCTTTGCAAAATGCACATTTGTTTAAAACAAATTCTGACTGGCAGTTGTAGAGTGGGGAATGGTTTGGTTTCCAGTGCTACCTTGTGCTGATACCACAGCAGTTTAACTAGTGGTTTCCTAAGGTTATGTCAAAGAAAACATTCAGGTTTGTTGTTAACTCAAAGACTGTTTTAATTTCCAGACCCTCGAGACTATTCCATCAAAGAATAACAAAAGCAATACAAGAGTGGCCTCGAAGTGCAATTACTACCATATCCCATCAGAAGGCCACCTAAGTGTTCAGTTAACAATATGCATTACCAGACCTACCACCCGTGACACTAAATGTGGCAAAAGGCTGCAGGACTGAGCTTCAGGCTGAGACTGGAATCTCTGCTATCACACTGTTAACATGGGATGCTCTTGGCTTTTAAAACCCTTCCTCTACAATCAAACTGATCAAACTAAGCATCCAACAGCCAAGACACTGCAGCTGTGTGTTGGCCACATTCCTCAGGTAGGCTTAACGTAGTCCAGAAAGATCTTGTCAATAAAGCAAAGCAGACTGTGATACCTTTTACTGTTTTTGAACATCAGCAAAATGGGTGCAACATCCAGGCTGCGCCCACAGAGAACACTCCAGACCTTAGATCCACTAGATATTGGTTCCCTGATTGGTTCAGGGGCCCCCACACAATTGCACGGTCCTAACGCCACCCCTGGGGCAGGCTTTGGGCAGTCAGCGGGAAGAGCGTCGTGCCACCCACCTGTAGTCCATGCCGAGAGGCCTGAGCCATTCTGAGGACTCGTTTCAATATAGCCGGCGAGACGCGAACACTGTTCTGGTTCTAACGGGCAAGCTGGAGATGGGGGGCCACTGGCTCCGACACTAATTTGAGCCTGAAATTTATTCTGATTGGGGCGGGGTGGGGGATAGGTGGGAGGATGCAATCATGAGGAGTGGGAGTGCGGATGGGCTGGCAGTGTAACTCCCTCCGCAACGTACCTTTTCCGAAGTGTTCTACACTAGTCTCTATAAGGACTGCTGGTTAGGCGGCTCAATGCCTGGTGTCTATGGGTGGAGCGTGCATGGTGCATGATACACTCATTGGTACCTCAAAATTGTATCAGGGTTCCATATATGACATAGGGCCCCTTAATTAATGAATTACAAATATGCTTCCACCTGAAACAGGCTGGCACCTGGACACATGGCTGCACGATCACACCAATAAACCCAAGGACCCAAGGACCATGGTGTATGACTGTATCAGTAATAAGGAAAACACCAACAGCAGCAGCTAAAATCAAGGAATGGGGGCTAAGTTGGTACAAACATACAACCACTTGCCTGTGAGCGTCATCCTTTTCTAGCCATCTGGAAAGGATAAAGATCTTGGAATTGGCCCTTCGCCCATTCATGGTGAGCTTGCGGGAAATCTCTCTTGTTGCTCACTCAGTGCATGAAACTGACAATTCACTTCCGCCCTTGGTCAAACCCAAGCAATAAAAGCCGTTGCTTCCAGACTAAAATTTAGCAGAGATTTTCGGCAGAAAACTTTAGTTCCCCCAAAAGCATCTGTTCTCAATCACGTCCCTGTTTTTCACATTTGCTGGGCAGAATGGTGCTGATTCTCTGCTCAAAGCTCACACGATGCTTATCAACTTTATAGCTTCCTACTGTGCAGGTTACCCAGGAGTCCTCATCTGCCCGCTTTGAGGTTAGCTGTTATTCTCACAGGCAACCTAAAATTCACTGCTTAGCTAGCTCCTGATCGGCTCTCAGTATGGAGACAGGATCACAGGTAAAGCACTGAAAAGTTGTTTAACTTAACAAAAGGCTGGGATTATACAGTCAGCCCTCAGCAAGAGGATATTAAATGTTGCTGTTTATATCTGATAGCCGATGTTGGCAGTTGGTGTCAGCCAACAGTAGTAGTACTCTCGACTCGGAGTCAAAAGGTTGTGTGTTCAAGCCGCACGCCAGAGACTTGAGCACATAATCTAGGCTGACATTTCAGTCCAGTACTGCACTGTTCGAGGTGCCGTCTTTTGGATGAGATGTTGTACCGAGGCCCCATCTGCCCTCTTAGGTGGACATAAAAGATCTTATGGCATTATTTGAAGAACAGGGGAGTTCTCCTCAGTGTCTTGGCCAACATTTATCGCTCAACCAATGTCAGTTAATATACTGCTGTTCATTATCTCGTGTTGGACAATTCACACTGCTGTTTGTGGGACTTTGCTGTGCACAAACTGGCTACTGCATTTCCTACATTACAACAGTGACTACACTTCAAAAAGTACTTAATTGGCTGTAAAGTGCTTTGGGACGTCTTGCGGTTATGAAAAGCGCTATATAAATGTAAGTTTGTCCTTTCTAAGGCCTCAAGGCTGTCCATTTTTCTGTAGCCAGTTATCCTCCTTCAATAAAACTCAGTCTGTTGCCTGTGATTTTTTTTTTCCTCTCACCAATTTTCTCCATCAAATCTTTCCCCTCCACCCAGCGTCTGAAGTCGTTACTGGGATACAGTTGCACGACTGCCAATCCGCAGCTGCTACCAAGTGACCACTATTCATGGGTGAGCCTCAACGATGAGCGTTTGCAGTTTGTTCAACCGCAGGGGAACATCACGGCCGAGCCCAGTGCTGCCCTCAGCTGATGCCCGTACACACGCACTTCCACCAGGAGTCACTGGCATGGCTGGAGGCAAGCACACACCATTCATGTCATGCCGTACAGTTTTATTCTTCACAGGTTACTGGGGCAGGGTTGTCCGAGCTAAAGCCTGCTTGGGCCCACGTCTTTTGTTCTGCAGCAGCACTGACAGTGGAGGGTGAAGGAAAACTAATACGAGAATCAACCCCCTCATTAAATTCATACTGGGTGCAACTAAAGCAGAGCATTTCACTGTACCTGACTGCAGATTATCGTTAACGCTGCCAGGCAAATTTTCCGAGTCCTCGCCCCATGAACGTAGATTGGGAAATCCACTCTTACACCTTCACCAACACTACTTTTCATTCATCAAATGGCATTATTTATACCAATGGAGCTTGATCAGTTTCTGTGGTGGGCTGGGGAGGATTGGGAAGAGTGCGAACAGAACAAGTCAGTGATCTCTCTGCATTTCAATCAACTGCAAGGCTCAACTGTTGTATTGGCAGGCCGAGCTGAGCCTCAGGCTATTCTGTTTGCATGCCTTCCATAGTCCCCAGACTACCAGTGATACTGATCAAACTGCCTCGCTTTAAATAGCACTGATGTGGAGATGCCGGTGTTGGACTGGGGTGGACAAATGTGAGAAGTCGCACAACACCAGGTTATAGTCCAACAGTTTTATTTGAAATCACAAGCTTTCGGAGCACTGCTCCTTCATCAGGTGACCTGACGAAGGAGCAGCGCTCCGAAAGCTTGTGATTTCAAATAAAACTGTTGGACTTAAACCTGGTGTTGTGCGACTTCTCACATTAAATAGCACTGTGTGATCACAGAGTCGTAGAATAGTATAGCACAGAAGGAGGACATTCGGCACATCAAGTCTGCACTGGCTTTTTCAAAAAGCAATCAAGTTAGTCCCAGTTCCTCTGATATCTATGAAAATATAATATTGACCAAGTAGAACCAAATCTGTTGCTCCGAATTTTTCATCAGATTATTCCACCTTACTCAACCTTCTTTGAATCCAAAGGAGTATCGATGACAATGAGTAAGGGAATAGTTACCAGTGAGTGGGGTTTGAGGCAGAGACACGCAGACAAGGAGTTGGATAAAGAGTAAGAAAGAAATAATTTGCATTTATATAGTGCCTTTCACGTGCTCAGGACGTCCCAAAGCGCTTCGCAGCCTTTTGAAGTACAGTCACTGTTGTAAATTGGAGAAGCACAGCAGCCAATTTCCACACAGCAGGGCCCCTCAAACAGCAACGAGTTAACTGACCAGATCATTGTTTTTTTAGTGATGTTGGTTGAGGGATAAATATTGGCCAGGACACCCGAGAACTCCCCTGTTCTTCTTTGAATAGTGCCGTGGGATTTTTTACATCCACCTGAGAGAACAGACAGGGCCTCGGTTTAACCTCTCATCCGAAAGACGGCACCTCCAACAGTGCCGAAGAAGAGAGACTCCCTCAATGCTGCACTGCAGTGCCGGTCTAGATTTTGGCTCAAGTCTTTGGAGTGGGAATTGAACCCATGTCCTTCTGACTCAGAGGAGAGTGCTACCACTGAGCTAAAGGCAACAAAGGCACAGACACAGACACCGATTGCGTTGGAGAAGGCGAGATCTAGAACATGGGGATTGATTTCCAACATCTGTCTGAAAAATTTGAAAAACAGTCAGTGACTCTTGCCAATTTTTTTGCACATTTGGAAAGAGCAATATTCCGAGAACAATACAGGGGTATCTGTAATTTTGTTACTGAATTCTTCTACACTGCAAGATATTGAATTGGTGGAATACAGCGTTTGCTGCCACCAGAGGGAGCTCTGTCCAGATAGTTAGTGAGGCTCGAACTCGGGCAAAATCCAGCCCGCGAGCGGGATCCGGCTGAGTCAGGGTGCCTGCGGCCTGGGAGCATTCTGTGACCCTGGACCGCGGCATGAAAAATAAATAAAGCTGCTAGGACTGCAGCAAATGTCTGGTGCAGATCTGCTTCCCCCTTTGTGTCTCGGAGCCGACCTAACGTCTGTCTGCGGCTCTCTCCCGCTCGAACTCCTTCAACCACCTTTCAAAACCCCGCCAGATCCACCACTCATCGCTGGCTACTGGGGGGCTGCTGCCCGTCAACTCATGGCTGCTCCTCCCGAGGGCTCTTTCACCGAATAGGAGACCAGGGCTGTATCCTTCCTCTCCCCTGAACTCACCCCACACTGAGCCCCGAACTCACCCCACACTCCTAGCCCTGAACTCACCCCACACTGAGCCCCGAACTCACCCCACAGTCCGAGCCCCGAACTCACCCCACACTGAGCCCCGAACTCACCCCACACTGAGCCCCGAACTCACCCCACAGTCCGAGCCCCGAACTCACCCCACACTGAGCCCCGAACTCACCCCACACTGAGCCCTGAACTCACCCCACACTCCCAGCCCTGAACTCACCCCACACTCCGAGCCCCGAACTCACCCCACACTGAGCCCCGAACTCACCCCACAGTCCGAGCCCCGAACTCACCCCACACTCCGAGCCCCGAACTCACCCCACACTGAGCCCCGAACTCACCCCACAGTCCGAGCCCCGAACTCACCCCACACTCCGAGCCCCGAACTCACCCCACACTCCGAGCCCCGAACTCACCCCACACTGAGCCCCGAACTCACCCCACACTGAGCCCCGAACTCACCCCACACTCCCAGCCCCGAACTCACCCCACACTGAGCCCCGAACTCACCCCACACTCCCAGCCCTGAACTCACCCCACAGTCCGAGCCCCGAACTCACCCCACACTGAGCCCCGAACTCACCCCACACTCCGAGCCCCGAACTCACCCCACACTCCGAGCCCCGAACTCACCCCACACTCCGAGCCCCGAACTCACCCCACACTCCGAGCCCCGAACTCACCCCACACTCCTAGCCCTGAACTCACCCCACACTGAGCCCCGAACTCACCCCACACTCCTAGCCCTGAACTCACCCCACACTGAGCCCCGAACTCACCCCACAGTCCGAGCCCCGAACTCACCCCACACTGAGCCCCGAACTCACCCCACACTGAGCCCCGAACTCACCCCACAGTCCGAGCCCCGAACTCACCCCACACTGAGCCCCGAACTCACCCCACACTGAGCCCTGAACTCACCCCACACTCCCAGCCCTGAACTCACCCCACACTCCGAGCCCCGAACTCACCCCACACTGAGCCCCGAACTCACCCCACAGTCCGAGCCCCGAACTCACCCCACAGTCCGAGCCCCGAACTCACCCCACACTCCGAGCCCCGAACTCACCCCACACTGAGCCCCGAACTCACCCCACAGTCCGAGCCCCGAACTCACCCCACACTCCCAGCCCCGAACTCACCCCACACTGAGCCCCGAACTCACCCCACACTGAGCCCCGAACTCACCCCACACTCCCAGCCCCGAACTCACCCCACACTGAGCCCCGAACTCACCCCACACTCCAGCCCTGAACTCACCCCACAGTCCGAGCCCCGAACTCACCCCACACTGAGCCCCGAACTCACCCCACACTCCGAGCCCCGAACTCACCCCACACTCCGAGCCCCGAACTCACCCCACACTCCGAGCCCCGAACTCACCCCACACTCCGAGCCCCGAACTCACCCCACACTCCTAGCCCTGAACTCACCCCACACTCCTAGCCCCGAACTCACCCCACACTCCTAGCCCCGAACTCACCCCACACTCCTAGCCCTGAACTCACCCCACACTCCTAGCCCTGAACTCACCCCACACTCCTAGCCCCGAACTCACCCCACACTCCAAGCCCTGAACTCACCCCACACTCCTAGCCCTGAACTCACCCCACACTCCGAGCCCAGAACTCACCCCACACTCCTAGCCCCGAACTCACCCCACACTCCTAGCCCTGAACTCACCCCACACTCCGAGCCCTGAACTCACCCCACACTCCTAGCCCCGAACTCACCCCACACTCCTAGCCCTGAACTCACCCCACACTCCGAGCCCAGAACTCACCCCACACTCCTAGCCCCGAACTCACCCCACACTCCTAGCCCTGAACTCACCCCACACTCCTAGCCCTGAACTCACCCCACAGTCCGAGCCCCGAACTCACCCCACACTCCTAGCCCTGAACTCACCCCACACTCCGAGCCCCGAACTCACCCCACACTCCTAGCCCTGAACTCACCCCACAGTCCGAGCCCTGAACTCACCCCACACTCCCAGCCCCGAACTCACCCCACACTCCGAGCCCCGAACTCACCCCACAGTCCGAGCCCCGAACTCACCCCACACTGAGCCCCGAACTCACCCCACACTCCGAGCCCCGAACTCACCCCACACTCCGAGCCCTGAACTCACCCCACAGTCCGAGCCCCGAACTCACCCCACACTCCGAGCCCCGAACTCACCCCACACTCCTAGCCCTGAACTCACCCCACACTGAGCCCCGAACTCACCCCACACTCCTAGCCCTGAACTCACCCCACACTCCTAGCCCCGAACTCACCCCACACTCCTAGCCCCGAACTCACCCCACACTCCTAGCCCCGAACTCAAACCACACTCCGAGCCCCGAACTCACCCCACACTCCGAGCCCTGAACTCACCCCACACTCCTAGCCCTGAACTCACCCCACACTCCGAGCCCTGAACTCACCCCACACTCCGAGCATGAATTCACCCCACACTCCGAGCCCTGAACTCACCCCACACTCCGAGCCCTGAACTCACCCCACACTCCTCTCCCCGAACTCACCCCACACTCCGAGCCCTGAACTCACCCCACACACCTCTCCCTGAACTCACACCACACTGAGCCCCGAACTCACCCCACACTCCTAGCCCTGAACTCACCCCACACTCCGAGCACCGAACACACCCCACACTCCGAGCCCTGATCTCACCCCACACTCCTAGCCCCGAACTCACCCCACACTCCCAGCCCCGAACTCACCCCACACTCCTAGCCCCGAACTCACCCCACACTCCTAGCCCCGAACTCACCCCACACTCCGAGCCCCGAACTCACCCCACACTCCGAGCCCCGAACTCACCCCACACTCCGAGCCCCGAACTCACCCCACAGTCCGAGCCCCGAACTCACCCCACACTCCGAGCCCCGAACTCACCCCACACTGAGCCCTGAACTCATCCTAAACTCCGAGCCCCGAACTCACCCCACACTCCGAGCCCTGAACTCACCCCATACTGAGCCACGAACTCACCCCACACTGAGCCCCGAACTCACCCCACACTCCGAGCCCCGAACTCACCCCACACTGAGCCCTGAACTCACCCCACACTCCGAGCCCAGAACTCACCCCACACTCCGAGCCCTGATCTCACCCCACACTCCCAGCCCTGAACTCACCCCACACTCCGAGCCCTGAACTCACCCCACACTGAGCCCTGAACTCACCCCACACTCCGAGCCCAGAACTCACCCCACACTCCTAGCCCTGAACGCACCCCACACTCCGAGCCCTGAACTCACCCCACACTCCTCGCCCTGAACTCACCCTACACTCCAAGCCCTGAACTCACACCACACTGAGCCCCGAACTCACCCCACACTCCGAGCACCGAACTCACCCCACACTGAGCCCTGAACTCACCCCACACTCCGAGCCCAGAACTCACCCCACACTCCGAGCCCAGAACTCACCCCACACTCCCAGCCCTGAACTCACCCCACACTCCGCGCCCTGAACTCTCCCCACACTCCTAGCCCCGAACTCACCCCACACTCCGAGCCCGGAAATCACCCCACACTCCGCGCCCCGAACTCACCCCACACTCCGAGCCCTGAACTCACCCCACACTCCGAGCCCTGAACTCACCCCACACTGAGCCCTGAACTCACCCCACACTCCGAGCCCTGAACGCACCCCACACTCCGAGCCCTGGACTCGCCCCACACTCCCAGCCCTGAACTCACCCCACACCCCGAGCCCTGAACTCACCCCACAGTCCGAGCCCCGAACTCACCCCACACTCCTAGCCCTGAACTCACCCCACAGTCCGAGCCCTGAACTCACCCCACACTCCCAGCCCCGAACTCACCCCACACTCCGAGCCCCGAACTCACCCCACAGTCCGAGCCCCGAACTCACCCCACACTCCTAACCCTGAACTCACCCCACACTCCGAGCCCCGAACTCACCCCACACTGAGCCCCGAACTCACCCCACACTCCGAGCCCCGAACTCACCCCACACTCCGAGCCCTGAACTCACCCCACAGTCCGAGCCCCGAACTCACCCCACACTCCGAGCCCCGAACTCACCCCACACTCCTAGCCCTGAACTCACCCCACACTGAGCCCCGAACTCACCCCACACTCCTAGCCCTGAACTCACCCCACACTCCTAGCCCCGAACTCACCCCACACTCCTAGCCCCGAACTCACCCCACACTCCTAGCCCCGAACTCAAACCACACTCCGAGCCCCGAACTCACCCCACACTCCGAGCCCTGAACTCACCCCACACTCCTAGCCCTGAACTCACCCCACACTCCGAGCCCTGAACTCACCCCACACTCCGAGCATGAATTCACCCCACACTCCGAGCCCTGAACTCACCCCACACTCCGAGCCCTGAACTCACCCCACACTCCTCTCCCCGAACTCACCCCACACTCCGAGCCCTGAACTCACCCCACACACCTCTCCCTGAACTCACACCACACTGAGCCCCGAACTCACCCCACACTCCTAGCCCTGAACTCACCCCACACTCCGAGCACCGAACACACCCCACACTCCGAGCCCTGATCTCACCCCACACTCCTAGCCCCGAACTCACCCCACACTCCCAGCCCCGAACTCACCCCACACTCCTAGCCCCGAACTCACCCCACACTCCTAGCCCCGAACTCACCCCACACTCCGAGCCCCGAACTCACCCCACACTCCCAGCCCCGAACTCACCCCACAGTCCGAGCCCCGAACTCACCCCACAATCCGAGCCCCGAACTCACCCCACACTGAGCCCTGAACTCATCCTAAACTCCGAGCCCCGAACTCACCCCACACTCCGAGCCCTGAACTCACCCCATACTGAGCCACGAACTCACCCCACACTGAGCCCCGAACTCACCCCACACTCCGAGCCCCGAACTCACCCCACACTGAGCCCTGAACTCACCCCACACTCCGAGCCCAGAACTCACCCCACACTGAGCCCTGGACTCGCCCCACACTCCCAGCCCTGAACTCACCCCACACCCCGAGCCCTGAACTCACCCCACAGTCCGAGCCCCGAACTCACCCCACACTCCTAGCCCTGAACTCACCCCACAGTCCGAGCCCTGAACTCACCCCACACTCCCAGCCCCGAACTCACCCCACACTCCTAGCCCCGAACTCACCCCACACTCCCAGCCCTGAACTCACCCCACACTCCGAGCCCCGAACACACCCCACACTCCGAGCCCTGATCTCACCCCACACTCCCAGCCCTGAACTCACCCCACACTCCGAGCCCTGAACTCACCCCACACTGAGCCCTGAACTCACCCCACACTCCGAGCCCAGAACTCACCCCACACTCCTAGCCCTGAACGCACCCCACACTCCGAGCCCTGAACTCACCCCACACTCCTCGCCCTGAACTCACCCTACACTCCAAGCCCTGAACTCACACCACACTGAGCCCCGAACTCACCCCACACTCCGAGCACCGAACTCACCCCACACTGAGCCCTGAACTCACCCCACACTCCGAGCCCAGAACTCACCCCACACTCCGAGCCCAGAACTCACCCCACACTCCCAGCCCTGAACTCACCCCACACTCCGCGCCCTGAACTCTCCCCACACTCCTAGCCCCGAACTCACCCCACACTCCGAGCCCGGAAATCACCCCACACTCCGCGCCCCGAACTCACCCCACACTCCGAGCCCTGAACTCACCCCACACTCCGAGCCCTGAACTCACCCCACACTGAGCCCTGAACTCACCCCACACTCCGAGCCCTGAACGCACCCCACACTCCGAGCCCTGAACGCACCCCACACTCCGAGCCCTGAACGCACCCCACACTCCTCGCCCTGAACTCACCCTACACTCCGAGCCCTGAACTCACCCCACACTGAGCCCCGAACTCACCCCACACTCCTAGCCCTGAACTCACCCCACACTCCTAGCCCTGAACTCACCCCACACTGAGCCCCGAAGTCACCCCACACTCCCAGCCCTGAACTCACCCCACACTCCCAGTCCTAAACTCACCCCACACTCCGAGTCCTGAACTCCCCCCACACTCCCAGCCCTGAACTCACCCCACACTCCAAGCCCTGAACTCACACCACACTGAGCCCCGAACTCACCCCACACTCCTAGCCCTGAACTCACCCCACACTCCCAGCCCTGAACTCACCCCACACTCCGAGCCCCGAACTCACCCCACACTCCTAGCCCAGAACTCACCCCACACTCCCAGCCCTGAACTCACCCCACACTCCGCGCCCTGAACTCTCCCCACACTCCTAGCCCTGAACTCACACCACACTGAGCCCCGAACTCACCCCACACTCCGAGCACCGAACACACCCCACACTCCGAGCCCCGAACTCACCCCACACTCCGAGCCCCGAACTCACCCCACACTGAGCCCTGAACTCACCCCACACTCCGAGCCCAGAACTCACCCCACACTCCGAGCCCAGAACTCACCCCACACTCCCAGCCCTGAACTCACCCCACACTCCGCGCCCTGAACTCTCCCCACACTCCTAGCCCCGAACTCACCCCACACTCCGAGCCCGGAACTCACCCCACACTCCGCGCCCCGAACTCACCCCACACTCCGAGCCCCGAACTCACCCCACACTCCGCGCCCTGAACTCACCCCACACTCCGAGCCCTGAACTCACCCCACACTCCGAGCCCTGAACTCACCCCACACTGAGCCCTGAACTCACCCCACACTCCGAGCCCTGAACTCACCCCACACTCCGAGCCCTGAACGCACCCCACACTCCGAGCCCTGAACGCACCCCACACTCCGAGCCCTGAACACACCCCACACTCCTCGCCCTGAACTCACCCTACACTCCGAGCCCTGAACTCACCCCACACTGAGCCCCGAACTCACCCCACACTCCTAGAGCTGAACTCACCCCACACTCCTAGCCCTGAACTCACCCCACACTGAGCCCCGAACTCACCCCACACTCCCAGCCCTGAACTCACCCCACACTCCCAGTCCTAAACTCACCCCACACTCCGAGCCCTGAACTCCCCCCACACTCCCAGCCCTGAACTCACCCCACACTCCCAGCACTGAACTCACCCCACACTCCACGCCCTGAACTCACCCCACACTCGCAGCCCTGAACTCACCCCACACTCCGAGCCCTGAACTCACCCCACACTGAGCCCTGAACTCTCCCCACACTCCTAGCCCCGAACTCACCCCACACTCCCAGCCCCGAACCAAACCCACACTCCCAGCCCGGAACTCACCCCACACTCCTAGCCCTGAACTCACCCCACACTCCCAGCCCTGAACTCACCCCACACTCCCAGCACTGAACTCACCCCACACTCCACGCCCTGAACTCACCCCACACTCGCAGCCCTGAACTCACCCCACACTCCGAGCCCTGAACTCACCCCACACTGAGCCCTGAACTCTCCCCACACTCCTAGCCCCGAACTCACCCCACACTCCCAGCCCCGAACCAAACCCACACTCCCAGCCCGGAACTCACCCCACACTCCTAGCCCTGAACTCACCCCACACTCCCAGCCCTGAACTCACCCCACACTCCCAGCCCTGAACTCACCCCACACTCCCAGCCCTGAACTCACCCCACACTCCGAGCCCTGAACTCACCCCACACTGAGCCCTGAACTCACCCCACTCTCCGAGCCCCAAACTCACCCCACACTCCGAGCCCTGAACTCACCTAACACTGAGCCCTGAACTCACCCCAGACTGAGCTCTGAACTCACCCCACAATGAGCCCTGACCTCACCACACTCTCCGAGCCCTGAACTCACCCCAAACTCCGATCCCTGAACTCAACTCGCACTGAGCCCTGAACTCACGCAACACTCCCAGCCCTGAACTCACCACACACTCCCAGCCCTGAACTAACACCACACTGAGCCCTGAACTCATCCCACTCTCCGAGCCCCGAACTCACCCCACACTCCGAGCCCTGAACTCACCCCACACTCCACGCCCTGAACTCACCCCACAGTCCGAGCCCCGAACTCACCCCACACTCCGAGCCCCGAACTCACCCCACACTCCTAGCCCTGAACTCACCCCATACTGAGCCCCGAACTCACCCCACACTCCTAGCCCTGAACTCACCCCATACTGAGCCCCGAACTCACCCCACACTCCGAGCCCCGAACTCACCCCACACTCCTAGCCCTGAACTCACCCCATACTGAGCCCCGAACTCACCCCACACTCCTAGCCCTGAACTCACCCCACACTGAGCCCCGAACTCACCCCACACTCCTAGCCCTGAACTCACCCCACACTCCTAGCCCCGAACTCACCCCACACTCCTAGCCCCGAACTCACCCCACACTCCTAGCCCCGAACTCAAACCACACTCCGAGCCCTGAACTCACCCCACACTCCGAGCCCTGAACTCACCCCACACTCCTAGCCCTGAACTCACCCCACACTCCGAGCCCTGAACTCACCCCACACTCCGAGCATGAATTCACCCCACACTCCGAGCCCTGAACTCACCCCACACTCCGAGCCCTGAACTCACCCCACACTCCTCGCCCTGAACTCACCCCACACTCCAAGCCCTGAACTCACACCACACTGAGCCCCGAACTCACCCCACACTCCCAGCCCTGAACTCACCCCACACTCCGAGCACCGAACACACCCCACACTCCGAGCCCTGATCTCACCCCACACTCCTAGCCCCGAACTCACCCCACACTCCCAGCCCCGAACTCACCCCACACTCCTAGCCCCGAACTCACCCCACACTCCTAGCCCCGAACTCACCCCACACTCCGAGCCCCGAACTCACCCCACACTCCGAGCCCCGAACTCACCCCACACTCCGAGCCCCGAACTCACCCCACAGTCCGAGCCCCGAACTCACCCCACACTCCGAGCCCCGAACTCACCCCACACTCCGAGCCCCGAACTCACCCCACACTGAGCCCTGAACTCATCCTAAACTCCGAGCCCCGAACTCACCCCACAATCCGAGCCCTGAACTCACCCCATACTGAGCCACGAACTCACCCCACACTGAGCCCCGAACTCACCCCACACTCCGAGCCCCGAACTCACCCCACACTGAGCCCTGAACTCACCCCACACTCCGAGCCCAGAACTCACCCCACACTCCGAGCCCAGAACTCACCCCACACTCCGAGCATGAACTCACCCCACACTCCGAGCCCCGAACACACCCCACACTCCGAGCCCTGATCTCACCCCACACTCCCAGCCCTGAACTCACCCCACACTCCGAGCCCAGAACTCACCCCACACTCCTAGCCCTGAACGCACCCCACACTCCGAGCCCTGAACTCACCCCACACTCCTCGCCCTGAACTCACCCTACACTCCAAGCCCTGAACTCACACCACACTGAGCCCCGAACTCACCCCACACTCCTAGCCCTGAACTCACCCCACACTCCCAGCCCTGAACTCACCCCACTCTCCGAGCACCGAACACACCCCACACTCCGAGCCCTGATCTCACCCCACACTCCTAGCCCCGAACTCACCCCACACTCCGAGCCCCGAACTCACCCCACACTGAGCCCTGAACTCACCCCACACTCCGAGCCCAGAACTCACCCCACACTCCGAGCCCAGAACTCACCCCACACTCCCAGCCCTGAACTCACCCCACACTCCGAGCCCTGAACTCACCCTACACTCCGAGCCCTGAACTCACCCCACACTGACAACCATGTGTGCGGGAAGTGTGTCCAGCTGCAGCTCATGTGGGACCGCATGACGGCCCTTGAGCTGCGGATGGACTCACTTTGGAGCATCCACGATTCTGAGAGGGTTGTGGATAACACATTTAGTGAGTTGGTCACACCGCAGGTTAAGGCCAGCGTAGATCGTACATGGGTGACCAAAAGGCAGAGCAAGGGCAGGAAGGTAGTGCAGAAATCCCCTGGGGTTGTCTCCCTTAGCAACAGGTTCACCGCCTTAGGTGCTGTTGTCGGGGGGGATGACTCATCGGGGGAAGGCACCAGCAGCCAGGCTCATGGCACCATGACTGGCTCTGTTGCAAAGAAGGGAGGGAAAAAGAGTTGCAGGGCTATAGTAATAGGGGATTCGATTGTAAGGGGAATAGATAGGGGTTTCTGTGGTCGCGACCGAGACTCCAGGATGGTATGTTGCCTCCCTGGTGCAAGGGTGAAGGATGTCTCGGCGCGGGTGCAGAACATTCTGGAGGGGGAGGGGGAACAGCCAGTTGTCGTGATACATGTTGGTACCAACGACGTAGCTAAAAAAAGGGAAGAGGTCCTACAAGTAGAATTTAGGGAGTTAGGAGCCAAGCTAAAAAGTAGGACCTCGAAGGTAGTAATCTCTGGATTACTACCAGTGCCACGTGCTAGTAAGAGTACAGAGAACAGGATGGTTAGGCTAAATACGTGGCTTGAGCAGTGGTGTAAGAGGGAGGGTTTTAAATTTTTGAGGCATTGGAACCAGTTTTGTGGTAGGTGTGACCTATACAAAAGGGACGGTCTACACCTGTGCAAAGATGGAACTGATGTTCTCGGGGTAATTTTTGATAAAGCAGTTCGGGAGCATTTAAACTAGTATGGCAGGGGGCTAGAAACCTATGTAGTGAAATAGAGGAAAGTGAAAGGCAGACAGAAATAAATGGTAAAAGGGTGAGGAACAAAAAACAAAGGGCCAAACCAATTCATAAAAAATGTGAGCATAAAAAAAGCCTGAGGGTTTTATACCTTAATGCGAGAAGCATCAGGAACAAGGTAGATGAATTAGCTGTGGAAATAGAGGTTAATAATTATGATCTAATTGGGATTACGGAAACATGGTTGCAGGGTGAGCAGGGCTGGGAGCTTAACATACAGGGGTATTCAGTATTTAGGAAGGATCGACAAAAAAGAAAGGGAGGAGGGGTAGCATTGCTGGTAAAAGAAGGGATAAATGCAATTGAAAGGAAGGATATTAACTCAGTTAATACAGAATCTATATGGGTGGAGCTAAGAAATAGCGAGGGGCGAAAAACATTAATAGGAGTGGTATATAGGCCTCCAAATAGTAAAATAGAGGTTGGGGAGGGCATCACGAGGGAAATTAGTGAAGCGTGCAATAAGAGCACAGCTGTCATCATAGGTGACTTTAACTTACATATAGATTGGAATAGCCTAATCAGTAAAAATAATGAGGAGGAGGAATTCCTTGAGTGTTTAAGGGATGGTTATCTGGATCAATATGTCGAGGAACCAACTCGGGAACAGGCTATATTGGACTGGGTACTGTGCAATGAGAAGGGACTAATTAGTAATCTTGTTGTACGGGGACCCTTGGGTCAGAGCGATCATAACATGATCGATTTCTCACTCGAAATGGAGAGCGAAGAAATTGACTCAGATACTAAGGTCCTGAATTTAAACAAGGGGAATTATGATGCCATTAGACGGGAACTGAGTAGGTCTGATTGGACAACGTTCCTGGGAGGACTGGAGGTAGATAAACAATGGCAAGCATTTAAAGATAGAATGACAAAATTGCAAAAATTGTTTATACCAATCTGGCATAAAAGGAAATCTAAAAAGGTGACTCAACCGTGGATAACAGGGGAAATTAGAGACAGCATAAAATCCAAAGATAGGGCGTATAAAATAGCCAAAAAAAGCGCCAGTGCGGAAGATTGGGAACAGTTTAAGATAGAGCAAAGGAGGACAAAGGGCTTAATCAAGAGGGGCAAAATAGCTTACGAAAGCAAGCTGGCGGAAAATATAAAAACTAAATCCAAAAGCTTTTATAAGTATATCAAGAGGAAAAGACTGGTGAAAATCAAAGTTGGCCCATTGCAGTCAGATACGGGGGAATATATAACGGGAAATAAAGAAATGGCAGACCAACTAAATGCATACTTTGGGTCAGTCTTTACGAAGGAAGACACAAAAAACCTCCCTGGGATATCGGGAAAAATAGGGACATTTGCAAAGGAGGAACTGACGCAAGTCAATATCTCTAAGGATATGGTGTTAAGGAAGCTAAAGGGATTGAAGGCGGACAAATCCCCAGGGCCTGATAACATGCATCCTAGGGTGCTGAAGGAGGTGGCCCTAGAGATAGCGGATGCACTAAGTATGATTTTTCAGAATTCATTAGACTCGGGAACAGTGCCCATGGATTGGAGGGTAGCTAACGTTACCCCACTATTCAAAAAGGGGAGTAGGTAAAAAGCAGGTAATTACAGACCTGTAAGCCTTACATCAGTTGTGGGCAAAATGCTGGAGTCCATCATTAAGGATGAAATAGCGGAGCACTTAGCAAATGGGGACAGGATAGGACAGAGTCAACATGGATTTACAAAGGGTAAATCGTGCTTGACTAATCTATTGGAATTTTTTGAGGGAGTAACTGGTAAAATAGATGGGGGAGAGCCAGTAGATGTGGTGTACCTGGACTTCCAAAAGGCCTTCGATAAGGTCCCACATAAAAGATTAGCAGGGAAAATTGAAGCTCATGGGATAAAGGGGAAAGTATTGACGTGGATAGAGAACTGGCTGTCAGATAGAAAACAGAGAGTTAGAATAAACGGCTCATTTTCTGAATGGCAGGCAGTAACAAGTGGGGTACCACAGGGATCTGTCCTGGGTCCCCAGCTGTTCACAATTTACATTAATGACCTGGATCAGGGAGTCGGATGCAGCATTTCCAAATTTGCAGACGACACTAAACTAGGAGGGGGGGTGGGCTCAGAGGAGGAGACCAGGAAGCTCCAGAGCGATTTGGACAGACTGGGTGATTGGGCGGATAAATGGCAGATGCACTATAATGTGGACAAGTGCGAAGTTATCCACCTTGGGTGCAGGAACGGGAGGGCAAATTATTATTTAAATGGCAATAAATTGGGAGAGGGGGAAGTACAGAGAGACCTGGGTGTTCTTGTACACCAGTCACTGAAGGCGAGCATGCAGGTGCAACAGGCGATCAAGAAGGCAAACGGTATGCTGGCCTTCATAGCAAAAGGGTTGGAATACAGGAACAGGGATACCTTGCTGCAGCTGTACAGGGCACTGGTGAGACCACACCTCGAGTACTGTGTACAGTTTTGGTCGCCTCATCTGAGGAAAGATGTTCTTGCCATGGAGGGGGTGCAGCGGCGATTCACCAGGCTGATACCAGGAATGGCGGGATTGACCTATGAGGAGAGACTATGTAGTTTAGGGATGTACACACTGGAGTTTAGAAGATTGAGAGGGGACCTCATAGAAGTGTATAAAATTCTGACAGGTCTAGACAGACTAGATGCAGAAGGGATGTTTCCCTTGGCGGGTGAGAACAGAACTAGAGGACATAATTTAAGGATAAGGGCTAAGCCATTTAGGACAGAAATGAGGGGGAATTTCTTCACTCAGAGGGTGGTGAACCTGTGGAACTCATTGCCACAGAGGGCAGTGTACGCCAGCTCATTAAATATATTTAAGAGGGAATTAGATATATTTCTACAGGCAAAAGGGGTTAAGGGTTACGGAGAGAAGGCGGGGACGGGATACTGAATTGGAGGATCAGCCATGATCTCATTAAATGGCGGAGCAGGCTCGAAGGGCCGGATGGCCTACTCCTGCTCCTATCTTCTATGTATCTATGTATCTATGAGCCCCGAACTCACCCCACACTCCTAGCCCTGAACTCACCCCACACTCCCAGCCCTGAACTCACCCCACACTCCGAGCCCTGATCTCACCCCACACTCCTAGCCCCGAACTCACCCCACACTCCGAGCCCAGAACTCACCCCACACTCCCAGCCCTGAACTCACCCCACACTCCGAGCCCTGAACTCACCCCACACTCCGAGCCCTGAACTCACCCCACACTGAGCCCTGAACTCACCCCACACTCCGAGCCCTGAACTCACCCCATACTCCGAGCCCTGAACGCACCCCACACTCCGAGCCCTGAACGCACCCCACACTCCGAGCCCTGAACACACCCCACACTCCTCGCCCTGAACTCACCCTACACTCCGAGCCCTGAACTCACCCCACACTGAGCCCCGAACTCACCCCACACTCCTAGAGCTGAACTCACCCCACACTCCTAGCCCTGAACTCACCCCACACTGAGCCCCGAACTCACCCCACACTCCCAGCCCTGAACTCACCCCACACTCCCAGTCCTAAACTCACCCCACACTCCGAGCCCTGAACTCCCCCCACACTCCCAGCCCTGAACTCACCCCACACTCCCAGCACTGAACTCACCCCACACTCCACGCCCTGAACTCACCCCACACTCCGAGCACCGAACACACCCCACACTCCGAGCCCTGATCTCACCCCACACTCCTAGCCCCGAACTCACCCCACACTCCCAGCCCCGAACTCACCCCACACTCCTAGCCCCGAACTCACCCCACACTCCTAGCCCCGAACTCACCCCACACTCCGAGCCCCGAACTCACCCCACACTCCGAGCCCCGAACTCACCCCACACTCCGAGCCCCGAACTCACCCCACAGTCCGAGCCCCGAACTCACCCCACACTCCGAGCCCCGAACTCACCCCACACTCCGAGCCCCGAACTCACCCCATACTGAGCCACGAACTCACCCCACACTGAGCCCCGAACTCACCCCACACTCCGAGCCCCGAACTCACCCCACGCTGAGCCCTGAACTCACCCCACACTCCGAGCCCAGAACTCACCCCACACTCCGAGCCCAGAACTCACCCCACACTCCGAGCATGAACTCACCCCACACTCCGAGCCCCGAACACACCCCACACTCCGAGCCCTGAAATCACCCCACACTCCCAGCCCTGAACTCACCCCACACTCCGAGCCCCGAACACACCCCACACTCCGAGCCCTGATCTCACCCCACACTCCCAGCCCTGAACTCACCCCACACTCCGAGCCCTGCACTCACCCCACACTGAGCCCTGAACTCACCCCACACTCCGAGCCCAGAACTCACCCCACACTCCTAGCCCTGAACGCACCCCACACTCCGAGCCCTGAACTCACCCCACACTCCTCGCCCTGAACTCACCCTACACTCCAAGCCCTGAACTCACACCACACTGAGCCCCGAACTCACCCCACACTCCTAGCCCTGAACTCACCCCACACTCCGAGCACCGAACACACCCCACACTCCGAGCCCTGATCTCACCCCACACTCCTAGCCCCGAACTCACCCCACACTCCCAGCCCCGAACTCACCCCACACTCCTAGCCCCGAACTCACCCCACACTCCGAGCCCCGAACTCACCCCACACTGAGCCCTGAACTCACCCCACACTCCGAGCCCAGAACTCACCCCACACTCCGAGCCCAGAACTCACCCCACACTCCCAGCCCTGAACTCACCCCACACTCCGCACCCTGAACTCTCCCCACACTCCTAGCCCCGAACTCACCCCACACTCCGAGCCCGGAAATCACCCCACACTCCGCGCCCCGAACTCACCCCACACTCCGAGCCCTGAACTCACCCACACTCCGAGCCCTGAACTCACCCCACACTCCTAGCCCCGAACTCACCCCACACTCCGAGCCCTGAACTCACCCCACACTCCGAGCCCTGAACTCACCCCACACTGAGCCCTGAACTCACCCCACACTCCGAGCCCTGAACGCACCCCACACTCCGAGCCCTGAACGCACCCCACACTCCGAGCCCTGAACGCACCCCACACTCCTCGCCCTGAACTCACCCTACACTCCGAGCCCTGAACTCACCCCACACTGAGCCGCGAACTCACCCCACACTCCTAGCCCTAAACTCACCCCACACTCCTAGCCCTGAACTCACCCCACACTGAGCCCCGAAGTCACCCCACACTCCCAGCCCTGAACTCACCCCACACTCCCAGTCCTAAACTCACCCCACACTCCGAGCCCTGAACTCCCCCCACACTCCCAGCCCTGAACTCACCCCACACTCCAAGCCCTGAACTCACACCACACTGAGCCCCGAACTCACCCCACACTCCTAGCCCTGAACTCACCCCACACTCCCAGCCCTGAACTCACCCCACACTCCGAGCACCGAACACACCCCACACTCCGAGCCCTGATCTCACCCCACACTCCTAGCCCCGAACTCACCCCACACTCCGAGCCCCGAACTCACCCCACACTGAGCCCTGAACTCACCCCACACTCCGAGCCCAGAACTCACCCCACACTCCGAGCCCAGAACTCACCCCACACTCCCAGCCCTGAACTCACCCCACACTCCGCGCCCTGAACTCTCCCCACACTCCTAGCCCCGAACTCACCCCACACTCCGAGCCCGGAACTCACCCCACACTCCGCGCCCCGAACTCACCCCACACTCCGCGCCCTGAACTCACCCCA
Source organism: Squalus acanthias (assembly GCA_030390025.1). NCBI lineage: Eukaryota > Metazoa > Chordata > Chondrichthyes > Squaliformes > Squalidae > Squalus > Squalus acanthias. The sequence continues at coordinate 107,409,423 of CM059432.1, forward strand.
CACTCCGAGCCCTGAACTCACCCCACACGCCGAGCCCTGAACTCACCCCACACTGAGCCCTGAACTCACCCCACACTCCGAGCCCTGAACTCACCCCATACTCCGAGCCCTGAACGCACCCCACACTCCGAGCCCTGAACTCACCTCACACTCCTCGCCCTGAACGCACCCGACACTCCGAGCCCTGAACACACCCCACACTCCTCGCCCTGAACTCACCCCACACTCCGAGCCCTGAACGCACCCGACACTCCGAGCCCTGAACACACCCCACACTCCTCGCCCTGAACTCACCCTACACTCCGAGCCCTGAACTCACCCCACACTGAGCCCCGAACTCACCCCACACTCCTAGAGCTGAACTCACCCCACACTCCTAGCCCTGAACTCACCCCACACTGAGCCCCGAACTCACCCCACACTCCCAGCCCTGAACTCACCCCACACTCCCAGTCCTAAACTCACCCCACACTCCGAGCCCTGAACTCCCCCCACACTCCCAGCCCTGAACTCACCCCACACTCCCAGCACTGAACTCACCCCACACTCCACGCCCTGAACTCACCCCACACTCGCAGCCCTGAACTCACCCCACACTCCGAGCCCTGAACTCACCCCACACTCCGAGCCCAGAACTCACCCCACACTCCGAGCCCAGAACTCACCCCACACTCCCAGCCCTGAACTCACCCCACACTCCGCGCCCTGAACTCTCCCCACACTCCTAGCCCCGAACTCACCCCACACTCCGAGCCCGGAAATCACCCCACACTCCGCGCCCCGAACTCACCCCACACTCCGAGCCCTGAACTCACCCCACACTCCGAGCCCTGAACTCACCCCACACTGAGCCCTGAACTCACCCCACACTCCGAGCCCTGAACGCACCCCACACTCCGAGCCCTGAACGCACCCCACACTCCGAGCCCTGAACGCACCCCACACTCCTCGCCCTGAACTCACCCTACACTCCGAGCCCTGAACTCACCCCACACTGAGCCCCGAACTCACCCCACACTCCTAGCCCTGAACTCACCCCACACTCCTAGCCCTGAACTCACCCCACACTGAGCCCCGAAGTCACCCCACACTCCCAGCCCTGAACTCACCCCACACTCCCAGTCCTAAACTCACCCCACACTCCGAGCCCTGAACTCCCCCCACACTCCCAGCCCTGAACTCACCCCACACTCCAAGCCCTGAACTCACACCACACTGAGCCACGAACTCACCCCACACTCCTAGCCCTGAACTCACCCCACACTCCCAGCCCTGAACTCACCCCACACTCCGAGCACCGAACACACCCCACACTCCGAGCCCTGATCTCACCCCACACTCCTAGCCCCGAACTCACCCCACACTCCGAGCCCCGAACTCACCCCACACTGAGCCCTGAACTCACCCCACACTCCGAGCCCAGAACTCACCCCACACTCCGAGCCCAGAACTCACCCCACACTCCCAGCCCTGAACTCACCCCACACTCCGAGCCCTGAACTCACCCCACACTCCGAGCCCCGAACTCACCCCACACTCCGAGCCCGGAACTCACCCCACACTCCGCGCCCCGAACTCACCCCACACTCCGAGCCCCGAACTCACCCCACACTCCGCGCCCTGAACTCACCCCACACTCCGAGCCCTGAACTCACCCCACACTCCGAGCCCTGAACTCACCCCACACTGAGCCCTGAACTCACCCCACACTCCGAGCCCTGAACTCACCCCATACTCCGAGCCCTGAACGCACCCCACACTCCGAGCCCTGAACGCACCCACACTCCGAGCCCTGAACACACCCCACACTCCTCGCCCTGAACTCACCCTACACTCCGAGCCCTGAACTCACCCCACACTGAGCCCCGAACTCACCCCACACTCCTAGAGCTGAACTCACCCCACACTCCTAGCCCTGAACTCACCCCACACTGAGCCCCGAACTCACCCCACACTCCCAGCCCTGAACTCACCCCACACTCCCAGTCCTAAACTCACCCCACACTCCGAGCCCTGAACTCCCCCCACACTCCCAGCCCTGAACTCACCCCACACTCCCAGCACTGAACTCACCCCACACTCCACGCCCTGAACTCACCCCACACTCCGAGCCCTGAACTCACCCCACACTGAGCCCCGAACTCACCCCACACTCGCAGCCCTGAACTCACCCCACACTCCGAGCCCTGAACTCACCCCACACTGAGCCCTGAACTCTCCCCACACTCCAAGCCCTGAACTCACACCACACTGAGCCCCGAACTCACCCCACACTCCTAGCCCTGAACTCACCCCACACTCCCAGCCCTGAACTCACCCCAAACTCCGAGCACCGAACACACCCCACACTCCGAGCCCTGATCTCACCCCACACTCCTAGCCCCGAACTCACCCCACACTCCGAGCCCCGAACTCACCCCACACTGAGCCCTGAACTCACCCCACACTCCGAGCCCAGAACTCACCCCACACTCCGAGCCCAGAACTCACCCCACACTCCCAGCCCTGAACTCACCCCACACTCCGCGCCCTGAACTCTCCCCACACTCCTAGCCCCGAACTCACCCCACACTCCGAGCCCGGAACTCACCCCACACTCCGCGCCCCGAACTCACCCCACACTCCGAGCCCCGAACTCACCCCACACTCCGCGCCCTGAACTCACCCCACACTCCGAGCCCTGAACTCACCCCACACTCCGAGCCCTGAACTCACCCCACACTGAGCCCTGAACTCACCCCACACTGAGCCCTGAACTCACCCCACACTCCGAGCCCTGAACTCACCCCATACTCCGAGCCCTGAACGCACCCCACACTCCGAGCCCTGAACGCACCCCACACTCCGAGCCCTGAACACACCCCACACTCCTCACCCTGAACTCACCCTACACTCCGAGCCCTGAACACACCCCACACTCCTCACCCTGAACTCACCCTACACTCCGAGCCCTGAACTCACCCCACACTGAGCCCCGAACTCACCCCACACTCCTAGAGCTGAACTCACCCCACACTCCTAGCCCTGAACTCACCCCACACTGAGCCCCGAACTCACCCCACACTCCCAGCCCTGAACTCACCCCACACTCCCAGTCCTAAACTCACCCCACACTCCGAGCCCTGAACTCCCCCCACACTCCCAGCCCTGAACTCACCCCACACTCCCAGCACTGAACTCACCCCACACTCCACGCCCTGAACTCACCCCACACTCGCAGCCCTGAACTCACCCCACACTCCGAGCCCTGAACTCACCCCACACTGAGCCCTGAACTCTCCCCACACTCCTAGCCCCGAACTCACCCCACACTCCCAGCCCCGAACCAAACCCACACTCCCAGCCCGGAACTCACCCCACACTCCTAGCCCTGAACTCACCCCACACTCCGAGCCCTGAACTCACCCCACACTGAGCCCTGAACTCACCCCACACTCCCAGCCCTGAACTCACCCCACACTCCCAGCCCTGAACTCACCCCACACTCCCAGCCCTGAACTCACCCCACACTCCGAGCCCTGAACTCACCCCACACTGAGCCCTGAACTCACCCCACTCTCCGAGCCCCAAACTCACCCCACACTCCGAGCCCTGAACTCACCTAACACTGAGCCCTGAACTCACCCCAGACTGAGCTCTGAACTCACCCCACAATGAGCCCTGACCTCACCACACTCTCCGAGCCCTGAACTCACCCCAAACTTCGATCCCTGAACTCAACTCGCACTGAGCCCTGAACTCACGCAACACTCCCAGCCCTGAACTCACCACACACTCCCAGCCCTGAACTAACACCACACTGAGCCCTGACCTCACCACACTCTCCGAGCCCTGAACTCACCCCAAACTCCGATCCCTGAACTCAACTCGCACTGAGCCCTGAACTCACGCAACACTCCCAGCCCTGAACTCACCACACACTCCCAGCCCTGAACTAACACCACACTCCTAGCCCTGAACTCACACCACGCTGAGCCCCGAACTCACCCCACACTCCTAGCCCTGAACTCACCCCACACTCCTAGCCCTGAACTCACCCCACACTCCTCGCCCTGAACTCACCCTACACTCCAAGCCCTGAACTCACACCACGCTGAGCCCCGAACTCACCCCACACTCCTAGCCCTGAACTCACCCCACACTCCCAGCCCTGAACTCACCCCACACTCCGAGCCCTGATCTCACCCCACACTGAGCCCTGAACTCACCCCACACTCCACCCATAACTCACCCTATACCTCCAACCCTGAACTCACTACCACACGAGCCCCGAACTCACCCCACACCCTAGCCCTGACTCACCCCACCCTCCCAGCCCTAAC
>CM059432.1:107414072-107599072 GCA_030390025.1 Squalus acanthias
ACTGAGCCCTGAACTCACCCAACACTCCCAGCCCTGAACTCACCCCACACTCCGAGCCCCGAACTCACCACACACTCCCAGCCCTGAACTCACCCCACACTGAGCCCTGAACTCACCCACACTCCGAGCCCCGAACTCACCCCACACTCCGAGCCCTGAACTCACCCCACACTCCGAGCCCTGAACTCACCCCACACTCCGAGCCCCGAACACACCCCACACTCCGAGCCCTGATCTCACCCCACACTCCCAGCCCGTAACTCACCCCACACTCCGAGCCCTGAACTCACCCCACACTGAGCCCTGAACTCACCCCACACTCCGAGCCCAGAACTCACCCCACACTCCTCGCCCTGAACTCACCCCACACTCCTCGCCCTGAACTCACCCAACACTCCAAGCCCTGAACTCACACCACACTGAGCCCCGAACTCACCCCACACTCCTAGCCCTGAACTCACCCCACACTCCCAGCCCTGAACTCACCCTGCACTCCTAGCCCTGAACTCACCCCACACTCCTAGCCCTGAACTCACCCCACACTCCCAGCTCCGAACTCACGCCACACTGAGCCCTGAACTCACCCCACACTCCCAGCCCTGAACTCACCCCACACTCCTAACCCTGAACTCACACCACACTGAGCCCTGAACTCACCCCACACTCCCAGCCCTGAACTCAACCCACACTCCTAACCCTGAACTCACACCACACTGAGCCCTGAACTCACCCCACACTCCCAGACCTGAACTCACCCCACACTCCTAACCCTGAACTCACACCACACTGAGCCCTGAACTCACCCCACACTCCCAGCCCTGAACTCACCCCACACTTCGAGCCACAAACTCACCCCACACTGAGCCCTGAACTCACCCTACACTTCGAGCCCTGAACTCACCCCACACTGAGCCCCGAACTCACCCCACACTGAGCCCCGATCTCACCCCACACTCCGAGCCCCGATCTCACCCCACACTCCTAGCCCTGAACTCACCCCACACTCCTAGCCCTGAACTCACCCCACACTCCGAGCCCTGAACTCTCCCCACACTCCTAGCCCTGAACTCATCCCACACTGAGCCCTGAACTCACCCCACACTGAGCCCCGAACTCACCGCACACTGAGCCCTGAACTCACCCCACACTCCCAGCCCTGAACTCACCCCACACTGAGCCCTGAACTCACCCGACACTCCCAGCCCTGAACTCCCCCAACACTGACCCCGAACTCACCCCACACTCCCAGCCCCGAACTCACCCCACACTCCTAGCCCTGAACTCACCCCACACTGAGCCTTGAACTCACCCCACACTCCCAGCCCCGAACTCACCCCACACTCCGAGCCCTGAACTCACCCCACACTGAGCCCTGAACTTTCCCCACACTCCCAGCCCTGAACTCACCCCACACTGAGCCCTGAACTCACCCCACACTCCGAGCCCTGAACTCACCCCACACTCGGAGCCCTGAACTCACCCCACACTCGGAGCCCTGAACTCACCCCACACTCCGAGCCCTGAACTCACCCCACACTCCGAGCCCTGAACTCACCCCACACTGAGCCCTGAGCTCACCCCACACTCCCAGCCTTGAACTCACCCCACACTCCCAGCCCTGAACTCACCCCACACTCCCAGCCCTGAACTCACCCCACACTCCGAGCCCTGAACTCACCCCACACTGAGCCCTGAGCTCACCCCACACTCCCAGCCTTGAACTCACCCCACACTCCGAGCCCTGAACTCACCCAACACTCCGAGCCCTGAACTCACCCCACACTCCTAGCCCTGAACTCACCCCACACTCCGAGCCCTGAACTCACCCCACACTCCGAGCCCTGAACTCACCCCACACTCCCAGTCCTGAACACACCCCACACTCCCAGCCCTGAACTCACCCCACACTGAGCCCTGAACTCTCCCCACACTCCTCGCCCTGAACTCATCCCACACTGAGCCCCGAACTCACCCCACACTGAGCCCCGAACTCACGCCACACTGAGCCCTGAACTCACCCCACACTCCCAGCACTGAACTCACCCCACACTGAGCCCTGAACTCACCCGACACTCCCAGCCCTGAAGTCCCCCAACACTGACCCCGAACTCACCCCACACTCCCAGCCCCGAACTCACCCCACACTCCTAGCCCTGAACTCACCCCACACTGAGCCCTGAACTCACCCCACACTCCCAGCCCCGAACTCACCCCACACTCCGAGCCCTGAACTCACCCCACACTGAGCCCTGAACTCACCCCACACTCGGAGCGCTGAACTCACCCCACACTCGGAGCCCTGAACTCACCCCACACTCCGAGCCCTGAACTCACCCCACACTGAGCCCTGAGCTCACCCCACACTCCCAGCCTTGAACTCACCCCACACTCCCAGCCCTGAACTCACCCCACACTCCCAGCCCTGAACTCACCCCACACTCCCAGCCCTGAACTCACCCCACACTCCGAGCCCTGAACTCACCCCACACTCCCAGCCCTGAACTCACCCCACAGAGACCTGAACTCACCCCACACTCCGAGCCCTGAACTCACCCAACACTCCGAGCCCTGAACTCACCCCACACTCCTAGCCCTGAACTCACCCCACACTCCGAGCCCTGATCTCACCCCACACTCCGAGCCCTGAACTCACCCCACACTCCCAGTCCTGAACACACCCCACACTCCCAGCCCTGAACTCACCCCACACTGAGCCCTGAACTCTCCCCACACTGAGCCCCGAACTCACGCCAAACTGAGCCCTGAACTCACCCCACACTCCCAGCACTGAACTCACCCCACACTGAGCCCTGAACTCACCCGACACTCCCAGCCCTGAAGTCCCCCAACACTGACCCCGAACTCACCCCACACTCCCAGCCCCGAACTCACCCCACACTCCTAGCCCTGAACTCACCCCACACTGAGCCCTGAACTCACCCCACACTCCCAGCCCCGAACTCACCCCACACTCCGAGCCCTGAACTCACCCCACACTGAGCCCTGAACTCACCCCACACTCACAGCACCGAATTCACCCCACACTCCAAGCCCCGAACTCACCCCACACTGAGCCCTGAACCCACCCCACACTCCCAGCACCGAACTCAACCCACACTCCCAGCACTGAACTCACCCCACACTGAGTCCCGAACGCACCCCACACTCCCAGCCCTGAACTCACCCCACACTGAGACCTGAACTCACCCCACACTCCGAGCCCTGAACTCACCCCACACTCCCAGCACCGAACTCACCCCACACTGAGCCCTGAACTCACCCCACACTCCGAGCCCTGAACTCACCCCACACTCGGAGCCCTGAACTCACCCCACACTCGGAGCCCTGAACTCACCCCACACTCCGAGCCCTGAACTCACCCCACACTGAGCCCTGAGCTCACCCCACACTCCCAGCCTTGAACTCACCCCACACTCCCAGCCCTGAACTCACCCCACACTCCCAGCCCTGAACTCACCCCACACTCCGAGCCCTGAACTCACCCCACACTGAGCCCTGAGCTCACCCCACACTCCCAGCCTTGAACTCACCCCACACTCCGAGCCCTGAACTCACCCAACACTCCGAGCCCTGAACTCACCCCACACTCCTAGCCCTGAACTCACCCCACACTCCGAGCCCTGAACTCACCCCACACTCCGAGCCCTGAACTCACCCCACACTCCCAGTCCTGAACACACCCCACACTCCCAGCCCTGAACTCACCCTACACTGAGCCCTGAACTCTCCCCACACTCCTAGCCCTGAACTCATCCCACACTGAGCCCCGAACTCACCCCACACTGAGCCCCGAACTCACGCCACACTGAGCCCTGAACTCACCCCACACTCCCAGCACTGAACTCACCCCACACTGAGCCCTGAACTCACCCGACACTCCCAGCCCTGAAGTCCCCCAACACTGACCCCGAACTCACCCCACACTCCCAGCCCCGAACTCACCCCACACTCCTAGCCCTGAACTCACCCCACACTGAGCCCTGAACTCACCCCACACTCCCAGCCCCGAACTCACCCCACACTCCGAGCCCTGAACTGACCCCACACTGAGCCCTGAACTCACCCCACACTCACAGCACCGAATTCACCCCACACTCCCAGCCCCGAACTCACCCCACACTCCCAGCCCCGAACTCACCCCACACTGAGCCCTGAACTCACGCCACACTCCGAGCCCTGAACTCATCCCACACTCCGAGCCCTGAACGCACCCCACACTCCGAGCCCTGAACGCACCCCACACTCCGAGTCCTGAACTCACCCCACACTGAGCCCCAAACTCACCCCACACTCCTGGCCCTGAACGCACCCCACACTCCGAGCCCTGAACTCACTCCACACTCCTCGCCCTGAACTCACCCTGCACTCCGAGCCCTGAACTCACCCCACACTGAGCCCCGAACTCACCCCACACTCCTAGCCCAGAACTCACCCCACACTCCCAGCCCTGAACTCACCCCGCACTCCGAGCCCTGAACTCACCCCACACTCCTAGCCCTGAACTCACCCCACACTCCCAGCCCCGAACTCACCCCACACTGAGCCCTGAACTCACCCCACACACCCAGCCCTGAACTCACCCCACACTCCGAGCCACAAACTTACCCGACACTGAGCCCCGAACTCACCCCACACTCCGAGCCCTGAACTCACCCCACACTGAGCCCCGAACTCACCCCACACTGAGCCCCAATCTCACCCCACACTCCCAGCCCTGAACTCACCCCACACTCCACGCCCTGAACTCACCCCACACTCGCAGCCCCGAACTCACCCCACACTCCGAGCCCCGCACTTAACCCACACTCCGAGCCCTGAACTCACCCTACACTCCGAGCCCTGAACTCACCCCACACTGAGCCCCGAACTCACCCCACACTCCTAGCCCAGAACTCACCCCGCACTCCTAACCCTGAACTCACACCACACTGAGCCCTGAACTCACCCCACACTCCCAGCCCTGAACTCACCCCACACTCCTAACCCTGAACTCACACCACACTGAGCCCTGACCTCACCCCACACTCCCAGCCCTGAACTCACCCCACACTCCGAGCCCCGAACTCACCCCACACTCCAAGCCCTGAACTCACCCCACATTCCGAGCCCTGAACTCACCCCACACTCCGAGCCCTGAACTCACCCCACACTCCGAGCCCTGAACTCACCCCACACTCCCAGCCCTGAACTCACCCCACACTGAGCCCTGAACTCTCCCCACACTCCTAGCCCTGAACTCATCCCACACTGAGCCCCGAACTCACCCCACACTGAGCCCCGAACTCACGCCACACTGAGCCCTGAACTCACCCCACACTCCCAGCACTGAACTCACCCCACACTGAGCCCTGAACTCACCCGACACTCCCAGCCCTGAAGTCCCCCAACACTGACCCCGAACTCACCCCACACTCCCAGCCCCGAACTCACCCCACACTCCTAGCCCTGAACTCACCCCGCACTGAGCCCTGAACTCACCCCACACTCCCAGCCCCGAACTCACCCCACACTCCGAGCCCTGAACTCACCCCACACTGAGCCCTGAACTCACCCCACACTCACAGCACCGAATTCACCCCACACTCCCAGCCCCGAACTCACCCAACACTCCCAGCCCCGAACTCACCCAACACTGAGCCCTGAACTCACCCCACACTCCGAGCCCTGAACTCATCCACACTCCGAGCCCTGAACGCACCCCACACTCCGAGCCCTGAACGCACCCCACACTCCGAGTCCTGAACTCACCCCACACTCCGAGCCCTGAACTCATCCTACACTCCGAGCCCTGAACTCACCCCACACTGAGCCCCAAACTCACCCCACACTCCTAGCCCTGAACGCACCCCACACTCCGAGCCCTGAACTCACCCCGCACTCCGAGCCCTGAACTCACCCCACACTCCTAGCCCTGAACTCACCCCACACTCCCAGCCCCGAACTCACCCCACACTGAGCCCCGAACTCACCCCACACTGAGCCCTGAACTCACCCCACACTCCCAGCCCTGAACTCACCCCACACTCCTAACCCTGAACTCACACCACACAGAGCCCTGAACTCACCCCACACACCCAGCCCTGAACTCACCCCACACTCCGAGCCACAAACTTACCCGACACTGAGCCCCGAACTCACCCCACACTCCGAGCCCTGAACTCACCCCACACTGAGCCCCGAACTCACCCCACACTGAGCCCCAATCTCACCCCACACTCCCAGCCCTGAACTCACCCCACACTCCACGCCCTGAACTCACCCCACACTCGCAGCCCTGAACTCACCCCACACTCCGAGCCCCGCACTTAACCCACACTCCGAGCCCTGAACTCACCCTACACTCCGAGCCCTGAACTCACCCCACACTGAGCCCCGAACTCACCCCACACTCCTAGCCCAGAACTCACCCCACACTCCCAGCCCTGAACTCACCCCGCACTCCTAGCCCTGAACTCACCCCACACTCCTAGCCCTGAACTCACACCACACTGAGCCCTGAACTCACCCCACACTCCCAGCCCTGAACTCACCCCACACTCCTAACCCTGAACTCACACCACACTGAGCCCTGAACTCACCCCACACTCCCAGCCCTGAACTCACCCCACACTCCGAGCCCCGAACTCACCCCACACTCCAAGCCCTGAACTCACCCCACATTCCGAGCCCTGAACTCACCCCACACTCCTAGCCCCGAACTCACCCCACACTGAGCCCTGAAATCACCCCACACTCCCAGCCCTGAACACACCCCACACTCCCAGCCCTGAACTCACCCCACACTCCAAGCCCCGAACCCACCCCACACTCCCAGCACCGAACTCAACCCACACTCCCAGCACTGAACTCACCCCACACTGAGTCCCGAACGCACCCCACACTCCCAGCCCTGAACTCACCCCACACTGAGACCTGAACTCACCCCACACTGAGACCTGAACTCACCCCACACTCCGAGCCCTGAACTCACCCCACACTGAGCCCTGAGCTCACCCCACTCTCCGAGCCCCAAACTCACCCCACACTCCGAGCCCTGAACTCACCTAACACTGAGCCCTGAACTCACACCACACTGAGCTCTGAACTCACTCCACACTGAGCCCTGAACTCACCCAACACTCCCAGCCCTGAACTCACCCCACACTCCGAGCACCGAACTCACCACACACTCCGAGCCCTGAACTCACCCCACACTCCGCGCCCTGAACTCACCCCACAGTCCGAGCCCCGAACACACCCCAGACTCCGAGCCCTGATCTCACCCCACACTCCCAGCCCTTAACTCACCCCACACTCCGAGCCCTGAACTCACCCCACACTGAGCCCTGAACTCACCCCACACTCCGAGCCCAGAACTCACCCCACACTCCAAGCCCTGAACTCACCCCACACTCCTCACCCTGAACTCACCCCACACTCCGAGCCCAGAACTCACCCCACACTCCAAGCCCTGAACTCACACCACACTGAGCCCCGAACTCACCACACACTACTAGCCCTGAACTCACCCCACACTCCCAGCCCTGAACTCACCCTGCACTCCTAGCCCTGAACTCACCCCACACTCCTAGCCCTGAACTCACCCCACACTCCCAGCTCCGAACTCACGCCACACTGAGCCCTGAACTCACCCCACACTCCCAGCCCTGAACTCACCCCACACTCCTAACCCTGAACTCACACCACACTGAGCCCTGAACTCACCCCACACTCCCAGCCCTGAACTCAACCCACACTCCTAACCCTGAACTCACACCACACTGAGCCCTGAACTCACCCTACACTCCAAGCCCCGAACTCACCCCACACTCCCAGCACCGAACTCAACCCACACTCCTAGCCCTGAACTCACCCCACACTCCCAGCTCCGAACTCACGCCACACTGAGCCCTGAACTCACCCCACACTCCTAACCCTGAACTCACACCACACTGAGCCCTGAACTCACCCCACACTCCCAGCCCTGAACTCAACCCACACTCCTAACCCTGAACTCACCCCACACTGAGACCTGAACTCACCCCACACTCCGAGCCCTGAACTCACCCCACACTCCCAGCACCGAACTCACCCCACACTGAGCCCTGAACTCACCCCACACTCCGAGCCCTGAACTCACCCCACACTCGGAGCCCTGAACTCACCCCACACTCGGAGCCCTGAACTCACCCCACACTCCGAGCCCTGAACTCACCCCACACTGAGCCCTGAGCTCACCCCACACTCCCAGCCCTGAACTCACCCCACACTCCCAGCCCTGAACTCACCCCACACTCCCAGCCGTGAACTCACCCCACACTCCGAGCCCTGAACTCACCCCACACTGAGCCCTGAACTCACCCCACTCTCCGAGCCCCAAACTCACCCCACACTCCGAGCCCTGAACTCACCTAACACTGAGCCCTGAACTCACCCCAGGCTGAGCTCTGAACTCACCCCACAATGAGCCCTGAACTCACCCCACTCTCCAAGCCCTGAACTCACCCCACACTCCGATCCCTGAACTCAACTCGCACTGAGCCCTGAACTCACACCAAACTGAGCTCTGAACTCACCCCACACTGAGCCCTGAACTCACCCAACACTCCCAGCCCTGAACTCACCCCACACTCCGAGCCCCGAACTCACCACACACTCCCAGCCCTGAACTAACACCACACTGAGCCCTGAACTCACCCCACTCTCCGAGCCCCGAACTCACCCCACACTCCGAGCCCTGAACTCACCCCACACTCCGCGCCCTGAACTCACCCCACACTCCGAGCCCCGAACACACCCCACACTCCGAGCCCTGATCTCACCCCACACTCCCAGCCCGTAACTCACCCCACACTCCGAGCCCTGAACTCACCCCACACTGAGCCCTGAACTCACCCCACACTCCGAGCCCAGAACTCACCCCACACTCCTCGCCCTGAACTCACCCCACACTCCTCGCCCTGAACTCACCCAACACTCCAAGCCCTGAACTCACACCACACTGAGCCCCGAACTCACCCCACACTCCTAGCCCTGAACTCACCCCACACTCCCAGCCCTGAACTCACCCTGCACTCCTAGCCCTGAACTCACCCCACACTCCTAGCCCTGAACTCACCCCACACTCCCAGCTCCGAACTCACGCCACACTGAGCCCTGAACTCACCCCACACTCCCAGCCCTGAACTCACCCCACACTCCTAACCCTGAACTCACACCACACTGAGCCCTGAACTCACCCCACACTCCCAGCCCTGAACTCAACCCACACTCCTAACCCTGAACTCACACCACACTGAGCCCTGAACTCACCCCACACTCCCAGACCTGAACTCACCCCACACTCCTAACCCTGAACTCACACCACACTGAGCCCTGAACTCACCCCACACTCCCAGCCCTGAACTCACCCCACACTTCGAGCCACAAACTCACCCCACACTGAGCCCTGAACTCACCCTACACTTCGAGCCCTGAACTCACCCCACACTGAGCCCCGAACTCACCCCACACTGAGCCCCGATCTCACCCCACACTCCGAGCCCCGATCTCACCCCACACTCCTAGCCCTGAACTCACCCCACACTCCTAGCCCTGAACTCACCCCACACTCCGAGCCCTGAACTCTCCCCACACTCCTAGCCCTGAACTCATCCCACACTGAGCCCTGAACTCACCCCACACTGAGCCCCGAACTCACCGCACACTGAGCCCTGAACTCACCCCACACTCCCAGCCCTGAACTCACCCCACACTGAGCCCTGAACTCACCCGACACTCCCAGCCCTGAACTCCCCCAACACTGACCCCGAACTCACCCCACACTCCCAGCCCCGAACTCACCCCACACTCCTAGCCCTGAACTCACCCCACACTGAGCCTTGAACTCACCCCACACTCCCAGCCCCGAACTCACCCCACACTCCGAGCCCTGAACTCACCCCACACTGAGCCCTGAACTTTCCCCACACTCCCAGCCCTGAACTCCCCCCACACTGAGCCCTGAACTCACCCCACACTGAGCCCTGAACTCAGCCCCACACTCCCAGCCCCGAACTCACCCCACACTCCCAGCCCCGAACTCACCCCACACTCCCAGCCCCGAACTCACCCCACAGTCCCAGCCCCGAACTCACCCCACACTGAGCCCCGGACTCACCCCACACTCCGAGCCCTGAACTCTCCCCACACTCCTAGCCCTGAACTCACCCCACACTGAGCCCTGAACTCACCCCACACTCCTAGCCCTGAACTCAGCCCACACTGAGCCCTGAACTCACCTAACACTGAGCCCTGAACCCACCCCACACTGAGCCCTGAACTCACCCCACACTGAGCCCTGAACTCACCCCACACTGAGCCCTGAACTCATCCAATTAAATATCGGGAAGTCCGAAGTCATTTTTTTCCCTCCCCGCCACAAGCTCCGTTCCCTAGCCACTGATTCCATCCTTTTCCCTTACATTTGTCTGAGGCTGAACCACACTGTTCACAACCTTGGTGTCATCTTTGACCTTGAAATGAGCTTCTGACCACATATCCGCGGCATAACTAAGTTCGACTATTTCCACCTGTGTAACATTGCCCAACTCCACCCCTGCTTCAGCTCATCCGCTGCTGAAACCCTCATCCATGCCTTTGTTTCCTCTAGACTTGACTATTCCAACGCACTCCTGGCTGGCCTCCCACATTCTACCCTACGTAAACTTGAGGTCATCCAAAACTCGGCTGCCCGTGTCCTAACTCGCACCAAGTCCCGTTCACCCATCTCCCCTGTGCTCGCTGACCTACATTGGCTCCCAGTTAAGCAATGCCTTGATTTCAAAATTCTCATCCTTGTTTTCAAATCCCTCCGTGGCCTCGACCCTCCCTATCTCTGTAATCTCCTTCAGCCCCACAAGCCTCCGAGATATCTGCGCTCCTCTAATTCTGCCCTCTTGAGCATCCCTGATTATAATCGCTCAACTATTGGTGGCCGTGCCTTCTGTTGCCTAGGCCCTAAGCTCTGGAATTCCCTGACTAAACCTCTCCGCCTCTCTACCTCTCTTTCCTCCTTTAAGACGCTCCTTAAAACCTACCTCTTTGACCCCCTGCCCTAATTTCGCCTTATATGGCTCGGTGTCAAATTTTTTGTCTTATAACACTCCTGTGAAGCGCCTTGGGACGTTTCACTATGTTAAAGGCACTATATAAATACAAGTTGTTGTTCCGGCCTTAACATTGAGTTTAACAACTTTTTTACCTCCCATTTTCTCTCAGGCATCAGGTGCTGGTAATGGCGGGTGGCGGCACCAGAGCCACTGGGAGTGGAGGAGGTCTGGGCTGGTACTTGGGGTGGGGATCTCCTATTGGTACACGGCCGCTTGGGTGGTCTGCACATCCTGGGGTCCAGCTGCCTTTCTTCCGCCACATTCGGGGCGATGGGAGCCTCCTCCTCTTTGCCAGATTTTCCATGCTTCTCTCCCACCCCCCACCCCTCTGCTATTCTGCTGCAACCATTTACACCTCCTCCGGCTCCATTTTTTGTTCCTATATTTATCCCATTACCACCCTCTTTTGCCTTGCACCATCATCACTTTTGTCATTTAATCACTCCCGCCCTCCTCCCTATCACAGACCTTCTCCTTTGTTCTTTTCCTACCCCCCACCGCCCCGCTATTCCCTGGCTTAAAAGCTGTTCATCTCTTAACATCTTCCAGTTCTGACGAACGGTCATCGACCTGAAACGTTAACTCTGTTTCTCGCTCCACAGGTGCTGCCTGACCTGCTGAGTATTTCCAGCATTTTCTGTTTTTATATCAGTTGTCTCTTTAAACTGTTTATGCTTCAGACCCTCACTCTGTGTTTCCTGATGCACCATATAACAGGAGCACCATAGACATTATTGGGCAGATTTTACAAATCGCACTCCCAGGGCGGAGCCTCGATTGCTGGCAGTATGCACCACAGATTTGACACTTTCATATTTACTTCATTTTAAAATTTGGTATTTTACATCTACGTACCTTACTTGCTGGATCACCCTTTTCACCCTAAAGAAGAAGAAAACAATTCTTGTCAGCTGTAAAATCTCATCAGATCAACCAGTGTATACACAACACAACATCTGCATTTCAAACTATCACACATTTAGGTTTTTATTCAATAATGCACTTTAATGAGGTATGTGTATGTGTGTCTCTGTCTGGAGGAAACCATCATGTGTATGTATGGGGATGAACAAGATCACCCGTGTCTATATTCTAGAGTAAAGAGTAATAGGTTTAAATATGACCTACATTACCTGTAACAATCATCAGTGGAAGGGTCCCAACTGTAAAAACGTGGCCTGAAAATAGGCAGGGAGACCCTCGTACAGGGAGACCCTCGTACAGGGAGACCCTCGTACAGAGAGACCCTCGTACAGAGAGACCCTCGTACAGGGAGACCCTCGTACAGAGAGACCCTCGTACAGGGAGACCCTCGTACAGGGAGACCCTCGTACAGGGAGACCCTCGTACAGAGAGACCCTCGTACAGAGAGACCCTCGTACAGGGAGACCCTCGTACAGAGAGACACTATTACAGGGAGACCCTCGTACAGAAAGAACCTCGTACAGAGAGACCCTCGTACAGGGAGACCCTCGTACAGAGAGACCCTCGTACAGAGAGACCCTCATACAGAGAGACCCTCGTACAGGGAGACCCTCGTACAGGGAGACCCTCGTACAGGGAGAACCTCGTACAGAGGGACCCTCGTACAGGGAGAACCTCGTACAGAGGGACCCTCGTACAGGGAGAACCTCGTACAGAGGGACCCTCGTACAGGGAGACCCTCGTACAGGGAGACCCTCGTACAGAGAGACCCTCATACAGAGAGACCCTCGTACAGAGAGACCCTCGAACAGGGAGACCCTCGTACAGAGAGACCCTCGAACAGGGAGACCCTCGTACAGAGAGACCCTCGTACAGGGAGACCCTCGTACAGGGAGACCCTCGTACAGGAAGAACCTCGTACAGGGAGACCCTCGTACAGGGAGACCCTCGTACACGGAGACCCTCGTGCAGGGAGACCCTCGTGCAGGGAGACCCTCGTACAGGGAGACCCTCGTACACGGAGACCCTCGTACACGGAGACCCTCGTACAGGGAGACCCTCGTACACGGAGACCCTCGTACACGGAGACCCTCGTACAGGGAGACCCTCGTACAGAGGGACCCTCGTACAGGGAGACCCTCGTACAGAGAGACCCTCATACAGAGAGACCCTCGTACAGAGAGACCCTCGAACAGGGAGACCCTCGTACAGAGAGACCCTCGTACAGGGAGACCCTCGTACAGGGAGACCCTCGTACAGGAAGAACCTCGTACAGGGAGACCCTCGTACAGGGAGACCCTCGTACACGGAGACCCTCGTACACGGAGACCCTCGTACACGGAGACCCTCGTGCAGGGAGACCCTCGTACAGGGAGACCCTCGTACACGGAGACCCTCGTACACGGAGACCCTCGTACAGGGAGACCCTCGTACACGGAGACTCTCGTACACGGAGACCCTCGTACAGGGAGACCCTCGTACAGAGAGTCCCTCGTACAGGGAGACCCTCGTACAGGGAGACCCTCGTACAGAGAGACCCTCGTACAGCGAGACCCTCGTATAGAGAGACCCTCGTACACGGAGATCCTCGTACAGGGAGACCCTCGTACAGAGAGATCCTCGTACAGGGAGACCCTCGTACAGGGAGACCCTCGGACGGGGGTGGAGGAGTGAAAATGAATATGGTAGTGGTAGGGGACAGTATAGTCAGAGGGATAGATACTGTTCTCTGCAGCTGTGACCAGGAGTTCCGAAGGTTGTGTTGCCGGCCCGGTTCCTGGGTAAAGGATGTCTTCTCACGGCTGGAGAAGAACTTGGAGTGGAAGGGGGAGGATCCAGTACTGGGGAAAGAGGGAGCTGTTCCGTGGGGATGGGCTCCACTTAAACCGGGCTGGGACCAGTGTCCTGGTGAATCGAATAACTAGGGCAGTAGATAGGGCTTTAAATTAATGAAGGGGATGGGAGGATTCTGGAAATGGGTAAATTCAAAAGCAGTAAGAGAAATGTCAAGGCTGTAGAGCAGAGTAGTAATCTGGGTAAAGGTAAGCAGAGTGGGTCAGGAAGCGACAGTAAGATTAATAAAGGCAATAGGGCATTAGTGACATCAGTGAAAATAGAAAAAAGTTAAAGCTAAAGGTACTATATCTGAATGCACGAAGCATTCACAACAAAATAGATGAATTAATAGCACAGATAGAAATAAATGGGTTTGATTTAATAGCCATTACAGAGATGTGTTTGCAGAGTGACCAAGGTTGGGAACTAAATATTCCAGGATATTTGACTTTTAGAAGAGACAGGCAGAATGGAAAAGGAGGAGGAGTAGCCCTGATAATAAAGGAGGAAATAAAGACAGTAGAGAGAAAGGATCTTGGCTTGGAAAAACAAAATGTAGAATCAGTTTGGGTGGAGCTAAGAAACAACAAGGGGCAGAAAACACTAGCGGGAGTAGTTTATAGGCCCCCTAACAGTGGTTGTAGTGTCGGGCAGAGTATAAATCAGGAAATTAGAGATGCATGTAACAAGGGTATTACAGTAATCATGGGGACTTTAACTTTCATATACACTGGGCAAACCAAATTTGCAGAAATAGTGCTGAGGAAGAATTCATGGAATGCATTCAAGATAGTTTTCGAGATCAGTATGTCAAGGAACCTAGGAGGGAATTGGCTATAATAAAAACAGAAAATGCTGGAAATACTCAGCAGGTCAGGCAGCATCTGTGGAGAGAGAAACAGAGTTAACGTTTCAGGTCGATGACCCTTCGATTTAGTTAAGTCTGAAACTAGGGTCCTAAACCTGAACAAAGCAAACTACGTAGGTATGAGAGGCGAGTTGACTAAGGTAGGTTGGGAAACTAGATTAAAAGATGACAGTAGAAAAGCAATGGCAAACATTTAAAGAAATAATTCATAATTCACAACAAATATACATTCCTTTAAGGAATAAAAACACCATGGGAAAAATGGTCCAACCGTGGCTAACAAGAGAAATTGAAGATAGTATTAGATTAAAGGAAGAGGTTTATAATGTTGCCAAAAGGAGTAGTAAGCCTGAGGATTGGGAGGATTTCAGAATTCAGCAAAGGAGCACCAAGAAATTGATAAAGAAAGGGAAAATAGAATGAGAGTAAACTAGTGAGAGACATAAAAACAGACTGTTAAAGCTTCTATAGGTATGTAAAAAGGAAAAGATTAGCGAAAGTAAACGTGGGTCTCTTACAGGCTGAGACAAGAGAAATTATAATGGGGAATAAGGAAATGGCCGAGAAATTAAACAAATACTTTGGGCTAGATTTTGTGAATGGAGGCGAGTTGGAGGCGGGACAGCTGCTTGTCGTGTCAATGTCCCACCTCCATCCTCGCCTGACCAACCAGAGGGATTTTCCCCTGATTGAGCTTGTTAAGCCCGCCCTGCGGGCTCAGCAGGCCAATTAGGGAGGAAGTCACTGACAGATCACGTCAACGTCAGACGTGCTATCTGTCAAGACTTCTTGAAAGAAGAAATGTCAGCGTTTTACAGCTCTGTGAAGCTGTCAAACACTGACATTCTCTTTTGTTTGATGAGTCCTTGTGTTGAGGACTCATCAAACCTTGCAAATTTGTAAATTTCACATGGCTATTGGAAAGGAGGTGCCAACAGCCATTCTGTGAAATTGACAAGCAGGATTGCGGCTCTCCCGATCCACCGCGGCTAAAGGTTGTATGAAGAAAACAAGGTAAGTGAACACTTTTTTAAACTTATCACTCACCTTACATACTTACCACTCCACATTTGCACCCATCACTCACCTCTACACCTTACTTCCAGGTGCCTCCAACCCCCGCAGACCTCCTCCACGTCTCCTCCAACCCGGCGGGGTTCACCGAGGTCGGGAAGCCTTCACCTGTGAAGGTAAAATGGCACTAATACTTTTTTCTGCCTGTTAACTACCTGTTAACAGGCAGTTAAAAGGATTAAATGCCTTTCCCGCCTCCAGGAGACAGAACCCGAAGCTGCACATCTTCCCGCCTCCTGGCAAAAGGGCACGGAGGTGGGATGGGGGCGGCTTTGCCATCCGCCCCCACTTTCTCCGAATTTACCGGTTGGCCCGCCTCCTCGGGGCTTGGAAAATCCAGCCCTTTGTGTCTGTCTTCACGGAATTAGTATTAGTAAAAGAATAGTACTGGAGAAATTAACAGGACTGAAAGCCAATAAATCCCCTGGACCTGATGATCTACATCCGAGGGTTTTAAAAGAGGTGGCTGTAGAGATAGTGGATGCATTGGTTGTCATCTTCCAAAATTCCATAGATTCTAGAATGGTTCCCGTGGATTGGAAGGTAGCAAATGTAACCCCCCTATTTAAGAAAGGAGGGAGAGAAAAAACAGGGAACTACAGACCAGTTAGCCTGACATCAGTAGTAGGGAAAATGCTAGAATCTATTATTAAGGACGTGGTAACAGGGCACTTAGAAAATAATAATAGGATTGGGCAGAGTCGACACAGATTTATGAAAGGGAAATCATGTTTGACAAATCTGTTAGAGTTTTTGAGGTTGTAACGAGCAGAATATATAAGGGGGAACCAGTGGATGTGGTGTATTTGGATTTTCAGAAGGCATTCGATAAGGTGCCACACAAGAGGTTATTAAACAACATTAGGGCTCATGGGATTGGGGGTAATATACTAGCATGGATTGAGGATTGGTTAATGGACAGAAAACAGAGAGTAGGAATAAATGGGTCATTTTCGGGTCGGCAGGCTGTAACTAGTGGGGTACCGCAAGGATCAGTGCTTGGGCCTCAGCTATTCACAATCTATATCAATGTTTTGGATGAGGGGACCAAATGTAGTATATCCAAGTTTGCTGATGATACAAAGCTAGGTGGGAATGCAAGTTGTGAGGAGGATGCAAAGAGGCTTCAAGGGGATATAGACAGGCTAAGTGAGTGGGCAAGAACATGGCAAATGGAATATAAAGTGGAGAAATATGAAGTTATCCACTTTGGTAGAAAAAATAGAAAAGCAAAGTATTTTTTAAATGGTGAGAGATTGGGAAATGTTAGTGTTCAGAGGGACCTGGGTGTCCTTGTACATGAATCATTGGAAGTTAACATGCAGGCAATTAGGAAAGCAAATGGTATATTGGCCTTTATTACAAGAGGATTTGAGTATAAGAGTAAAGACATCTTACTGCAATTATATAGGGCCCTGGTGAGACCACACCTGGGGTATTGTGTACAGTTTTGGGCTCCTTACCTAAGGAAGGATATACTTGCCATAGCGGGAGTGCAACGAAGGTTCACCAGACTGATTCCTCGGATGGGGGGATTGTCCTATGAGGAGAGATTGAGTAGACTAGGCCTATATTCTCTAGAGTTTAGAAGAATGAGAGGTGATCTCATTAAAACATACAAAATTCTTACAGGGCTTGACAGGGTAGATGCAGGGAGGATATTTCCCCTGGCTGGGGAGTCTAGAACCAGGGATCACAGTCTCAGAATAAGAGGTGAGATGAGGAGAAATGTTTTTACTCAGAGGGTGGTGAATCTTTGGAATTCTCTACTCCAGAGGGCTGTGGAGGCTCAGTCATTGAGTATATTCAAGACAGAGATCGATAGATTTTTGGATATTAAGGGAATCAAGGGATATAGGGATAGTGCAGGAAAGTGGAGTTGAGGTAGAAGATCAGCCATGATCTTATTGAATAGTGGAGCAGGCTCAAGGGGCTGAGTGGCCTACTCCTGCTCCTATTTCTTATGTTCTTATGTTCAGAGGGGAAGTGAAAAAGGAACTAAGAGGGGCACAGAGAGAGTCTGAGAATAGATTGGCAGCTAACAAAAGGGAATTTGTTGCCAAATTTGCTGACGATACAAAAATAGGTGAGAAAGCAAGTTGTGAGGAGTACACAAAGAGTCTGCAAAGGGATATAGACAGGTTAAGTGAGTGGGCAAAAAATTGGCAGATGGAGTATAATGTGGGAAAATGTGAGGTTATCCACTTTGGTAGGAAGAATAAAAAAGCAAAATATTATTTAAATGGAGAGAGACTACAGGATGCTGCGGTACAGAGGGATCTGGGGGTCCTTGTACATGCAACACAAAAAGTTAGCATGCAGGTACAGCAAGTAATTAGGAAGGCAAATGGAATATTGGCCTTTATTGCAAGGGGAATGGAGTATAAAAGTAGGGAAGTCTTGCTACAACTGTACAGGGCATTGGTGAGACCACACCTGGAGTACTGCGTACAGTTTTGGTCTCCTTATTTAAGGAAGGATATACTTGCATTGGAGGCAGTTCAGAGAAGGTTCACTAGGTTGATTCCTGTGATGAAGGGGTTGTCTTATGAAGAAAGTTGAGCAGGTTGGGCCGATACTCATTGGACTTTAGAAGAATGAGAGGTGATCTTATTGAAACATAGAAGATTCTGAGGGGGCTTGACAGGGTAGATGCAGGGAGGATGTTTCCCCTCGTGGGGGAATCTAGAACTAGGGGGCATAGTTTCCGAATAAGGGGTCGCCCATTTAAAACGGAGATGAGGAGGAATTTCTTCTCTCATAGGGTCGTGAAACTTTGGAATTCTCTACCCCAGAGAGCTGTGGAGGCGGAGTCATTGAATATATTCAAGGCGGAGATAGACAGATTTTTGAAAAACAGGGGAATCAAGGGTTAAAGGGAGCCGGCAGGAAAGTGGAGTTGAGGCCAAGATCAGATCAGCCATGATCTTATTGAATGGCGGAGCAGGCTCGAGGGGCTGAATGGTCTACTCCTGCTCCTATTTCTTATGTTCTTATGAATTCAAAAGTCTTCTATCGGCATATAAATAGTAAACGGGTAGTAAGAGGAGGGGTGGGGCCGATTAAGGACCAAAAAGGAGACCCATGCATGGAGGCAGAGGGTATGGCTGAGTTACTAAATGAGTACTTTGCATCTGTCTTTACCAAGGAAGAAGATGCTGCCAAAGTCATAGTGAAAGAGGAGGTAGTGGAGATACTGGATGGGATAAAAATTGATAAAGAGGAGGTACTAGAAAGGCTGGCTGTACTTAAAGTAGATAAGTCACCAGGTCCGGATGGGATGCATCCTAGGATGCTGAGGGAAGTAAAGGTGGAAATTGAGGAGATACTGGCCATAATCTTCCAATTTTCCTTAGATACGGGGGTGGTGCCAAAGGACTGGAGCATTGCAAATGTTACACCCTTGTTCAAAAAGGGGTGTAAGGATAAACCCAGCAACTACAGGCCTGTCAGTTTAACCTCGGTAGTGGGGAAGCTTTTAGAAACAATAATCAGGAACAAAATTAACAGTCACTTGGACAAGTTTGGATTAATTAAGGAAAGCCAGCACGGATTTGTTAAAGGCAAATCGTGTTTAACCAACTTGATCGAGTTTTTTGATGAGCTAACAGAGAGGGTTGATGAGGGCAAGGCGGTTGTTGTGGTGTACATGGACTTCCAAAAGGCGTTTGATAAAGTACCACATAATAGGCTTGCCAGCAAAATTGAGCCCTTGGAATAAAAGGGACAGTGGCAGCATGGATACAAAATTGACTAAGTGACAGGAAACAGAGAGTAGTGGTGAACAGTTGTTTTTCGGACTGGAGGAAGTGGTGTTCCCCAGGGGTCGGTACTAGGACCACTGCTTTTCTTGAAGTTCACCTGACGAAGGAGCAGCGCTCCGAAAGCTTGTGATTTCAAATAAAGCTGTTGGACTATAACCTGGTGTTGTGCGACTTCTCACTTTCATAAATAGAGGCATTGAGTACAAAAGCAAGGAAGTTATGAAGAACCTTTATAAAACACTGGTTCGGCCTCAACTGGAGTATTGTGTCCAATTCTGGGTACCACACTTGAAGAAGGATGTGAATGCCTTAGAGAGTATGCAGAAAAGCTTTACAAGAATGGTTCCAGGGATGAGGGACTTCAGTTACGTGGATAGATTGGAGAAGCTGGGGTTGTTCTTCTTAGAGCAGAGAACGTTGAGAGGAGATTTGATGGAGGTGTTCAAAATCATGAGGGGTCTAGACAGAGTAGATAGAGAGAAACTGTTCCCATTGGCGGAAGGGTCGAGAACCAGAGGACACAGATTTAAGGCAATTGGCAGAATAACCAAAGATGACATGAGAGAAAACTTTTTTACGTAGCGAGAGAGCTGGCACAGGCTCGACAGGCCGAATGGCCTCCTTCTGTGCTGTAACCATTCTATGATTCACTGGTAGGTGAATTGGTAACAAGGGGACAGAGACTGAGGATTCTCACTAGAAGAATGAAGGGGGAAGTTGGAAGAAATGTTTTCACACAGAGGGTTATTAGACCATGTTTTACCATGAGGGAGCGTTAAGGCAAAGACTTGAACATTATTTCAAAGTAAATTTGCTAAGTATTTGAAAAAGAAAAATATAAAAAACTACAGGGAAAGGGCAAGGTAATGGGATTAGAGTAGACAGTTCCAGTTGAAGAGCTAACACAGGCGTAATGGGCCAAATGGTCACCTTGTGTGCTGGACCAAGGACTGCAGCTCACTGAGCATGCCAGCTCTAAAGGCTTCTGGGAAGCAGCATTTATCGAAAGGATGATGTAGTAATGATCTAAACTACTGCCAAATTCAATTGGGAGGTAAATAAAAGTTATGGGGAGAAAGATTGGGTTGCTTTGCGCCTCCCATTAGCGTGAAATTCAGTGGGAAGTTAGCGGCAGCGGTAGCCGGTAGCGCCCCGCAGTGCTGGGCCTCCAGCGATGAAGTCATCGCCGTGCGCAGCGCCCCCACTCGCGCCCCGGCCGCAAACTTCGGTAGCGCCCCCTGACCTATCGCCGGACGATATGTCTGACAGGGTCAGGGTGGCGTTTTTGCAGCCACGGCGGCGTAAGTTAAAGGGCAGGTGTCAGGCAGCCATTTTTTTTTGGCCGACTGCCAGCACCTGCCTCCTTCCCCTTTTTTATTCGGGGTGCCGGCCGCGATTGCCCAGCCCGGCACTCCTCTTGAGTGTCGGGCTGCTTTCCCGGCATCCCGCTCCCCCGTGGTCCAGCAGGGCCCTGGTGCTTGCAGCGCTAGGCCCCTCTCCTTTAATCAGGGGAGGGTGTCCTGCAATGGGTGTCCTACGTGCCGACGCGCGTGGTGCTGTTGCACGTAGCGCCGCGATATTCACTTGTAGCGCTCCAGGAAGGAGGGGGAGCGCTTCCAGTAGCGCCCCGCCTCCTGCTTGGGGCACTGCCACTGAATTTATGGCACAGGGGCGTTAACTTTTTCGGGGAGCTAAAAGTAGTGCCCTGGCGAAGTTAGTGCCCCAAAGGGGGTGCCATTGAATTTTTACCCCATGGTGTGAACTGAGCTTGCCTGGTCCCATACGACTATAAACCTCAGCTACACAGCGGAGTCAGTGATCGGGAAGATTTTAATATAAATCGATAAAGGGACGGAGCTGCCTTTATTCATTGTCGTTACTGGCCAGCTAAGCCCTAATGAAATTACTTCTGTAGCAAGTGTGAGGTCAGTATCATGTAATATAAATCAGGGTTAATGTGGTCTCATGGACTAGCTTTGATCACCTAAAGAGGAATTTTCCAGATTTTTGCCCCCTAATTGGCCTGGGTTTAAGTCTGTTTTTATTTCCAGGAGACTACATAGCTCTGGGGTGGGTGGGGAGTGTATATATTGTGATGCACAAGGTATTACAACTGTACGGGACAGGCTGGATGGACCAACTGGTCATTTCCTGTCCGTCATTTTCGTTTGTTCATAACGCTGAAGACTTCAGTCAACCTGCCTATCACCAGAGGGAGCCAAACTTTCATCATGGCTACTTTCCAATTGCCAACCAAACAAGGCACTGTCTCCCATCTTTGTAAGTAGATTCAGAATAATGCACTTTTTCTTTTGGATTCGATTTATTTCTCAAGGTCTCCCACCCACACCCAATGAGTCATGACAAGTTTTTGGTAAACACACACTAACAGTATTGCCCCATTATTATAAATGTGATTACCCACACCAGCTGATACCCATTTTTAAAAGCATGCTGAGCATCTAGTGCAATTCGGGCCTCGTTCCTGATAACCTGGGGTTTAGAAGCAAGGCACAGTAGCTCCAATTCATTTCAAAAATTCTCAGTTCCCAAAATAGATGTTAAAAGCAATCTGCTTTCATAAAAATCATGGCTATGAAGCCCCTCCTGCCCACAAGTTACAAGCCGTAAGCAATATTGTTCTACCAATCCCCAGTTTAACGATTTACCTTTGCTCCTTTCTCACTGTAAAGAACTTCGCTTCCAGATCCAGTTTCTCCTTTAGGTCCTGGTAGGCCCTGGTCATCTTTTGCACCTCTTTGGCCAGGAGACCCTAGACACAAGTCCAATTCAGTAAATTAGCATCAAAACGTGGTTAAGGTTGTGCAAAGGCTAAAACATTCCCTCTGATGCCACAGTGGGTTTATTTGTAAATTTAATTTTATTCCAAACTAATGAGCAAACTAATTCCCTAGTGCAGCTAGTCCCACTAATGCTTTCGTTGAAAACAAAACAGAATCATTCAGGATCGAATTTGAAGAGGCTGCGGGAAGAAATTATCCAGATGGCATGTTTGAGTTTCAAAGCTTCCTTTCCTCAGCTCCAATGTTGGGCTTGATGCCAACCTCTGAAGAGCACTCCCTACTGCACTCGTGTTAGTCTTTCGATTTCCCCGGCCTGGGATCCCTGTGGCCTCTCTTGAGTGAGGTTGCCAATGTAATGCCAAATCAAGGCAGCTTCTGTGCTGTGGGCCAACACCCAACAGGATGTGGAGTTAGACTGGCCAAACTCATTTCACGTAGGATCCTTATAGAAGGCAGAGAAGGAGAAAAGGAGATCACCACTCAAGGTGTGGTCTGACCAAGGCACTGTACACTTTGATTATCACTTCTTCTGACTTGTATTCTATTGGTTTGTCTATGTATTTCAACATCCTATTGTCTTTGTTGATTGCTGCTCTCCATTGGTTGGACATGTTGCGTGTTGAGTCTACTTAGACTCCCAGGTCTCTTTCAGCTTCCTCCTTAGCTATTTCAACACCATTCATGAACATCTTGCTTATTTTTCCTTCCGATGTGCAGTATTTTGTACATTTGGGATATTTTGGGATACAGTATATGAGTAATTTGAGACATGACATATGGTAAGTCTAGCATACTTGGGAGGAACAAGTGACTTTGGACCTGTGGTTCCCAAAGCTCTCCACCACTTGGATTTTCCTCGTGTCATGTTTGGGTCTGTTGTAGACTAATTGATAGCGATTGATTGCTCTGATTAGTCAACAACTCAATTATCATTCTATCATGCGACTACCAGGATGGTAAAAGGTGAACTATATGGATCTTGGTTTTTTTTCGTCTAGCAAATCCTGTTTCTATGCACTTGTCTGCATTAAATTTCATCAGCCATTGATCTGCTCACCTAACTTACTTTGTCCAACTCACTCTGAGCTGTTTCCTCCAATTCCATTGCCCCATACAACTTGGTATCATTTGCAAATTTGGCCACTTTGAGTCTCTGAGTCCAAGTCCTTTATGTAAACAAGAAATAGTAGTGGTCCCAACATGAAGCGCAGGGGCATTGCACTCAATACTCTGCTCCATCCACACATAACTACGCTAATGAGTACTCGTGGCTGGCTACCCTTCAGGCAGTTCCTTATCCTTTCTCAGGGTCTAACCCAAGTCTGCGCAGCTTTGAGTTTAACTAATAAC
Organism: Squalus acanthias; assembly: GCA_030390025.1. Taxonomy (NCBI): domain Eukaryota; kingdom Metazoa; phylum Chordata; class Chondrichthyes; order Squaliformes; family Squalidae; genus Squalus; species Squalus acanthias. Next base: position 107,437,843 of record CM059432.1, read on the forward strand.
CTTTCAAGAGGGACTTGTGTCAAATACCTTTTGGAAGTTTAGCAAAACTATGGCTGTGAATTTTCTTGGAACTGCTCCCGTTCCTGCTCAGTTGCTGTAAATACGCTGGAGTGTGACGGAATTCCTGTCAACACTTTTCTGGGGTTTAACAGTTACAATGCACAGTGTGTTTGGGACAGAAAGCTACCAGGGGCCCCTCCTTCCATCAGCAGTGCTTCAAAGCATTAGGAACATGAGTTTTTAACTTAATTAAGCCAGTCACAATGTTTATGCAGAAGGACTCAGCACAAAATTGGGAAACGCCCGTTTTAACTGACAGGAAGTAACATGACTTACTTAATGTAACCGTCAGGTAAATGACAGAAAACCTATAAGCGGATTTAAAAACCCGCGAGAAATAGCCGGTGAGAATTACCAGACGATGAAAGCAGAAAATTGCCAAACTCTTCCCATAATGAGAGAGCAGAAATACACAGCACAATTTCATTCACAAATGTGGAATACAGACATCAATTTCAGCTTTCATTACAGGGCACAAAAACCAATGTGCGCCTGGCTTGTCCAGCTGTTTAAACTAATTTCAATGTTCACAGCTTGCAGTTTACCTCAGCAATGCGAACTTCAGCAAATCCAAACCGCCAGCTGTAAAACTTGCTCCAAACCTGAACCCCTACGAGCACCAAGTAAATTGAAAAATAAAACCTTTGGAATGGCTTCCACCTGGAATCTCTCTTTGCAGCACTGTGCAGGAGGTTTAGGAATTGAGCTGTTAAATATTTTTTAGATTGTAATACTTCAATTCACCACTAGAGAGAGCACTTCACATTAATGCTTTTTTTAATCGTTCATGGGATGTGGGCGTCGCTCGCAAGTCCAGCATTTATTGCCCATCCCTAATTGCCGTTGAGAAGGTGATGGTGAGCCGTCTTCTTGAACCGCTGCAGTCCATGTGGTGAAGGTACTACCATAGTGCTGTTAGGGAGGGAGTTCCAGGATTTTAACCCAGCGATGATGAAGGAACGGCGATATATTTCCAAGTCAGGATGCTGTGCGACTTGGAGGGGAACTTGGAGGTGGTGGTGTTCCCATGCTCCTGCTGCCCTTGCCCTTCTAGGTGGAAGAGGTCGCGGGTTTGGAAGGTGCTGTCGAAGAAGCCTTGGCGAGTTGCTGCAGTGCACCTTGTCAATGGTACATACTGTGGTTAACTTTATATATAAAGTTTTGTAATACGCTGTTTTCAGCTTGATAGTAGGGTGGACGGGAGAGTTGGGGGCAGACATCATTGCTCCCGATTTGCAAATTCACAGGCGACTCATTTTAAATTACTGAAAATTGGGATGCCAAAAATATCTGGTCCGCGGTACTCAAGGTGTCAGCTTTGGCTCAGTGGCCACATCCTCGCCTTGATTCATAGAATCATAGAATGGTTACAGCACGGAAGGCCATTCGGCCCATTGAGCCCGTGCCGGCTCTCTGCAAGAGCACCTCAGTCAGTACCACTCCCCACCCTTTCCCCGTAGCCCTGCAAATTTTCTTCCTTCAGGTACTTATCCAACTCCCTTTTGAAAGCCGTGATTGAGTCTGCCTCCACCACCCTTTCAGGCAGTGCATTCCAGATCTTAACCACTTGCTACGTAAAAAGTTTTTTCTTATGTCGCCTTTGGATCTTCTGCCAATCACCTTAAATCTGTGTCCTCTGGTTCTCGACCCTTCCGCCAATGGGAACAGTTTCCGTCTATCTACTCTGTTCAGACCCCTCATGAATTTGTACATCTCTATCAAATCTCCTCTCAATCTTCTCTGCTCCAAGGGGAACAATCCCAGCTTCTCCAGTCTACCCATGTAACTGAAGTCCCTCATTCCTGGAATCATTCTCGTAAATCTTTTCTGCACCTTCTCTAAGACCTTCAGATCCTTTCTAAAGTGCAGTGCCCAGAATTGGACACAATACTCCAGTTGGGGCTGAACCAGTGTTTTATACAGGTTCATCATCATTTCCACGCGTTTGGACTCCATGGGCTGAATTTTACTTAATGAGACGAGTTGGGGGCGGGACTGCTGCCTTCTGGGTTCTAGTCCCACCCCCAGCGACGTCTGACGAACAGACGCTATTTAGCCCTGATTGGCCTTGTTAAGCCCACCCTGCAGGCTTGCCGGCCAATTAAGGGAAAGCCGGTGTCAGATGACGTCAGTTGATGATGCTTCACCTGCCGGTTTTCTTAAAGGCATATGCACCACACTTGTTTGACAGATGAATTGTCAGTGTTTGACAGCATTGAGGTGCTGTCAAACACTGACAATCACCGTACACAGGTGAGCCCTTGCACCCAGGCTCTCCAATTACTCTCTCCTTAGGATAAAACAGATGGCAGCTGCAGCTGAGATTGCAGAAGCCATCTGTCACTTCTCCCGATGAGATGAGGCTACACAAACACTTCACAGCTTGTCACCTGCAGAAACATCTAACCATATTAAAAATTACTTTCACAACATTTCCTTACCTCTGATACTAACCATTGTCCCATTGCATCCTTCACATCACTTCTGCAGCTGTCATCCAAACACCAACATAACAACAGACGCAACAGCACGCCTCACTTACCCTGGAGGGTTCCCCGACATCGGGAAGCCCGCAGCAGCAGTCGAAAAATTGGGAAAAGCCTCTTAACTGCCTGTTAACAGGCAGTTAAGTGGCTATAATCCTCTTCACGCCGCTAGGAGTCGGGTCCCTGCGTAAATTGGGGACCCGACTCCTGGGAAGATTGGTTGGAGGCGGGTTGGGGGCGGGTCGGACCCACTCCCATTCTTTTTGACTTTCCCAGCAGTCCCGCCTCCAAACCCGCCTCCTCAGGGATGGTAAAATCCAGCTCTATACCTCTATTCATGAAGCCCAGGATCCCATAAGCTTTTTTAACTGCTTTCTCAACCTGCCCTGCCACCTTCAACGATTTGTGCACACATACCCCCAGGTCTCTCTGTTCGTGCACCTCCTTTAGGATTGTACCCTTTAGTTTATATTTCTTCTCTTCATTCTTTCTACCAAAATGTATCACTTCGCACTTTTCTGTGTTAAATTTCATCTGCCACGTGTCCGCCCATTCCACCTGCCTGTCTATGTCCTCTTGAAGTCTATCACTATGCTCCTCACTGTTCACTATACTTCCAAGTTTTGTGTCATCTGCAAATTTTGAAATTGTGCCCTGTACACCCACATCCAAGTCATTAATATATATCAAGAAAAGCAGTGGTCCTAGAACCGACCCCTGGGGAACACCACTGCATACATTCCTCCAATCCGAAAAACAACCGTTCACCACTACTCTCTGTTTCCTGTCACTTAGCCAATTTTGTATCCATGCTGCCACTGTCCCTTTTATTCCACAGGCTTCAACTTTGCTGGCAAGCCTATTATGTGGCACTTTGCCCATCGCCTTTTGGAAATTCATGTACACCATGTCAACCCCATTGCCGTCATCAATCCTCTCTGTTACCTCATCAACAAACTCGATCAAGTTGGTTAAACACGATTTGCCTTTAACAAATCCATGCTGGCTTTCCTGAATTAATCCACACTTGTCCAAGTGACTGTTAATTTTGTCCCTGATTATTATTTCGAAAAGCTTCCCTATTACCGAAGTTAAACTGACTGGCCTGTAGCTGCTGGGTTTACCTTTACACCCATTTTTGAACAAGGCTGTAACATTTGCAATTCTCCAGTCCTCTGGCACCACCCCCGTATCTAAGGAGGATTGGTAGATTATGGCCAGTACCTCCGCGATTTCTTCCTTCACTTCCCTCAGCGCCCTAGGATGCATCCCATCTGGTCCTGGTGACTTATCTACTTTAAGTACAGCCAGCTTTTCTAATACCTTGGTGAAGACAGATGCAAAGTCATTTAGCACGTCAGCCATACCCTCTGCCTCCATGCGTTGGTCTCCTTTTTGGTCCCTAATCGGCCCCACCCCTCCTCTTACTACCCGTTTACTATTTATATGCCTATAGAAGACTTTTGGATTCCCTTCTATTCTCATATCCTCTCTTTGCCCCTCCTATTTTCTTTTTCACTTCTCCTCTGAACTTTCTATATTTAGCCTGATTCTCAGATGTATTCTCGACCTGACATCTGTCAAACGCGCTCTTTTTCTGCTTCATCTTACTCTCTATCTCTTTCATCATCCAGGGAGCTCTGACTTTAGTTGCCCTACCTTTCCCCCTAGTGGGAATGTACCTCGACTGTACCTGAACTATTTCCTCTTTAAAGGCAGCCCATTGTTCGATTACAGTTTTGCCTGCCAATCTTTGATTCCAATTTACCCGGGCCAGATCTATTCTCATCCCACTAAAATTGGCCTTCCTCCAATTAAGTATTTTTACTCTAGATTGCTCCCTGTCCTTTTCCATATCCAATCTAAACCTTATGATACTATGATCACTGCTCCCTAAATGTTCACCGACTGACACTTGCTCCACTTGACCTATCTCATTCCCTAGAAGGTCGTGGGCTCAAGTCCCACTCCAGAGACCTGAGTAGCACTGTCGGAGGTGCCGTCTTTTGGATGAGACATTAAACCATCTGCCCTCTCAGGTGGACGTAAAAGATCCCATGACACCATTCGAAGAAGACCACGGGAGTTCTCCCAATGCCCTGGCCAATATTTATCCCTCAACCAACAACATTAAAACAGATTAACTGGTTGCTGTTCGTGGGAACTTGCTGTCCGTGTTTCCTACATTACAACAGTAACTACACTTCATTGGCTGCGAAGTGCTTTGGGACGTCCTGAGGTTGTGAAAGATGATATACAATGCAAGTTCTTCATTACTCAACACCCGATCCTCCAACCTGCAGTCGCGTCATTTGAGGCTCTGCAGCCAGAGTGTAGTCTTGTAAAGTTTACCTTCCTTGCTTTTTTTTATTCATTCACGGGGTATGGGGATCGCTGGCAAGGCCAGCATTTATTGCTCAATCCTAATTGTCCTTGAGAAGGTGGTGGTGAACTGTCTTCTTGAACTGCTGCAGTCTGTGTGGTGTAAGTACTCCCATAATGCTGTTAAGGTGGGAGTTCCAGGATTTTGACCCAGCGACAATGAATGAACGACAATATATTTCCAAGTAAGGATGGTGTGTGACTTGGTGGAGAACTTGGAGGTGATGGTGTTCTCATGCACCTTGTCTTTCTAGGTGTAGAGGTCGTGGGTTTGGGAGGTGCTGTCAAAGAAGCCTTGGAAGGAAGGTCATTGATGAAGCAGCTGAAGATGGTTGGGCCTAGGACACTGCCCTGAGGAACTCCTGCAGCGATGTCCTGGGGCTGAGATGATTGGCCTCCAACAACCACAACCATCTTCCTTAATGCTAGGTATGACTCTAGCCAGTGGAGAGATTTCCCCCCTGATTCCCATTGACTTCAGTTTTACTAGGGCTCCTTGATGCCACACTGTCAAATGCTGCTTTGATGTCAAAGGCAGTCACTCTCACCTCACCTCTGAAATTCAGCACTTTTGTCCATGTTTGGACCAAGGCTGTAATGAGGTCTGGAGATGAGTGGTCCTGGCGGAACCCAGAGTTTTAGGGTTTTAGGTAGGGTATCGTCCTCCAATTGAAATATTAATAGCGGAGTTTCTAAATAAAACTAACTCACCTTTTGTGGTGTTATTCACAATGAAACATTGTTTTTTAGTTATTGAGTAAAGAAAGAACTTTCATTTATATAGTGCCTTTAACGACCTCAGGATGTTCCAAAGCGCTTCACAGTCAATGAAGTACTTTTGAAGCGTAGTCACTGTTGTAATGTAGGAAATGCGGTAGCCAATTTGTGCACAGCAAGCACCCACAAACAGCAATGTGATAAATGACCAGATCATTTGTTTCAGTGATGTTAATTGAGGGACAAAATTCTAGTTGTGGCAGCACCTCACTCGACAAGCTGCTTCTGGAAATGTTTAAAGGAAAACTGCATCTCCCCATTTTCTTATATCTGTACTTCTGCCCATTATAGAAACTGCCCACAATGGGAATGAAAATCAGGCAGGTTCTATAACGGGTGGACAATCAGCCAAGCCAGTGCACCACCCAAGTGGTGAAGATATAAATTACCCACTAGGTATTTTTGGCTCTTGTGTTTCAGACTGTTCCCCTAAGTGAGCCTTAGCTCCCTATGTCCTTAAGCGTGCCGATATCTAGGTAAAATATCATAGAGTGCCAGGGATAATGAGCAGAGACTACTTTAACTACTGGTTCTACCCCATGGCTCTGCGGGATCCGCCATGCCTTCAAAAGTGGCAGATGGAGACAGTAGACCTTGTTTTGAGCTTTATCTGCCAACAAAATTTATTAAACTGAGATTGATAGATTTTTTGTGAGGCAGGGGTATTAAGGGTTATGGAACCAAGGCAGGTAAATGGAGTTAAGATACAGACCAGCCATTATCTAATTGAATGGTAGAACAGGCTCGAGGGGCTGAATGACCTACTGCTGTTCCTATGTTCCTAAACAGGGCAATGGGCTTTAAGGCGGTGAATTGCCTCGAAAATCGGAATCTGTGTTCCACTGAAGGCCTCGGCCAAGAGCAGGGCCATCAGCAGGTAAGGGTTAGAGGCAGAATGGAGGGAGAGGAAAGCCACTACAAGGAGGCTACAGGGAAGCGGCTGTAACACAGGCAGGCGGGAGAGAAGTCTGTCGGGGGTCCCAGACTCCCCGCTCCCCCCACACCGCCACCATTTACATGCAGTGGGTGGGGAAGGAGAGACCTTTGGCAGTCCTGGTGGGGTTGAGTGAAGGGAAATACAGATGCAGAGAGGGAGACACAGGTGGTGAGTCAGCAGCAAGCCTCAATCCCTGAAATCTCTTTCATTTCCCACTGCTCTCCCATCCAATTCGGGCTAGGGTCCCAGAGGAGAATTCCAGCCAGTGTCTTACATGAGCAACAGGGAATCTTAGAACTATTGTAAAAATAAGTTAAAATAAGAAATATCACTTTTAAAATCAGGACAATAAAATGAATAATATAACATGGTACCTCTTGCTTCTTTTACTAAGTCTGCTTGCTCTTCATAAGGTGGCCTTTCTCCGGAAGTGCCCGATGTAGTCATCTCCTGGATTACAGCTTCCAGTTGTCCTGAGGAAACCTCGATCTCCTCTATGACGGAAGCTTCAGTGGGGGGCTCTTTGACTGGCCCACTGAATACATTTGCATCAATCACCTAAAAAGAACAAAAATACATTTCAAAAACCATAAACTAGGACTGCAGTGGATATCTTTAATGCACCATTTAACTCTAGCTAGACACTTCATAGCACCTCACACTACACCAGAGTCAATGGACAACAACGTACATTTATATCGGTGCCTCACAAATGGAATTGAATGCCGAGGCAGGGAGGAGATATTAGGTGGGGTGACCAAAGGCACAAATGAAAAGAAAGTTTTGGAGAAGGCTTTTAAAGGAGAGAGAAGTGGTGAGACTGAGAGGTGATGGCAGGAAATTCCAGAGAGTGGGGCTGAGTCTGCTGAAGGCTGCTCCACCAATGGTAGGGTGAGGGGAGGACACACTAAAGAGCAGACTCAGCACGTGGGGGATATGAGGCTGAAGGAGATTGAGGAGATAGGGTGGGGCAAGGCTATGGAGGGATTTGATGTCAAGGACAAAGGGGGAAAAATTCAGCTGCTTGCGCCTCCCGTTAGCGCCTTAAGAGGGCGCTAATGGGGCGTAAAGCAGCTAACGCCCGGGCGCAGCGCCGCCCACGCCTCACGAAAAATTTAGTGGGAGGTTAGCGGCGGCGGCAGCCGGTAGCGCCCTGTGGCGCTGCGCCGCCGGCGATGACGTCATCGCCGTGCGCAGCACCCCGCTCGCGCCCCGGCCGTGATCTTCAGTCGCGCCCCCTGATTTACCGCCAGACGCTATGTCCGACGGGTTCAGGGAGGCGTACGTGCGGCCGGGGCGGCGATATTTAAAGCGGAGGTGGCAGGCGGCCATTTTTGTTGCTGGCCGCCTGCCAGCACCTGTCCCCGGCCCCGTGAAGCCCCCCCACCGTGAAGTGCCGGCTGCGCTCCAAGAGCCCGGCACTTCTCTTGAGTGCCGGGCTCTTTTGCCGGCACTCCCGATCCCTGGGGGCCCAGCTGGGCCCCGGTTCGCGCTGCGCCGGGTCCCTCCCCTTTAAGAAGGGGAGGAAGGCCTGCAATACCGCGGCGCGACGTGCCGCAGCGCGTGGCGCTGCGGCACGTAGCGCCAGGATATTCACTCGCAGCGCCCCAAGAGGGATGCGGGGTGCTTCCAGTTGCGCCCCGCTTCCCTCTTGGGGCGCAACCACTGAAGTTCCGGCGCGGGGCCGCTAATTTTTTCGGGGCGCTAAAAGTCGCGCCCCGGCGAGGTTAGCGCCCCAAATGGGGCGCGACTCAATTTTTACCCCAAAGAGTTTAAATTTAACACATCATAGAACGGAGGGGGAGGTGAAAGAGTGGAATCATTCTCTAATATTGCTGGTCTTTAAATAACTGTGAATGCACAAAGTTCACTTTACGCTGTACTTTTAACTTCCATCGTAACACTGTTTCCATCATGTGAAGCAGAGCCCACTGGTTCTAAATGTTGAGTTCGGTTTAAAGTAACCTTGTAGGGGTTCAGACAACAAGAAGCTTTATTCTAATATTTATTTTCCACCAACAAACATCAGAAGTGTATTTTATAAAGACAACACAGCATTTACAGAGCAGCCTAAGATCTGAGTTCTAATGTGACCGGGCATTGGGTGCTCATTCCAGACTGACCGGGCATTGGGTGCTCATTCCAGACTGACCAGACATCAAGGTCTCCATTCCAGACTGACCAGACATCCGAATTTCCATTTGAGATTGACAAGGCATCAGGATTTCCATTTAAGATTGACCACGCATTAGGATCTCTGTGATAAATGGCCAGTTAATTTTTTCTAATGGTTTCTAATGGTGTTTATTGTAAGAATAAAAATTGGCCAGGACACCAGAAGAGCTCCTGTGCTCTTCCTCAAATAGTGTTATGGTCTCTTTTATGTTCATGTGAGAAGGCAGACGGGACCTTGATTTAATGGCCCAGGAATTGCTGGAGTGACGCATCTCATGGTGAGCACCATAAATTGGATTTTTGTTATTTTTGCGTCGCAAATTGCTGGAAATGCGAATTGATAACAGCGCGGCGACGTCAACAGTACATCTGGAACCTCGTGAATGTCGGGTCCAATGGTCTATCTCCTTAACCAATTAAATTTAAGGATAGAGAAAGAAACAGAGCGAATGATGGAGAAGGAAATAGGGTGAATTAGAGTCAAATTAGATACAGAAGGAGAAATAAAAAGAAGGAAAGAGTGTGAATTAAGGGAGAGAGAGAAAAAGAGTCAGAAGGAAAAGTAAGGAAAAATAAAAAGTATTTTTTATTAAAAAAAACCTCTAGGAACATGTTACTACCTGCAGGAGTGAGACGCCACAGTTTCTGGGCCTCCAAGGTTGAATGTCATGTCAGGACCATAAATCATGTCATTAACAGGGTCCTTACGACATGTTAAATGGCTACGGCGAGATTAATTTGTATTAACGCGTAAATCCAGCAATTTCATGACACTCAGTGGGGGGGAGTTTGAACCCTCCATGGTGGGCGGTAGAGGGCTGGGGAGGTGGGGTGTTAAAATTTCAAAAATCAGAAACCCAACCCCAACCCGCCTCAAACACGCCCATTTCTGGTTTTAATAGAGGTTTTAACCGATAATTTTTGGGGCCAATGTGTTGGCGGGATGGCAAGTTTTTCCGTTTTGGCAAGGCTAACGGCCAGCAATTTGTGGAGAATTGGAACTCACAGCATATCTTTTCTTTGCCACAAATTGCTGGGTTTTTTACGCACTAATAATAGTGGGCGCCGTTAACTCGCCATTATTTTTCCAGCAATTTCTGGGCCAATCTCTGATCCAAAAAATGGCACCTCCGACAGTAAAGCACTCACTCAGTACTGCACTGAAGTGACAGCCTAAATTATGTGCTCGAGTCTCTGGAGCAGTGAGAGTGCTACCACCAAACTGTGGCTGACACATCATAAATTAATCTATTGTTGGCTGTGATATTGCTTCACACCAGACAGCAAGGGGTTAATGCTAGAAGGCTGGCCAATAAAGCAACATCTTACAGATGATCAGGAGGGCACATTATCGGATTGTGGGTAATGGGGGATGTTGCACAGTATTGTAAATTGGGATTACTGGGAACAGAATTGAAACAGGCAATTCAATACCTTAGACAGAAGATGTTGGGTTAAGTGCTTAAGAGGGGGTTTTGCATTTCTGTGGGTGCTAGCCTGTAATTTGATGTCCATTCATTTTAAATGGCAAACAAATCACAGGATGGCGAGTGTGGAAGTAGAAAATCCAGGCTTTAGTTAAAGATGGTTTACAAATCCAGCTCATTAGCATTTGGCCTAAATGTCCCTAATTAGAGGTTTACATACTAGAGCGTAATTTGCACAGCGGAACACTAATTATAGCCTGGTTCACAGCACGCATCAGATCTGATTTTGTGGCCCAAGGGGAGGTTTGATGCAATCATGAAGGAGAAAGGAAGAGAGGGATACAGGGGCAGGGTGGGAAGAGGTAATTAGAGTGTGAGGAGGCTTGTGTGGGGTATAAACACCGTCATAGACCAGTTGGGGTGAATCAGCAGTTTCTGGGCTGTAGATTGTATGTATTGGATACAATATTAACCTGAATGGCAGACCCACTGTCAGCAGACTTAGAACCACTTCTGTTACTCCATGGATCCATCCCTTGGCTGTGTCCAACAGGTGTTCATGGTGTCTCCAGTGCATTTTAGAGATCCAGTTCACAAAGGTACATCAAGCTCATTTCTCTGACCAACCCTACCAGCAATCCAGAACTTTTTCTTATGTTGGCTGTGAGTTGATCTCTCAAGGATACCGTAATGAACCACCACTTGGCTAAGTGTACCTCTGCCATATTGAGAGGGGTTTCCTGATTACAGTGGAAATTAAAATTGGGCGGTTTCTGTAATGGGCGGCCGACCCACAATGCCAGTTTTACACCTGGGCTGCAAGTTGAAAATCTACCCCACTGAGTCCAAATTAACCCAGAGACGGGACCGTGGCATGCGAGGGCATTAGCAAAGAAAGACTTGCATTTATATAGTGCCTTTCATAACCACCGGACGTCTCAAAGCGCTTTACAGCCAAAGTACTTTTGAAGTGGAGTCACTGTTGTAATGTGGGAAACGCAGCAGCCAATTTGCCAAACGCGCCGGGTTTCCCGCAGACCCTGCTGACTTTAACGGCCGGGCCTGATTTGAATGCGAGGCCTCAGATTCCCGCCTGCAGCCAGGCAGATTGAGAGGCTGGCTGGCTGCGGACGGGTAGGCCTCAGATGTGAGGGGTTGGCATGGTCGGGGATCGTGGGGGGAGTCGGGGATCGTGGGGGGGGGGTCGGAGATCAGCATGGCAGTATCGGGGATCAGGAGTGGGGACAGGATCAGGGGGGCGCCGGGGGGGTTGGCCGGGGATCGGGGATCAGGAGGGGGGTTGGAGGATCGACAGGTGATTGGGGATCAGATGGGGGGGGTTGGGGATCGCGGGGGGTCGACGGTGGTGGGGTTTCGGCCAGAGTATCGGTGGGGGGGAGGGGGGAGAAGAGAGGATCGGGGCCGGCCTCATGGTGGGGATCAGAGGCCTGGGGAGATGATCGGAGACCCAGGGGGTCTCTGATCACTGGGGTGGGTATGGTCAGGACCCTGGATCCAGGAGGTAGGTGTAAAGCCACTTACCTCCTGGATGCAGCAGTCCCCGCCTCTGTTTAACTGCTGGGTTTCACTAATTGTGTGAAACCCATCCCCATGCAGTTAAATTCAAAATGGAGGTTAAAAAAAGAGGCTTCCAGCCTTATTACAATATTTAAATTGACGTTTTGCCCCCTAGGAGCGGGTTGGTCGCCCGCCCTCCATCCCGCCTCCGTCAAAACCTGAAGTGGGCGGATGTGGCCCTCCAGCCCAAATAATTGCTCACCCTGTCCTAGAGAGTGCAGCACTGAAGGAGGCCCTTCGGTCCATTGTGTCAACTGGTGCTAGCACTTCAGCTGCAGCTAAAGCTCCTATTTTAATGGTGGGCGGGAACAGTGCACACGAACACTGAAGGGGGCGGGGCACCCAGAAACAACGGAGACGTTGAGGCCCGGTTGATTTTAACAGCTGGGCTTCATTTCTATAAGTTTCGGCGGACTTCTGACCGAACCCGGTCAGATCTACTACCTGGCCGGTGGGGATAAATTTGGGCAGCAGGAGGCCGACACTGGGGACCCATGGGAACAGTCCCCGGCAGTAAGGTAAGTGGGGCAGGCGATCATGATCGGGGTAGGGAGGGGAAAGGGAGGCCCATGGTTTCCTTGTGGGGACCAGAGGGGCACTCCTGCTCCTCCTTGCCCTCAAGGAAACCTAACATATATATATTTTTTAAACTTACCTGCCTGGGCCTCTTCTGGGCCATGATGCCCCTCCCGACAGGTTTGCCCCAATGGGGAAGCCATCGCTCCTCCCCTGCTCACGCTTCGGACTAAAATTGCAGATTGCGTCCTGATGACATCATCGGACCCGATCTGCATATTTAAAGCAGGACCCCGCGGCCGTCCTGAGGCTGTCCTACTCACCTGCACAAAAGAGCAGGTTAATATCAGGAACCAGCGGGAAGCCAGGGGTATCAGAGGGTTAAGTCACTGCCCTTATTTTAACTGCCCCATAAACCCGGCTCGGTTTATGCCAGGTAACCGTCAATAGAGCTTTATTGAAAGTCTGGGACCAATAGTTTCTGTGTGTGGTTTCTGCATTTAAAATGCTCTTTAGCGACCACGAGTCCCATTTTTAAAAAAAATGTGGTATAGCACTGGGCAGCAGCCGACTGAGAACAGAGCATTTCAACATGTGAGAATGATTATTATACAAAGTGTCCCCTATTAGTAGGGTTGGTTGGCTTTTTATCCTCTACTGCTTCACATCCAGTTCTCATAGGAACAGGAGTCGGCCATTCAGTCCCTCGAGGCTATTCTGCCATTCAATTAGACCATGGCTGATCTATACCTCGACTCCATTTACCCGCCTTGGCTCCATATTCCTTGATACCCTTACCCAGTGAGAACCCATTAGTGCGTTCACAATCCCGCACTCCCTGCTGAGAAGCAGCACTCAGATATATTGTGACTGACTATATTGTAGCCCTGCCTGCGTCTCACAGACACAGCTTTTCCGCAGTGTGGGATCACCCCCTTCAAAAACAAGAGAGCTGCATTTCAAAACTTTAATCCGCTTTGCAACTTGCTTAGTGGCTAAAAATTTACAGAAAAATATTTAATTCTGCAACTCTTTTGGGGAATTTGTAGAAAAATTCTCATATCAACCAAAGATCGCCGCTCACTAAAAAGAATGCTGAACTGCCCAATGATGAACATTTGACATCATTCGCTTGTTTTCAACCTCCACGTCTTAAACTGAGAAGCTGCATTGTTTAAACTGAATCGGGGTTCTGTGGGAAAAGGAACTGAAGGTATCTTGAGGACAGATACTGACAATTGCTCGCTTAAAATGCCAATAATTAAAAGTCAGAATTGTACATGTTGCTGAGCAGAATGCAAAACATCGACTGATCTTGGCATTCGTGGGTCTCCTTGTACTTTGTCACAGCAGGTCACCAATCTCAATTACTCTCTTTCACAGCTAAAAATCAACATTTTTTTCCTACTGCATTACTACATACTCGCCAGCTTTTCTGCCGAATTAAATATAAAAGACTTCCTGTTGGAATCACTTCCTTTTCTCTCTCCATATATATTTTTGAAAACGTACATCGACTACTTTTAAGCTTCCTCCAACACTGCAAATCTTTTGTAAGCAAAAGAGATCTAAATGGAAGAAAAACTGGGGCAGCGCAGCTTTAACCATTTTCTAAGTTGGCTACCAATTAGAAGTCTTCCAGGCATATGACCATTGGCGAGCCAAGTCATATAGCGTGATGATAGGGTGATTAGCTAATCACAAAGAGCCTCACTGTAGCTGCGCCCCATGCTTTATACACAGCCAGCTTTGTTTTGCAACTGCAAATGCAGGCGCTATTCTCTGTAAAGGCCAGTCACTTAAGTTTCAGTTAACGAATGCAATTGGTTGGGATGGTGAGTCCCCCATGAAGGGAATCTGCAAAGGGTTTTTTGCTGGAAATACCTCTCTGAACAATGGTTCCTCCATTTATTAGGGGCTTAATCCCACAATATGGCATGAGAGGAATGTGTCTGCCTGTATCTTTGCGTTTTCAAGTTTAAAGACAGCCAACTCATAGCATTAGTTTACCTGACTCGCCACAAGAAATTAAAGCAAAATATTGCAGATGCTGGAAATCTGAAATCAAAACTGAAAATGCTGGAAACACTCGGTCAGGCAGCATCTGTAGCGAGAGAAACAGAGTTAACGTTTCACGTCGATGACCTTTCATCAGAGCTGGAAGATGTTAGAAATGAACAGCTTTATTTAAGCAAGTTCAGACGCAGGGAAAAAGGAGGCAGGAAAAGAACAAAAGGGATAGGGACATCTGTGATAGGATAGAGGGCAGGAGTGATTAAAGACAAAAGAGATGATGGTGCAAGGCAAAAGGAGGTGTTTCTATATTTGTCCCATTATCACCTCCTTTTGCCTTGCACTATCATCCCTTTTGTTATTTAATCACTCCTGCCCCCCACTCGATCACAGATTTGTCCCTTTTGTTCTTTTTCTGCCCCTTTTCCTTGACCGTGTACTTGCTGAAAAACTGTTTATTATCTCTAACATCTTCCAGTTCTGACGAAAGGTCATCGACCTGAAACGTTAACTCTGCTCCTCTCTCCACAGATGCTGCCTGACCTGTTGAGTGTTTCCAGCATTTTCAGTTTTAATTTCACCACAAGAAATCTTTGTTTTATCATCTGTCATCGTCTGTCCTTCAATATCGAAGAAGACAGCCGGAATAGAAACATAGAAACATAGAAAATAGGTGCAGGAGTAGACCATTCGGTCCTTCGAGCCTGCACCGCCATTTAATGCGTTCATGGCTGAACATGCTACCTCAGTACCCCATTCCTGCTTTCTCGCCATACCCCTTGATCCCCCTAGTTGTGAGTATTATATCTAACTCCCTTTTGAATATATTTAGCGAACTGGCCTCAACAACCTTCTGTGGTAGAGAATTCCACAGATTCACCACTCTCTGGGTGAAGAAATTCCTCCTCATCTCAGTCTTAAATGGCTTCCCCTTTATCCTTAGACTGTGACCCCTGGTTTTAGTTTTCCCTAACATTGGAAACATTCTGCCCGCATCTAATTTGTCTAAACCAGTCAGGATTTTAAATGTCTCTATAAGATCCCCCTCATTCTTCTGAACTCCAGAGGATACAAGTTCAGTTGATCCAGTCTTTCTTGATATGTCAGTCTGGCCATCCCAGGAATCAATCTAGTGAACCTTCGTTGCACTCCCTCAATAGCAAGAATGTCCTTCCTCAAGTTAGGAGACCAAAACTGCACACAATACTCCAGGTGTGGCCTAACCAAGGCCCTGTACAACTGTAGCATCACCTCCCTACTCCTGTACTCAAATCCCCTTGCTATGAAGGCCATCATGCCATTTGCTTTCTTGACTGCCTGCTGCACTTGCCTTCCCACCTTCAGTGACTGATGTACCATGACGCCCAGGTCTCGTTGCACCTCCCCTTTCCCTAATCTGCCACCATTCAGGTAATAGTCTGCCTCCCTATTTTTACCACCAAATTGGATAACCTCACATTTATCCACATTGTACTTCATCTGCCATACATTTGCCCATTCACCCAACCTGTCCAAGTCACTCTGTAGCCTCCTAGCATCCTCCTCATTGTTCACACTGCCTCCCAATTTAGTGTCATCCGCAAATTTGGAGATATTACAATTAATCCCTTCGTCCAAATCATTAATATATAATGTAAACAGCTGGGGCCCCAGCACCGAACCCTGCGGTACCCCGCTGGTCACTGCCTGCCATTCTGAAAAGTACCCATTTACTCCTACTCTTTGTTTCCTGTGTGCCAACCAGTTCTCAATCCACGTCAACACATTACCCCCAATCCCATGTGCTTTAACTTTGCACACCAATCTCTTGTGTGGGACCTTGTCGAAGGCCTTCTGAAAGTCCAAATACACCACATCTACTGGTTCCCCCCCGTCCACCCTATTGGAAACATCCTCAAAAAATTCCAGAAGATTTGTCAAGCATGATTTCCCTTTCACAAATCCATGCTGACTTGGACCTATCATGTCGCCACTTTCCAAATGGTCTGTTATGACATCTTTAATAATTGATTCCATCATTTTACCCACCACCGATGTCAGGCTGACCGGTCTATAATTCCCTGCTTTCTCCCTCCCTCCTTTTTAAAAAGAGGGGTTACATTAGCCACCCTCCACTCCTTCGGAACTGATCCAGAGTCTAAGGAATGTTGGAAAATGATCGTCAATGCATCCACTATTTCCAAGGCCACCTCCTTAAGTACTCTGGGATGCAGACCATCAGGCCCTGGGGATTTATCAGCCTTCAGTCCCATCAATTTCCCCAACACCTTTTCCCGACTGATAAGGATTTCCCTCAGCTCCTCCCTCTTACCAGATCCTTTGATCTCTTTTATTTCTGGAAGGTTGTTTGTGTCCTCCACAGTAAACACCGAACCAAAGTACTTGTTCAATTGATCTGCCATTTCTTTGTTCCCCATTATGACTTCCCCTGTTTCTGACTGCAGGGGACCTACATTTGTTTTTACTAACCTCTTTCTTTTTACATATTTATAGAAGCTTTTGCAGTCCGTTTTAATGTTCTCCGCAAGCTTCCTTTCATATTTTATTTTCCCTGCCCTAATCAAACCCTTCGTCCTCCTCTGCTGAGTTTTAAAGTTCTCCCAGTCCCCGGGTTTGCTGCTACTTCTGGCCAATTTGTGTGCCACTTCCTTGCTTTTAATACTATCCCTGATTTCCCTTGTTAGCCATGGTTGAGCCACCTTCCCTTTTTTATTTTTATGCCAGACAGGGATGTACAATTGCTGCAGTTCATCCATGCGATCTCTAAATGTCCGCCATTGCCCTTCCACTGATAACCCCTTAAATATCGCTTGCCAATCTAACCTCGCCAATTCACGCCTCATACCCTCAAAGTTGCCCTTATTTAAGTTCTGGACCATGGTCTCTGAATTAACTGTTTCCTTCTCCATCCTAATGTAGAACTCCACCATACTATGGTCACTCTTCCCCAAGGGGCCTCGCACCACAAGATTGCGAATTAGTCCTTCCTCATTACACAACACCCAGTCCAGGATGGCCTCCCCTCTAGTTGGTTCCTCAACATATTGGTTTAGGAAACCATCCCTTAAACACTCCAGGAAATCCTCCTCCACCGTATTGCTTCCAGTTTGAGTAGCCCAATCTATATGCATATTAAAGTCACCCATGATAACTGCTGCGCCTTTTTTGCATGCACCTCTGATTTCCTGTTTCATACCCTCCCCCACCTCACTACTACTGCTTGGAGGTCTGTACACAACGCCCACTAACGTTTTCTGCCCTTTGGTGTTCTGCAGCTCAACCCATATTGATTCCACATCCTCCAAGCTAATGTCCTTCCTAGCTATTGCATTAATCTCCTTTTTAACCAGCAATGCTACCCCACCACCTTTTCCTTTTATTCTATGCTTCCTGAATGTTGAATACCCCTGGATATTCAGTTCCCAGCCTTGATTGTTCTGGAGCCACGTCTCTGTAATCCCAATCACATCATATCCGTTAACATCAATTTGCACAGTCAATTCATCTACCTTATTACGGATACTCCTTGCATTAAGACACAGAGCCTTTAGGCTTGTTTTATTAACACCCTTTGTCCTTTTAGACTTATGATTTAGTATGGCCCTTTGTGTTTCTTGCCTTTGTTTACTCAGATTTCCCTTATTGTTTCTCACCCTTCTAACATTTGTTTCTGACTGCATATTACTTCCCCCTGTTTCGCTACATAGGTTCCCATTCCCCTGCCATATTAGTTTAAATCCTCCCGAACTGCCTTAGCAAATATTACCCCGAGGACATCGGTTCCAGTCCTGCCCAAGTGCAGACCGTCCCTTTTGTACAGGTCCCACTTCCCCCAGAACTGGTTCCAATGCCTCAGGTATTTGAATCCCTCCCTCCTGCACCGCTGCTCAAGCCACGTATTTAATCTCGCTATCCTGTTCATGCTACTCTGATTAGCACATGGCACTGGTAGCAACCCAGAGATTACTACCTTTGAGGTCCTACTTTTCAATTTAGCTCCTAGCTCCCTAAATTCTGCTTGTAGGACCTCTTCCTGCTTTTTACCTATATCGTTGGTACCTACATGCACCACAACAGCTGGCTCTTCACCCTCCCTTTCCAGAATGTTCTGCAGCCGCTCCGAGACATCCTTGACCCTTGCACCAGGGAGGCAACATACCATCCTGCAATCTCGGTTGCGGCCACAGAAACTCCTGTCTATTCCCCTTACAATATCATCTCTTTTTTTGCAGTGAGTTCTTTGATGACTGATGAGACCTATTTTTGCTTGGAATAAGTGACGACAGATTGAACAGTGGATCCTGGATATACCAGGTTGGGAATCTTAATTTTTCAAGTGAGACTTCCTCAGCTGGAGTTTACATTCAGCATCAGCAATGTGACGGGGCTCATAGTAGGAGGTGCCTTCACAGATGGTTTTTCCAAGCTTTCTTATCTTGAGCAAGTTGTTCCCACTTATAGATGTCTAATCACTCCTGCCTTCCACCTTATTACAAATCTTCCCTTTTGTTCTCCCCACCCCCCTCCGCTTTCCCTGCCTCTGTACTTGCTTAAAACCTATTAGATCTGTAATATTTTCAGTTTTGATGAAAGGCCATCGACCTGAAACGTTAACTTTGTTTCTCTCTCCACTGATGCTGCCTGACCCGCTGTGTGTTTCCAGAAATACCTGTTTATGTTTCAGATTTCCAGTATCCGCAGTATTTTGCCTTTTTATACTTTGAGCTTGGGCTGCAGACTGATGCCTCTCTTGTCCTCGAGGCACTCACGGAGTTTTCCAAACACTATGCAGGCTTTAGCGATTCTGCAGGATGCTTCTGTATCGATAAGGACTTCTCTAGACAGGGTGCCATCCAGTCAGGTGAATCTGACCACAGGCTGAAGCATGTGATCATCGATAGTGATGATTGGTGGAGTGTAATCCTTGCCTGGGGAGTACACTGTCATTTTAAGGCCGACACCCAAACTTGGAGAGGATTTCCAGAGACTTACTCTACTGGTGGTGTCAAATGATTTTGTCAGGTCAACGACAACACAGTAGAGGTCTACATTTTACTCTCTACATTTTTCTTGGAGCTGCCTGTCTGTGAAGATCATTATCAGTTGTGCCTCTTCCCTTTCTGAACCCACATTGACGGTTTGGTAGATTTTTTCAGCAAAGCGATTGAGCATCACTCTTGCAAGGATCTTCCAGCAATGACAAGAGATTCCCCAGTGATTAACACAGATAAAACAATTTCCTTTTCCCTTGTAGAGGTGGACAATTGAAGCATCTTTGAACTCCTGGGGAATTTTTTCAGAGTACCACATAGATTGAAATAGTTTGTTGAGGTTTTTGACTAAATAGTCGCCACTAGATTTGCATATCTCAGCTGGGATAGCATTAGAACCTGGTGCCTTCCTATTTGAGAGCAAACTGATAGCCTTTTCAGTCTCTGATATAATAGTTTCTTTTGCAAGGTTGTCATTGATGGCACACTGAGGAAGCTGATCGATGGCCTCATCATTGATAGCTGGCTTCTTATTTAGAAAAATTTGGAAATGGTCAGCCATCTTTTAAGGATCTGATACTTGTCTGTGAGAAGAGTCGTTTCATCAATGCTTATAACAGGAGTGGAGGCAGTAGATTGTGGGCCATATACTGTCTTAAGCACATTATAAAAGTTCTTCATGTCCTTCTGGTCAGCATAGGACAACAATGAACAATGTACCTGCTTTTTTGCTCCACCAGGTGTCACACATAATCCTTAGTTCGGTCTGGACTTGTTTACGAATGTTGCCATAAGCTTGCTTCTTCTTGGTTGATGACTTCCCCTTTCTCCACGATGAGTGCAGCCAGTGTTTCTCATCAAGTAACTTTTTTATATTATTACATTTTCATCAAACCAGTCCTGATGTTCACAGACAGTTTGGCTTGCAATGTGGACTGCATCTTTGAAGCAGTTCCAGTCAGCTTCAATGTCACCAAAAGTTGTACTTACAATGATCAAATGGTTTTGAGCAGCTGTGACAAGTAGTTCTTGTCTTGTGCAAACAGACTTGAGTTTGCTCACATTTAACTTCTGAGGTGGTTATTTTGCCCTGGGGACTCCAAGGAGTGAATGTTGAGTTTGCGCGAAGGAGGTTATGGTCTATCAACATTCAACGCCTCTCATTGCTTTGGTGATCTTGACATCATTAATATCCTTTTTCCTGACTAAGATTTAATCAATCAGATGCCAGTGTTTGGAACAAGTATGCATCCAAGATGTCTTGTTCTTATTTGGTAGCCGGAAGATGGTGTTGGTGATAAGACTGTATTCAGTGTATTTCCTTAGGAGCAGAAGGTCATTGCTGTTGTAATTCCCAATGCCATGTTTGCCAATGATGCCCCGCCTGGTTTGATGGTCTGACCCGATACGTTGAAGTTAACCAGGATGATGAGTTTGCGTGATTTAGGTCTTCATAAAATTTGTTTTGGATTTTGTCTGGGTTGGTACATAGGCACTGATGATGGTGGCAAGACATTTCCCAGCAAGTGGCAATCTTCGTGTCATCAGGCGATCATTGATACCTTTGTGAAAATTCTCAAGTTTGTCTGCGATACTGGACGTGATAGCAAAGCCAACACCTTTGCTTTGTTGGCAAAGGCATTCCTCTATGGGCTGGCCACTCCAGAACAAGGTAGAGTCAGCACCAATTTCCTTAAGTTGTCCAACTTTGGCAAGTTAAGTTTCACTTAGTGCTGCAATGTCTATGTTATATCTGTTCAGTTCTCTGGCAATCAGCGCACTTAAGTCACCACATCAGTCCTCGTGCGCTGAGGAGATGGGTGTCTCTCGGTCACCCGGGAAACAAATCCGCAGGTTACCCTCACCTAGTTAAGCCTGGGAGCCGATGCAGTTTCCCAGGGTATGGCACAAGCGACTACTTGGAGCCACAGGTGAGAGTTGTGTCAGCAGAGAGCACCAAAGATTGGGGACTATCCGAGGGATGAGACATGTCCCCAGTCAGAGGTACTTACTACCCCTTCTGCTTAACACCTGTAATATGGTTATCATCTGTAATACGGTTAAAAGCACTCCACTCAGTGTCTTATGAGAAGCACGTATGTTCCATCAGCTTTAGTGCATGGTAGTTCATGTCCATGGCAGATTCGGCTGGCTGGGACAAGGAAGGGGTTCAGTGGAAGGGATGAGCTAAGAGCAGATGGTTGAGGAAGAGCAGCACATTCTAAGTCTGACTAATTAAAGGTTTAGCTAAGACAACAATGTTTAGCACATGCTTGTCTGAGTGCATTGCTCATTATAAAGGTAATATATGTGAAATAAAACTTTCACTTTGGGTGATAATGCATTGGAAAAGTGTTTTCTAGACGTGTGAGGAGAGAAATCAGCCAGTATTCTAGCTCATAATCGCTATGTGGTGACTCCTACTATGACGTGAATGCTTGTGAATATTGGTTAAGGACAAAGTGAAACATGGAAAAGATACTGAAGATTATCTGGCACCCTCAAACTCTACCTCAATTACAGCTGATGCTTTCAGGAGAGGAGGGAATAAAATGGTGAAAAATAGTCGAAGATGGAATTTTCCCACATGAAAGAAGAATCATCTCAGAGCTCTAGCAGCAATGGGAGTGAAGTCAAAACAGGCAAATATGGGAATTCTGGCCTTAATGGGTGAAAAAGGTATAAATATAAACCCAGCAACCACAGGCCAGTCAGTTTAACCTTGGTAGTGGGGAAGCTTTTAGAAACAATAATCAGGGACAAAATTAACAATCACTTGGACAAGTGTGGATTAATTAAGGAAAGCCAGCATGGATTTGTTAAAGGCAAATCGTGTTTAACCAACTTGATCGAGTTTTTTGATGAGGTAACAGAGAGGGTTGATGAGGGCAATGCGGTTAACGTGGTGTACATGGATTTCCAAAAGGCGTTCAGCAAAGTGCCACATAATAAGCTTGCCAGCAAAGTTGAAGCCCATGGAATAAAAGGGACAGTGGCAGCATGGATACAAAATTGGCTAAGTGACAGGAAACAGAGAGTAGTGGTGAACGGTTGTTTTTTGGACTGGAGGAAGGTGGTGTTCCCCAGGGGTCAGTTTTAGGACCACTGCTTTTCTTGATATATATTAATGACTTGGGCGTGGGTGTACAGCGCACAATTTCAAAATTTGCAGATGACACAAAACATGGAAGTATAGTGAACAGTGAGGAGGAGAGTGATAGACTTCAAGAGGACATAGACAGGCTGGTGGAATGAGTGGACACGTGGCAGAAGAAATTTAACGCAGAAAAGTGCAAAGTGATACATTTTGGTAGAAAGAATGAGGAGAGGAAATATAAACTAACGGGTACAATCCTAAAGGGGGTGCATGAACAGAGAGACCTGGGGGTATGTGTGCACAAATCGTTGAAGGTGGCGGGGCAGGTTGAGAAAGCAGTTAAAAAAGCTTACGGGATCCTGGGCTTCATGAATAGAGGTATAGAGTTGAAAAGCGTGGAAATTATGACGAACCTGTATAAAACACTGGTTCGGCCTCAACTGGAGTATTGTGTCCAATTCTGGGCACCGCACTTTAGGAAGGATCTGAAGGTCTTAGAGAAGCTGCAGAAAAGATTTACGAGAATGATTCCAGGGATGAGGGACTTCAGTTACATGGATAGACTGGAGAAGCTGGGGTTGTTCTCCTTGGGGTAGAGAAGATTGAGAGGAGATTTGAAAGAGTGTTCAAAATCATGAGGGGTCTGGGCAGAGTAGATAGACGGAAACTGTTCCCATTGGCAGAAGGGTCGAGAACCAGAGGACACAGATTTAAGGTGATTGGCAGAAGGACCAAAGGCGACATGAGGAAAAACTTTTTTACTCAGCGAGTGGTTAGGATCTGGAATGCACTGCCTGAAAGGGTGGTGGAGACAGACTCAATCACAGCTTTCAAAAGGGAGTTGGATAAGTACCTGAAGGAAAATAATTTGCAGGGCTACGGCGAAAGGGCGGGGAGTGGGACTAGCTGAGGTGCTCTTGCAGAGAGCCGGCACGGACTCAACGAGCCGAATAGTCTTCTTCCGTGCTGTAACCATTCTATGATTCTATGATAGTGAATTTAAAGCCAAAAGCTGTAAAACAGCATTAGTTGTGGTTTGTTGCACCGGAATTTGCTTTTCTTCTGTGCTATTCATCAACAAGTTCTAACAGGGAGTATCTAGTAATCTCCAGTGTAAATTAGTTTTGAGCATTTTGCCCCACTGTGTAACTGGCTTGTGCAGCTGCTCATGATCCTGCTCGGTCACCAAGGAAACCATTACTGTTGTTCATGTTACCTTTTAAATTACATTTGAGGAGGTGTTTGATCTTTTTGCCTTTTAGTTTCTCATAAATATCGGGATCGGCACAGTGAGATTCAGGCCAATGCACCTGTTACTTAAAACACCAGGAAGCTGAGATCACCATCCTATTGCATCAGACACATTGCATCTTTTCCAAGAGGCTCCTGAAGACCTTCAAACCCTGAAATGGGTCAGTGGTATTGGGTGGATTACAATGATATGCATTAAGGGTGCCTTCACACTGCAGCTACCCATCTCCATCAGTAGCTGCAGTTAGGGTTCCAGCCAGGCAGTACCCTAACTACACTGCTTGATTCCTGCTTGTCTGGGACTCAAAATTCCTGCCCAAGAGAGAGCAGTGCGCAGGCCTGAACACACTGAGCTCTCTCCCCAGAGTTAGAATATTTCAATGGTCAGAGAGTGGCTATAGGAGAACCCCCACTCGCTAAATATTTAAATTAAGGTTGGGTAGGTTTGCAAAGCGTCCAAAGGTTCTACCAGACCCCATGAGCTCTTTATAAACTAAGGCCTAGAAATTGGATAAGGCCCGAAAACAGGCTGTGTCACGGGCCAGCGCTATTTGCCTGCACCTCTTCTAAGTGATGCAAGCAGCACGCAAAATTTGTGCTGCCTGCTCATTAACATGATTGGAGCGCTGATTTCAGCGCTAAACGCTTGGCTTACCGCTCAACGGGGGGGGGGGGGGGGGGGAGGCGGGGGGCAATATTGGGTGCAGTTTAATGGCCAATAAAGTTTGGCCTACACTCTCTGCACTACTTAAAGGGTTTGTTGCAGAAACACCTCATTCTCACTCTGGAGCAAGCCATGTCGCAACAACCTAGAGAACGAGTTAGAAGATTTTCAGATGCTGCACTGGAGGCTTTGGTCCTGGGGGTGCAACGAAAGTGGGCTGTCCTCTACCCGTAGGGAGGCAAGAGGCCACCCAAGGTCATTTGCAGAAGGCTGAATCTGTCATGGCCACCAGTGTGATCCCAAGGACCTGGATTCATGCCGAATAAAGTTTAATGACCTTACACGGCTGGTTAAGGTGAGTGAAGGCTTCAGTAAATGCCATATCCCGCCATCTGCACCACAAGCCTCACACACTGCTCAATGCACCACACCCCCATCACTCACCTACCAACAATCTCTACCGATCACCACTCACACCTCACGATCAGAGCTTCACTTCACCCTCACACACTTACCACTGCTGCAACACTCACAGCTTGCACACACTGACAGATATTTAACTATGACAGGCACATCACCCAAACACATTGTACTACCCTCACTGACACACTTTCCTTTCTCTTGCAGGCAAAGGTGGCTCACAACAGGAGGGAGCAACAACAGACGGGAGACGGCCAAGCCGCAATAGAGAATCTGACGGACCTGGAGGAAGCCATGCTTGAAACCATTGGAGGGGCAGTGACAGAGTCCGTGGCTAGCGGCGAAGTTGAAACCATTGCTGATGATGACAGTATGCTCATACCTTCTCACATCCCACTTCCCCCTCATACCACAATCACTTCTCACTTGCAAGCCGCTGATGGTATATGCATGGATAAGAAAAGTGAAATTAGGAAACACTTCTACACAAAAAGGGTGGTAGAAGTTTGGAACTCCCTTCCGCAAACGGCAATTGATGCTAGGTCAATTGTTAATTTTAAATCTGAGATTGATAGATTTTTGTTAACCAAAGGTATTAAGGGATATGGGCCAAAGGCGGGTATATGGAGTTAGGTCGCAGATCAGCCATGATCTCATTCAATGGCGGAACAGGCTCGAGGGGCTAAATGGCCTCCTCCTGTTCCTATGTTCCTAAGAAGAGACACCGGCACTGCATTTGACAGTCGCAGACACAAGCTCAGAAAATGGCACTGCCCGGACTTTAGAGGATAGTATAGAGGCGGGATCTGCACACGGTGAGTCACCAGTACGAGTGATTTTGATTGCATTTGGATAAATTTATGATTTTTGTTTGGAATGTGTGTTTTGTGGTGACTCTCATTTCAGCTTTGTGCCCAGGAGGACGCTGTGATGTTCCATGACAGAGGGATGGTATGATGGGGATGTGGTGAGCAACGGGGATCTGGAGTTTCATTCACTGGAATCGGAGTCTGATGAGCCGTTCACGGACAGCCCGTCCGGATGGACGATTGGCTGCCTGCCTCCTCCCTCTCTCCTCCTCTTCCTAAGGTGGTCCCGCAATCCCTGGTGGCAAGGACTGAGCCTTCATGATGGCCAAGTTAGGGAGCATGCAGCAGACCACCACGAAATGGGGCATCTGCTCTGGCGAGTACTGGTGGGCTCCTCCTGATCTGTCAAGGCAGCAGAACCATTACTTGAGCACCCCAATGGTCTGCTCGATGACGTTCCTGGTGGCAGCATGGCTGTCATTATATGAGTGCTGGGCACAAGTGGTGGGGATGCGGAGGGAGTCATCAGCAGGGTGCAGAGTGGATAGCCGTTGTCTCTAAGCAGCCACCCTTGGGTTTGATGTGGTGGCTGGAAGTTTGCTGACACACCAGACTGGCGCAGGATGAAGGCATTGAGACTGCTGCCAGGATAGCGGACATTCACCATCATGATGCACTGGGTGTGGTCGCACAACAACTGCACGTTAAGTGAGTGGTAGACTTTGCAGTTACGGAACATCTCAGGATTGGTATACGGTGCCTGCAAAACCACGTGTGTGCAGTCGATGGCACCCTGCACCATGCGGAAGCCAGCTACCCTGGGAAAGGCACATGCACACTCGTCCTGCTTCTCTCTGTTCAGAGAGAAGACAATGAAGTCCCTTCTCCTGGAGTACAGAGCCTCTGTGACCTCCCAGATGCAGCGATGGACGTCAAACTGGGAGATGTTAGCTATGTCTCTTGCTGCAGACTGGAAGGATCTGCTGGCGAAGAAATTGTGGGCCACGGTGACCTTGAGAGCCACTGGGAGCACCGTGGTCGCCCTGTTCTCAGGCTGCAGGTCTGGTTGCAGGAGGTGGCAGAGTTCTATGACCACCTCCTTACTGAAGCGAAGCCTCCTAATACACTGCTCCTCGCTTAAGTGGATATAAGAGAAGTGCTCTCGGAAGATCCTAGGTGGGTAAGGCCTCCTGCTGAGAGCCCTCCTGGCCCTCCTCCTCCTCGCTCTGCGAGTATCTTATAGAATCATAGAATGGTTACAGCATGGAAGAAGGCCATTCAGCCCGTTGAGCTCATGCCGGCTCTCTGCAAGAGCACTTCAGCTAGTCCCACTCCCCTGCCCTTTCCCCGTAGCCCTGCAAATTTCTTTCATTCAGATACTTATCAAACTCGCTTTTGAAATACATGATTGAGTCTGCCTCCACCACCCTTTCAGGCAGTGCATTCCAGATCTTAACCACTCGCTGCATAAAAAAGTTTTTTCTTACGTCGCCTTTGATTCTTTTGCAAATCACCTTAAATCTGTGTCCTCTGGTTCTCAAATCTTCTGCCAATGGAACAGTTTCTCTCTATCTACTCTGTCTAGACCCCTCATGATTTTGAACACCTCTATCAAGTCTCCTCTCAATCTTCTCTGCTCCAAGGAGAACAACCCCAGCTTCTTCAGTCTGTCAACGTAACTGAAGTTCTTCATTCCTGGAATCATTCTCGTAAATCTTTTCTGCACTCTCTCTAAGGCCTTCAGATGCTTCCTAAAGTGCGGTGCCCAGAATTGGACACAGTGCTCCAGTTGAGACCGAACAAGTGTTTTATACAGGTGCATCATAATTTCCACACTTTTGTACTCTATGGGCTGGATTTTGTCAATGGGGACGTGATGGAGGCGGTACTCCCACTTTTTGGGTTGCAGTCCCGCCTCCATCGACTTGTGGCCAACCCACTCGATTTTCCCTTGATTGACCTTGTTGAGCCGGCCAATTAAGGGCCACCCGGCAACAGGTGACGTCACAGATTGACATTTCATCTGTCAAGAGCTTTTGACAGATGAAATATCAGCATTTGACAGCTCCTTGAAGCTGTCAAACACTGACAATCTGTCCTCTAAGTTAATTCCTTCCTCTCAGGCTGATTTAGAGATCTCCGCAGAACAAAAAGCAGAGGCTGCAGCTTTTGACAGCTCAACGGCCATTCTGCTTTCTGCGCCGGTGAGATTTCTGACTCCCGAGACCTGAAGGGCTGACGCCTGCAGGAGGAAGTTAAGGTAAGTAAAACTTTTTTCCACACTTTACACTTACCTTACACACTTACCTCTGCACACATGCACCCATCACTCACCTGCCCACCGGACATATTGACCCTTCCAACCCCTGCAGACCCACGGTCCACCTCGCTAAATCGGCGTGGTTCGGACCTGTCGGGAAGCCCACATTTCAGGGCTAAAAATAGGGATTAGGCAAAAAACTGCCTGTTAACTACCTGCTAACAGGCAGTTTATTGGCACTAATCCCCTTCCCACCTCGGGGAGGCGGGTCCCAGCACAGGTCGGGTACCCGCCTCCTGTGAAACTGGCATGGAGGCGGGTTGGGGGCGGGATGGGTTCGGGACCCCCGAATCTGCAATTTTAACCCCCCACACGCCTCCAAACCTGCCTCCACGGGTCAATGAAAATTCTGCCCATACCTCTATTCATGAAGCCCAGGATCCCCTGAGCCTTTTTAACTGCTTTCTCAACCTGCCCTGCCACCTTCAATGATTTGTGCACACATAGCCCCAGGTCTCTCTGTTCGTGCACCCCCTTCAGGATTGTACCATTTAGTTTATATGTCCTCTCCTCATTCTTTCTACCAAAATGTATCACTTCACACATTTCTGCGTTAAATTTCATCTCACATGTGTCTGCCCATTTCACTAGCCTAACTATGTCTTCTTGAAGTCTATCACTCTCCTCCTCACTGTTCACTATACTTCCACGTTTTGTGTCATCTGCAAATTTTGAAATTGTGCCCTGTACTCCCACGCCCAAGTCATTAATATATATCAAGAAAAGCAGTGGTCCTAGTACCGACCCCTGGGGAACACCACTGTATACCTTCCTCCAGTCCAAAAAACAACCATTCACCACTACTCTCTGTTTCCTGTCACTTAGCCAATTCCGTATCCATGCTGCCACTGTCCCTTTTATTCCATGGGCTTCAACTTTGCTGGTAAGCCTATTATGTGGCACTTTATTGAACGCCTTTTGGAAATCCATGTACACCACGTCAACCACATTGTCCTCATCAACCCTCTCTGTTACCTCATCAAAGAACTCAATCAAGTTAGTTAAACACGATTTGCCTTTAACAAATCCGTGCTGGCTTTCCTTAATTAATCCACACTTGTCCAAGTGACTGTTAATTTTGTCCCTGATTACTGTTTCTAAAAGCTTCCCCACTACCGAGGTTAAACTGACTGGCCTGTAGTTGCTGGGTTTATCTTTACACCCTTTTTTAAACAATGGTGTAACATTTGCAATTCTCCAGTCCTCTGGCACCACCCCCGTATCTAAGGCGTATTGGAATAATATGGCCAGTACCTCCGCGATTTCCTCCTCTTCTCCACTGCCTCATCTCCCTCTCCTGAAGATACTCGAGCGCAAGAGGGAATTCAAGTAGAGCCCACATAACTGTGAGCAAGTGGTGTGGGCAGAAGCATTTAAATAAGAATCAAGGTGTTCTGTACTAGCAGCGACACTCCATGTGACCGTAGCAACTTTAAACAAGTTTAGAAAGCTGCAAGGGCTGCAGAAACTTAGACAGAGCCAGTCAAACTGAGAAACCATGTCAGCTGCAAGTTGTTGTTGATGATCCCTTTAAGTAGCACTGCTGGGGGCTCCTTCCTGCTGCTGAACGCTTGGTCAGCTGGTCAGGATTAAGAGAGAGCAGTAAGTGGAGTGGCGACGTCGAAAATGGCAGATAGTGTGTCAAATCAGCGTTGCACACTCATTGACATCATGATCTGCCTCATTTCCATTTCTACAGCGATTGCTGGCAACAACAGGGCTGCCAACCTCCGCAAAATGGCGGCCGCCGCTGGACCCGTCGGAAGCAGGCCGAAGTGAGTCGGCCACCATTTTTTCATCAAACGGGCCTTAATGGCCGGCGCTAACCCCCTGAATTTCTAGGCCTATGTTTGAAACCACACTGCATTTAATTTCATTGCTATAGCATTTGTCACAACCTCTGGATGTCCCAAAATGCTTCACAACCGATGAAGAACTTTTAAAGTGTAATCAGTGTTGTAATGTAGGAATGCAGCAGCCAATTTGTGCACAGCAAGCTCCCACAAACAGCAATGTGATAATGAGAAGGTGACCGTATTTTTAGTGACGTTGGTTGAGGGATAAATATTGGTCAGTTCATCGGGGAGAACTCGCCTGGTCTTCTTTGAATAGTGCCTTGGGATATTTTACCCAAGAGGGCAGATGGGGACTCAGTTTAACTTCTCATCCAAAAGACGGCACCCCCGACAGTACAACACTCCCTCTGTACTGGGCTGGAGTGTCAGCCTAGATTGTGTGCTCAAGTCTCTGGAGTGGGGCTCGAACTTGCAAACCTTCTAACTCAGAGGTGAGAGTGCTACCAACTGAGCCAAGGTTTCCACTTACAACAAAAACCCATGGAGCTTGATTCCCTTGCCTCTGGCTCTGAGAATCTACTTCACCCTCTAGTCAAGTTGAGTCCAGATTAGCACTGCAAGTTTAACATTGGTGCAAATCTCAGACTTCTAACCTGGCACAAATTAATGTTAATTTATGGGCAGTTTGTGCTATAGACTAGCACCCAGTAGGAGTTGGGTTGCCAAACTAGCCACATTCTGGTATATTCCATCCTATCAATCTACCCTGGATTTGAGTCAAGTTCCCAGAATTGAAAACAGAGTGGAGTATATTTTGGTCTGGGCCTCTTTTTGGACCTAGACACGACAGTGCGTGACCAGCATGTACCCAAAACAAGGGGCTCGAGAACAAGAACATACTCAGCATGAGCTGTTGGTGTTGGTGATGCTTCCACAGGCAGCTCACCCGAACGAAAACATCAATGTTGGGCCACCTGCCTCACCTGCAGCGGCCCTTAGATAAGTCTGGGGTTGGGGGGTGAGGGGGGAGGGCGGCGGGGTTGGAACAGGCTACTGAGGGGGCTAAACAGAACTCCTATGGAGTCGGTGGGGGGTGGGGGCAGCACTCTGCTCCTCCGGCTTCACAGGAACTGTTTAAAAAGAATTTCACCTACCTCTCATGGGTAGCCGCTGCAGAATCCTGAGCAGGGTAGGTCCGACACCTGCCTTGGTCATCACCAACAAAATTCTTGATGGGATCCTTCAACAGGTGTCAGGCCCCTGATTTACATACATAGGGGGCCTAATATCTATTTTAGGCCTCCGCCTGGGATGCCTAAAAATAGAGTCCCATGAATTTACCAATGCCTGTGCAGGTTGGGTGAAGGCCGTCCCATTGTTAATTGGTATGCTTTGTGGTCGTTTCACACCCAAAGAACAGGTGAAATGCATACCAATTTCTATCCTATTATTTTAACCAACCATACCATCCAAGGCCCTCGAAATTTAGGTTTCAGAAATCCCAACCAAATTCTAAATAACCCCTAGATAATACTTGGCACTGAACATAATAAAAAGCAAATGCAAAGATATTAGGAAAAATTTTACTCAAAGAACAATAACTGTTCTAGAATAATTTACCAGGCAGAATAATAGACACAATTACACTGGGGTATTCAAAATATAGTTGGATGGTAGGCTGGCACAGTAAAAGTAGAGGGCTGGTCTCGATGGGGCAAAAGGCCATTTTTCACCCTCAGCATTCCCATTACATGGTTGGTATAAGCGCTGCTGATTCGTGTCCCGATATAATGATGCTAAACATAAAAATATTAATGAAATACTCAATATCTCCAGATATAATGTAGCATTTCACAAATTCAGAAAGAAAAACGTGATAAAATTGTTTCATTATCTGATTGTAACACGCTCATTGAGTGTATTCTCAACATTTTTGTCTAAGATTTAGCATGGTATTGGCTTCCTCAATTCTGTCACAGTACGTAATGCGTTATAAACCAATTTCCATCACAGAAATCATGTCCCCGCTTAACTTGATACAATTGTTACAGATTTTAGTCAGTTTGTCTGTGCCTGTGCCTGATATCAACAAATAGGTCAAGTCATTCAATTCAAAATCAAACATCTTGTGCAATTTGTTTATACATGCATTTCATTGGTAGCTTTAAAAAAAAAGTTATTTAAATTTACTTGGTCTCAATATTATCTTATCTACTTGTCTTGTTCAAAGTGGGGAATCTGTCTTTCACCTTCAAAGAGAGGTAGTCAGGCTAGTTAGCTTATGTAAATAGTAAGAAAAAAAGAACTGCCACATTTAGCACAATGTCACTGAAATAATTTGAAGCGGGTTCTCTATTCATTCCCTGAGCCTCGCTGACAAGCTTGGCATTTATTGCCCATCCCTAGTTGCTCTGAGACAGTGGTGGTGGGCCTTCTTCTTGAACCATTGATTAGTGGTTTTGATACAACTGAGTGGCTTGCTTGGCACTTAAGAATCACCCAAATGGTGTAGAACCTGCCAGACCAGGTAAGAATGGCAAGTTTCCTTCTCTAAAGGATGTTAGTGAACCATTTGGGTTTTTATGACAATTCTAACAGCTTCATGGTCACTTTTACTGAAACCAGATTTTTTGAATTTTCAATCTGTCATGGTGGGATTTAAACTCACATTCTCTGGGTGATTAGTCTGTTAGATGATTAGGCCTCTGCATTACTAATCCAGTAACATAACCACTATACTACTGTATCCTAATTGCCTAGATATGTGAGCAAGCTAGCTAGAGCTCAACTATGAGAATAGTTTGGACCATAGAAGCCAAAGACAGCAGTAAAGAAAGAGAAAGAAAGTCCAAAACAGAACAGTAATCTTATATTGTCACTCACAGGACGTGGAGTAATGTGCTGAATTTGGGGTTTAATGCCTCCGTGCTCCTGAGGAATATATTGACCGCTACCATCACCACTGGCATCTCCAGAAGAACCCTGTGGCAAAGCAATCAATATCGACAAATAAAAATCCAGTGGTAAAAAGAACATGTTAAATCAGTCTTGAGAGGGGCACACTGAAATGGAAAGTTAACTTACATCTGGCTCGACCTCATAACATTGTTCCTCACTAGCCCGTGGGTCTGATTTAATCGTCAGTTCTTGGATGGACCCCTGAAAAACACAAGACAGATTAAAGATTTCAAAAACTTTGAACTGTTGACCCAAATGGTGTTCACAAAAATGTCCCATGTGCTTGTTGATTTCGCATCTTCACACTCCTCCCTTGGAGAATAGATTCGCAGGCTAATGTGAATGTCCTTCCACAGTCGTAACCATCTTTATTCCAGCCGGTAGGATGGATAGTCCTATATTGCAGGAGGGTATTAGAGGCTCCCACAACCCATACAGTGAAGGGTTGGGGGGGCACCCATACCCATACCCACCAGACATGAGCACCGGACTGGATGTCAATCCAGTATTCAGAGCTAGAGCTCCAGTATCCACTCGGCTGGACTGTCTCGAGCGGGGTTCAAACCCTGCACCCTCTGACTCAGAGGTTGGTATGCTACCACTAAGGCGCCCTGCTCCCTGTTAAAAGTGTTGATACATAAACAACATGTAAAAGAAAGAGCTAGCATTTCTAAAGCGCCTTTCATGACCTCAGCGCTTTACAGTCAATTAAGTACTTTGAAGTGTAGTCATTGTTGTAATTTAGGAAACGCAGTTGCCAGAATTGCGTATAGCAAGGTCCCACAATGAGATAAATGACGAGTTCATCTGGTTTAGGTGTTGGTCGAGGGATAAGTGTTGGCCAGGACTCTGGGGAGAACTCTCCTGCTCTTCTTCAAATAATGGCATGGGATCTTTTATGTCCACCTGAGAGTGTAGATGGGGTCTTGGTTTAGCATCTCATCTGAAAACCGGTACTTCCGACAGTGCAGCACTCCCTCATTACTGCACTGAAGTGTCAGCCTAGATTATGTGCTCAAGTCACTGGAGTTGGGCTTTAACACACAACCTTCTGACTCAGAGATGAGAGTGAGACAACGCTGACACCCTAAAAAAGGAGGCACACAATGTGTTAAGTGAATATTAAACCGTACTCCCAAAGTTCTGGCCATAAGAGCATATTTGCCGCTGGAGTTCAGTTTAGCTCTGTGAGCACTATCTATGCTATAGAAAGAAAGACTTGCATTTATATAGCGCCTTTCACGACCACCGGACGTCTCAAAGCGCTTTACAGCCAAAGTACTTTTGAAGTGGAGTCACTGTTGTAATATAGGAAACGCGGCAGCCAATTAGCGCACAGCAAGGTCCCACAAACAGCAATGTGATAATGACCAGATAATCTGTTTTTGTTATGTTGGTTGAGGGATAAATATTGGCCAGGCCACCAGGGATAACTCCCCTGCTCTTCTTCGAAAAGAGCCATGGGATCTTTTACGTCCACCTGAGAGCAGACGGGGCCTCGGTTTAATGACTCATCCAAAAGATGGCACCTCCAGCAGTGCAGCACTCCCTCAGCATTGCACTGGAGTGTCAGCCTAGCTTTATGTGCTCAAGTCCCTGGAGTGGGACTTGAACCCACAACCTTCTGACTTAGAGGAGAGTGTGCTACCAACTGAGCCACAGCTGACACTACGTGCCAAACAAAAGCGGCTGGTTTAGGGAGTGTGATGTGTTGTTGCATATCTAGCTCGTCAATGATAGGCTGACTGGTCCATCATGTCATTACAAATTCCAACTTGTTGTGAATGTTCCTTAAAAATGGCAAATATTTTGTTTATTGGGGGTGCAGGAACAGAGACTTGGGATGTATGTACACAAATCTTTGAAGGTGGCAGGACAAGTTGATAAAGTTATTAAAAACACTTATGGGATCCTGGGCTTTATAAATAAAGGCAGAGAGTTGAAGAGCAATGAAGCTATGCTAAACTTTTATAAATCACTGGCTAGGCCTCAGTTGGAATATTGTGTCCAATTCTGGGCACCACACTTCAGGAAGGATGTCAAGGCCTTGGAGAGAATGCAGAGGAGAAGTACTAGAATGGTACCAGAGATCATAGAATCATAGAATCATAGAAAGTTACAGCACGGAAGGAGGCCATTTCGACCCATCGTGTCCGCGCCGACCAACAAAGAGCTATCCAGCCTAATCCCACTTCCCAGCTCTTGGTCCATAGCCCTGCAGGTTACAGCATCCCAAGTGCACATCCAAGTACTTTTTAAATGTGGTTAGGGTTCCTGCCTCTACAACCCTTTCAGGCAGTGAGTTCCAGACCCTCACAACCCTCTGGGTGAAGAAATTTCCCCTCAAATCTCCTCTAAACCTTCCACCAATTACTTTAAATCTGTGCCCCCTGTTTTTTGATGCCTCTGCTAAGGGAAATAGGTCCTTTCTATCCACTTTATCTATGCCCCTCATAATTTTATACACCTCAATAAGGTCTCCCCTCAGCCTCCTCTGTTCCAAGGAAAACAGACCCAGCCTATCCAATCTTTCCTCATAGCTAAGATTCTCTACTCCCGACAACATCCTTGTAAATCTCCTCTGTACCCTCTCTAGTGCAATCACATCTTTCCTGTAATGTGGTGACCAGAACTGCACGCAGTACTCTAGCTGAGGCCTAACTAATGTTTTATACAGTTGAAGCATAACCCCCCTGCTCTTGTATTCTATGCCACGGTTAATAAAGGCAAGCATTCCGTATGCCTTCTTAACCACCTTATCTACCTGGCTTGCTACCTTCAGGGATCTGTGGACATGCACTCCAAGGTCCCTTTGTTCCTCTACACTACTCAGTGTCCTACCATTTAATGTGTATTCCCTTTCCTTGTTAGCCCTCCCCAAATGTATTACCTCACACTTCTCTGGATTTAATTCCATTTGCCACTGTTCTGCCCACCTGACCAATTTATTGATATCTTCCTGCAGTCTACAGCTTCCTTCTTCAGTATCAACCACACAGCCGATTTTAGTATCATCTGCAAACTTCTTAATCATACCCCCTATATTCAAGTCAAGATCATTGATATATACCACAAAAAGCAAGGGACCTAGTACTGAGCCCTGCGGAACCCCACTGGAAACAGCCTTCCAGTCACAAAAACACCCATCAACCATTACCCTCTGCTTTCTGCCTCCGAGCCAGTTTTGAATCCAACTTGACACTTTGCCCTGGATCCCAATGGGCTTTTAACTTCGTGACCAGTCTACCATGTGGAACCTTATCAAATGCCTTGCTAAAGTCCATATACACTACATCAAACGCACTACCCTCATCTGCGCTCCTTGTTACCTCCTCAAAAAATTCAATCAAGTTTGTCAGACACAACCTTCCCTTAACAAATCCGTGCTGACTATCCTTGATTAATCCGTGTCTTTCTAAATGAAGATTTATCCTGTCCTTCAGAATTCTTTCCAATAATTTTCCCACCACCAAGGTTAGGCTGACTGACCTGTAATTACTCGGTCTATACTTTTCTCCCTTTTTAAACAAGGGTACCACATTAGCAGTCCTCCAGTCCTCCGGCACCACACCTGAAGCCAGAGAGGATTGAAAAATGATTGTCAGGGCCTCTGCTATTTCCTCTTTTGCTTCGCTTGACAACCTGGGATACATTTCATCCGGGCCTGGGGATTTATCCACTTTTAAAGCTGCAAAACCCCTTAATACTTCCTCTCTCACTATGTTTATTTCATCTAATATTTCACACTTCTCCCCCCCGATAGCAATGTCTGCTTCGCCCCTCTCCTTTGTGAAAACAGACGCAAAGTATTCATTAAGAACCCTACCGACATCTCCCGCCTCCACACACAGATTACCCTCATGATCTCTAATAGGCCCTACCCTTTCTTTAGTTATCCTTTTAATCTTAATATATTTATAAAACATCTTTGGGTTTTCCTTGATTTTACTTGCCAAGAATTTTTCATGCTCTCTCTTTGCTTTCCTAATATCATTTTTAATTGCACCCCTGCACTTTCTGTACTCCTCTAAAGATTCTGGAGTATTTAGCCCTCGATGAAGGACGAAAGACTTCAGTTATGTGGAGAGACTACATAAGCTTGGATTCTTCTTCTTAGAGCAGAGACGGTTAAGGGGAGATTTAATAGAGCTGTTCAAAATTATGAGGGGCTTTGATAGGGTAATTGAGGAGAAAATTTCCATTGCAGGAAGGTCAGTAACCAGAGGACACAGATTTAAGAGCCAGAGTGGAGATGAGGAGAATTTTTTTGCGCAGTGAGTTGTTATGATCTGGAATACACTGCCTGAAAGGGTACTGGAAGCAGATCAATAATAACTTTCAAAAGGGAATTGGATGAATACTTGAAAAGGAAAAAATAGCAGGGCGATGATGAAAGAGCAGGGGAATGGGAATAATTGGATATCTCTTTCAAAGAACCGGCACAGGCACAATAGGCCAAATGGCCTCCTTCTGTGCTATAAGATTCTATGATTCGATCAAGAATATTTAAACTCATAAGTTAAGAAGAGTAAAATTGGACTGCAGTTCGCCAATCTTCCTATCCTCAAACACTAATCTTGCAAGTTCCATGAAAGACTTTCATGTTATTTTAACCATTTTATTGGGTTCTATTTCCTCGATGAAAACACATTGAGCTCGGTTGCTACAGATCTTTCTATGCTCCCAGTAACCACCCAGCTAAATAAGTGAAACATCAGTCCTGGTACAGCTGGCACATCCTGTTTTAAAGATACCAGAAAAAGGGATCTATGAAGCTGTGAGCTTGAGGAGGTCTGAGTCGGCCCTGTTTATACAAGTCTCCACAGGAACTCCGCTAATGTTTACTCAACAGAAGCAGCAGCCATGACAAGAACGGCCACTTGCCTGCACAGCGCAGGTGGACAAACCAGACCCAACGTTGAGCTGAGCTCGGGCCAAGTCAGAGGTTTGGACAAGTTCTCCAAACAAACACACAAGCCAATAATATAAGAACGGGCACAACATAGTGGTCGTACTGTAGTGTAAAAACAGACTGAATTAGTACTTTTTGTGAAAGAACTTGGGACTAGGAATTACGTAGCGCCCTGTTTGGGGCGATAACTTTTCAGGGAGCGCAAAAGTATCGCTGGGCAAAAAAGATTTGCTGCTGCTGGGAACTTCCGCTTTAACGCTCCAAGAGCGAAGTGGAGCGCGAAATCAAGTGCTACCACTATCCTTAGAGCACTAAAGGGAGTGAGAGGGCAGTATTGGCAGAGCACTGAGCAATGTTCGGAGCAGTGCTGCTGTCTTTACAGGCTCCTTCCCTCCCTTAAAGCGAAGTGCCAATGTTGCGTTGAATGAATCTTCAGGCTGTGTCTGTTGGGCGATGGCACCTGGGCAACGCACATAGCAGCCCCAAGCACTCTGAGAGAGTGCAGGACTGAGCAATCGCGGGGCAAAAGATAGCAGGAGGCACCAGAATGGGGACATAAATAAATTTTGCCCTACCTGACCGCCACTGGCTTTAAATAGCACTCCCCAAGCAGCCAGCCGAGGTGACAACGCCTCCTGCAGCTGCTGTTGTTGACACCCGGTGATGCTGCAGGGGACGGGAGCGAATATCACTTCTGGGGCGGCAATGGGGCGCTGCGCACCGGATGACGTCACGATCTTCGGGGAGCAAGAGAGTGAGGCGGTAAGTGTTGGCGCCAGCGTAAATCCACCAGGTGAATTCGCCGGCGCCTGGTCGGTAACCCCTTAGCGCCCCGTTACCGCCCCCTGCAGGCACTAACGGGAGGCGCAAACCAGGGGAATTTCTCCCCCTTAATGTTTTTAAACTTTTCTTTCCCGTAAAATAATTTTTACAAATAATTGTTTTAGAAGAACTTGCATTTATAAAGCGCCTAATCAGGTTCTCAGGAGTCCCAAAGCCATTGGATTACTATTTGAGGTGCAGTCACCCTTGTTTTTGCAGACAAATGCAGCAACTAATCTGCAAGATCCCACAAATAACAAATTATGCTGTTGGTTGGAGGAATGCTGGCCAGGACATGGGCAGAACTCCAGGCTCTTCTTCAAATAGTGCCATGGAATCTTTTACATCCTTCTGAACAGGAAGAGGGGGGCCTCATTTCAACACCTGACCCGAAAGATGGCAGGCTCGAATTTCCGCTGGGGCTCTCTCGGTAGTGGTTCATCAGAAACCCTGGAGAAATGGCATAAACCTAAAGGAGTCTGTTCGCCGTGATGTTTCTTTCTTTTAAGCCCAAAGGATCACTTTACCTTGACATGCTGCGGCTAAACTCTTTCTCTCTCATTTTACTGAACTGATCAGCTGACTCTACAATTCTCTAACATTGATAATTGACAAGAACCATTTCAGTGTCAATATTCACCATTAGCACTGGCTCCTCTTTTCCTCTCCTACTGATAAAGTTTACGGTAATGACAAGGCTTTTGCTATCCTCAAAACTTGCTAATCAACCTACTCATACCCTCAATTGGTCCAGCAGTTTAGCTTAATTTCCTGGCCCTTTAACGCAACTCTGACTTGTTACTGTTGTTTTTCTCTCATTGAGAAGATCTTCTGACCACTGTTTCCTATTTTCCTCTTGCAGGATACCCGAAAACAAATCCCGCTGTCTAAACCAGTCCGGTCTTGTTTGGCACTATGGGGGTGGGGGTAAATTTCTGAAGGGGGTTCTCCCGCTGGTCCATTGGAACTGCAGCGGAAGAGCTGTGGCAAAGTTACGATGGACAAGCAGGAGAACCCCCTGGACATACACACTCTATATCCTAAATGTTGAATCCCAGCGGGCCACAATACTTTCTTCGTCCGCAATAGAATCACTTAGAAGGAGTGGTAAGTTCGGTGTCACGCATCTGAGCCAAGGCATGAGAACCAAGGGACATGACCCTGTGACTGTTAGCAAAAATGAAAGTGGATGGAATTGGACGCAACCTATTGCCATGGATAGGGAATTGTTTAGGAAGTAGGAGACAGAGGATAGGGATAATGGGTATGGACTCCAATTGGCAGGATGTGACTAGTGGTGTCACCCAGGGATCTGTACTGGGGCCTCAGCTTTTCACTATATTTATCAATGACTTAGATGAAGTAGAGAGCTGGACATACAAGTTTGCTGATAACATTAAGTAGTGTAGATGGGAGCAGAAAGTTGCAAAGGGACATTAATAGATTAGGTGTGTGGGCAAAACTATGGCAGAAGGACTTCAATGTGGGGAGGTGTGAGGTCATACACTTTGGACCTAAGAAAGATAGATCAGAGTATTTTCCAAATGGTAGGAAGCTAGAAACTGTGGCGGAGCAGAGAGATTTAGGGGTAAATATACGGAAATCACTAAAAGCTGGTGGACAGATACAGAAATTCATTTAAAAGGCTAATGTTGGCCTTTATCTCAAGGGGGCTGGAGTACAAAGGGGTGGAAGTTATGCTACAGCTGTACAGAGCCTTAGTCAGACCCCATCTGGAGCACTGCGTTCAGTTCTGGGCACCGCACCTCTGGAAGGATATATTGGCCTTGGAGGGGGTGCAGCGGAGATTCAACAGAATGATAGCGGAGCAAAATGGTTAAATTATGAGGACAGGTTGCATAAACTTAGCTTGAATTCCCTTGAGTTTAGAAGATTAAGGGGTGAACTGATATAGGTGTTTAAAATGTTAAAAGGATTTGATAGGGTAGATAAGGAAGAACTATTTTCTCTGGTGGGACATAATCTTAAAATTAGGGCTAGGCCATTCAGGAGAAAGATCAGAAAGAACTCTTTCAGTACAGTCCCAATTTTGCGATCCCAGCAAACCGTGTGCCAGGAACGGCTGCCTGCCAGGGCCATGATGATGCACAGGGCACTGAAGTGACTGCCCAATTTTGCAGGTTCTGCTCATTTGAAAAATTGCCATAAGCTGCCAGCATAGCTTTGATTTTCTGCCTCACAGCAGGTGTGAAACCTGGCTAGCAGGTCAAGTTCACTTAAAGGTCAGTGTCTGCCTGTGGGGCAAATATTGTTTCAGGCATAATTAAGGTTCTGGATGGATTTTAAATATTTGTCATCCTTTGTCAAGGCTGTGGGAGGGGCAATGCCTAGTATAAGTGAAGGAAATCCCAATCTGGAGGGATGAAATGAAGCCTGTGGAGCCACAAACCTGAGTTAAAATCGCGAGGGGGTCCCAAGTGACGTCATCGGACCCTGAGATTTGAATATTGGCAAGGCCTCCTGAAGCGGTGCCAATGTTCCCTTTAATTATTTTTTGGGTGTGCGGCCCCTTTAACAGGCTGTGCAGCCCATTCAAATTTCTGCGCATGCGCGGTTTTTCCTATTGTAAAGCTGACAAGCGGCCTGTACGGGATCTCCAGACAGCTGCACGGTCGCGCGGCTGCACAGCTTGAAGAGAACATTGGGCGGGGCACCTTCTCCATTGCCTAAATCGGCGGGGCTAAAATGGCATCAGGAACACAGCATTTAGCGCCCAACTGCCATTCCCACCGGGCAGGCAGCTTTAAAATCGGTAAACTCGACCAATAATGTCTAGTAATACACATCAAAGCAGACAATGTTATTTTACCCTCACATTAACATTCCATGGGATCATCTTCATAATGTATGTGTCTTAATATCATGAGAATCTGTATTACTGGTCCTCTGATCACAACTGGGTGACCGCATCATATGCAAAGGAACAAAAAGTGACACGGACACAAACAACTTTCAGTTCTGACTGTGATATGATTGGATGCATCAAACTCCACGCCCATATGGGGATCATGCATTCTGTGTGTAACATCTTAACCCAAGGGACATAGTCTGAGGGCACATTTTATTTACCGAAGGAAAGCAGAGACTTTCATCCCGAAGCACTTGTATTTTGAGGTACAACAACTTGCATTTATATAGCGCTTTAAACGTAGTATAACCCAAGGCACTTCACAGGAGCGTATTCAGACAAAAACTGACTCCAAGCCAAAGAAGGAGACATTAGGACATGCGACCAAAAGCTTGGTCAAAGAGGGAGGTTGTAAGGAGGGTCTTAAAGGAGGAGAGAGAGGTGGAAAGGTTCAGGGTGAGAATTCCACAGCATAGGGCCTAGCTGGCTGAAGGCACAACCACCAATAGTGGGGCGAAAGGATTGGGGGATGCGTAAAGATCACAGTAAACAGAGACCACACTCAAGTCTTGCCCCCAACTGTGAGGAAGTGAAGGATGGACAAGAGGTCAGAGTTGGAGGAATGTAGAATTCTCGGAGGGGTGTAGGGCTGGTGGGGGATACAGAGATAGGAAGCGGTGAGGCCATGGAGGGATTTGAACATGAGGATGAT
The DNA here is from genome assembly GCA_030390025.1 of Squalus acanthias. Lineage (NCBI taxonomy): Eukaryota > Metazoa > Chordata > Chondrichthyes > Squaliformes > Squalidae > Squalus > Squalus acanthias. The sequence goes on from CM059432.1 coordinate 107,479,815, forward strand.
CATTTTAAAATGGAGGCATTCAGTGACCAGGAGCCAATGTAAGTCAGTGAGCACTGGGGTGATGGGTTAGTGGGACTTAGTGCGAGTTATGATACGGGCAGCAGAGTTTTGGATCAGGTCAAGCTTATGGAGAGTGTAAGATGGAAGATATAAAGCTGTTGCTGAACTGCAAACAGTGAGTTAACCTGCATTGTGGTAGTATTTACCCGTTTCCTTGGTAATAAAGTATTCCTTAGAAAATAATTGGGTTATTGTATCTGACCTGTAGGGTCCTGGTGGAAATATTTAGTGTAGCAGCAAATGAGGTAATTGTTGGCTCTGGGTCAGGCACTCATCTCTGGTTCTCGAAAAAGGAGGCTCACTTCAGGGAGCCACTGGCACAAGACTGAAAGAGAAATGGCTGAAAACCCTGACCTGTAACAACTGTATTTGGATCTTCAATCACTTTATGACGACACTGATAGATTCTGACATTAATGGGAAGGTGCACCTGACCCCACAGTCACAGCAGTCAGTGACAGGAACAAAAACATTCCTGCAATTTTTACAGCTGTTAAAGTCACGGCTTGAAAGTATCATTATAAACAGAAAACTGATTGCTTTATTTTGTAAAACTTTTAACAGGGCAAGTTTTAAGCAGAGCTTATCTGAAATGGGTAAACCAAATAGAAGACTGATTAAATCTAGCAAAGTATGTTAAATTACTGAAATTGTCAGTACTAATTTCCTCAATCTGCTCTCAGGAGGCAGGTCGGTCATTGAAACCTTTTAAGGAGGCTGCGCGCCTTCATTTTAACAGGATTTCTATTTTTAACCCATGTTGGCCAGGTTTCCTGGGCCTGGGAAACCTGGCAGGTAAAAGAAGGCGAGAAGGGCCAGATCCATCAGGTAAGTGCCTTTACAGCACTGCTTGTGGGCCAGGAGGAGCAGGCCTGGCTCAACAAGCTTATCTGTAAAAACCTCCCCATCCCCACGATCTCCCCTCGACACCCTCCCCCCAATCACCGACCCACCCATCACCAATCCCCAATCACTCCTGCGATCACCGAACCCCCTCCCCGATCTCTCCCAAACCCCTCAATCTCTGACTCTCACTGACCCCGACCCATCTCTGCCCTCGATCTCCAACCCTGCTCCAATCTTCCCGACATCGACCCCCATCACCGATCCCCGAACTCTCCCACAATCACCAAACTCCCCCTCCGATCTAAGAACATAAGAACATAAGAAATAGGAGCAGGAGTAGGCCATTCGGCCCTTTGAGCCTGCTCCGCCATTCAATGAGATCATGGCTGATCATCTGCCTCAACTCCATTCACCGGCCCTATCGCCATATCCCTTGATGCCTTTACCAGTCAGAAATCTATCGACTTCTGTTTTGAATATACCCAATAACTGAGCCTCCACAGCCCTCTGGGGTAGAGAATTCCAAAGATTCACCACCCTCTGTGAAGAAATTTCTTCTCATCTCAGTCCTGAATGGCTTACCCTTTATCCTGAGGCTGTGGCCCCTGGTTCTAGACTCCCCAGCCTAGGGAAACATTCTCCCAGCATCCACCCTATCAAGCCCTGTAATAATTTTGTATGCTTCAATGAGATCCCCTCTCATTCTTCTGAATTCAAGAGAATACAGGCCTAGTTTACTCAATCTCTTCTCATACGACAGTCCCGCCATCCCAGGAATCAATCTCGTGAACCTTCGTTGCACTCCCTCTATGGCAAGTATATCCTTCCTTAGGTAAGGAGACCAAAATTGTACACAGTATTCCAGGTGTGGTCTCACCAAGGCCCTATATAATTGGAATAAGACTTCTTTACTCCTGTACTCAAATCCTCTTGTAATGAAGGCCAGCATACCATTTGCCTTCCTAATGGCTTGCTGCACCTGCACATTCACTTTCAGTGACTCATGTACAAGGACACCCAGGTCCCTTTGAGCATCTGCATTCCCCAATCTTTCACCATTTAGGAAATACTCTGCCTTTCTGTTTTTTCTACCAAAGTGGATAACTTCACATTTATCCACATTATATTCCATCTGCCATGTTCTCGCCCACTCACTGAGCCTGTCGAGATCCCCTTGAAGCCTCTTCACATCCTCTTTGCAACTGACACTGCCACCTAGCTTTGTATCATCAGCAAATTTGGAAATGTTACATTTAGTCCCCTCATCCAAATCATTGATATAGATTGTGAAGAGCTGGGGCCCAAGCACCGATCCTTGCGGTACCCCTAGTCACAGCCTGCCATCCTGAAAAAGACCCGTTTATCCCCACTCTTTGTTTTCTGTCTGTTAACCAATTCTCAATCTGTGCTAGTTTATTACCCCCAATTCCATGTGCCCTAATTTTGTTCACCATCCTCTTGTGTGGGACCTTATTGAAGGCCTTCTGAAAATCCAGATACACCACATCTCAATCCCCTTTGTCTACTCCACTAGTTACATCCTCAAAGAACTCCAATAGGTTTTTCAAACAGGATTTCCCTTTCATAAATCCACGTTGACTCTGCCCAATCTTATTATTAGTTTCTAAACGCCCAGTTATCGCATCCTTTATAATAGATTCCAGCATTTTCCCAACTATTGATGTGAGGCTAACAGGTCTGTAGTTCCCCATTTTCTCTCTCCCTCCTTTCTTAAAGAGCTGGGTTACATTTGCTATCCTCCAATCTGCAGGAACCGTTCCAGAATCTATAGAATTTTGGAAGATGACAACCAATGCGTCCACTATCCCAATGGCTACCTCTTTCAAAATCCTAGGATATAGATCATCCGGTCCTTGGGATTTATCGACTTTTAGTCCCATTAATTTTGCTAGTACTGTTTTTTTACTACTAATAATTTCTTTAAGTTCCTTATTCTCGCCACACCCTTGGTTTTCTCATATTTCTGGGAGTTTTTTTGTGTCTTCCTCCGTAAAGACAGAAACAAAGTATTTGTTTAATTTCTCTGCCATTTCCTCATTCCCCATTATAAATTCTCCCGTCTCTGACTATAAAGGACCTTCGCCAGTCTTTTCCTTTTCACATACCTATAGAAGCTTTTACAATCTGTTTTTATATTTTTCGCTAGTTTGTGCTCATATTCCATTTTCCCTTTCTTTATCAATTTCTTGGTCCCCCTTTGCTGATTTCTAAAAAGATCCCAATCCTCAGGCTGACCGCTTTTTCTGGCAACTTTATAAGCTTCCTCCTTTGACTTAATACTAGCTTTAATTTCTTTTGTTAGCCATGGTTGGATCACTTTTCCTTTTGGGTTTTTATGCCCCAGAGGAATATATGTTTGTTGCAAATTATGCATTATTTCCTTGAATGTTAGCCATTGTATGTCCACCTTCATACCTTTTAGTGTAGTCTCCCAATCTACCATGGCCAACTTGTCCCTCATACCCTTGTAGTTTCCTCTGTTGAGATTGAAGACCTTAGTTTCAGATTGGACTACATCACTCTCAAACTTAATGTAAAATTCAATCATATTATGGTCACTTGTCCCTAAAGGCCCCTTTACCACAAGATTATTGATTAGCCCTTTCTCATTACACAGTACCAGATCCAGAATAGCCTGTTCCCTGGTTGGTTCCTCCACATACTGATCCAGGAAACCATCTCGCATGCATTCCAAGAATTCGTCCTCCACACCATTAGTGGTAATTTGATTTTCCCAGTCAATATGTAGATTAAAGTCCCCCATGATTACCGTATTGCCCTTGTTACATGCACTTCTAATTTCTTGATTGATACTGTGCCCTACATTACCAGTACTGTTTGGTGGCCTATACACAACTCCCACCAATGTTTTCCGCCCTTTGCTGTTTCTTAGCTCCACCCAAACTGATTCCAGTTCTACATCACGATCTGCCAAGCCAAGATCTTTTATCTCTACTGTACCGATCTCATCCCTTATTAACAGCGCTACGCCACCTCCTTTTCCTTTTTGTCTGTCCTTCCTAAATGTTGAGTACCCTGAACATTCAGTTCCCAGCTTTGGTTACCCTGCAACCATGTCTCTGTAATGGCAATTACATCATACCCATTTACTTCTATTAGTGCCATTAATTCATCCACCTTGTTGCGAATGCTACGTGCATTTAGATAAAGTGCCTTCAACTTTGCCTGTTTAATATTTTTCTGCACTTTGACCCTCTTTACTGTTGGCCTTTGTTTCTGCTCCCTACTAGTTTTGCTATTACTTTTCTAACTTTCACTTCCAGCTTCGTTTCTCTCTGTTCTGGGCCTGTTCTGGTTCCCAGCCCCCTGACAAACTTGTTTAAATCCTTCCCAACAGCACTAGCAAACCCCCCTGTGAGGATTTCCTCTCGACACTCCCATCACCAACCACCCTCATCACTAATCCCCGATCTGCCCCGCGATCATCGAACCCCCTCCAATCTCTCCCTGACCACACCCCCCCCCGATCTGTGTCCGACCTCTCCCCGATCTTCGACCCCCTGCGATCACCCCCCACCCTCTCAACCACGCTGTACCCACCACCCCCGGCGATCTCTATCCCCAACAACTACTAAACCGCCCTGATCCTGGGCTGCGGCCTTTTCTGGAGTGTTCCCCGCTCGACACTCAGCCAAGCCGGTCAACGAGACTGGCTTCCAGGCGGGGAATCTGTTCAACAAAAATCACGTACTCCATGGCATTTGGGGAAACCCGTACTTCCACTCATCCCGCTCCAAAACCCACCCCAGTAAATATCGGGGCCACTAAGTCCTTTTCATAAATATTAAGATCTGAATAATAATTACTGAGACTGGTAAAACAAGACATTAAACATTTGGGCCGCCAGCATTTTTAACTAGCATAGCAACACCTTCTTTGCCAATATAACACAAATGTCTGTATTTAAAGCATCAAACGTTTACATTTCAAGCTTTTAACGCAAAAAAACCTCTACGACACTTACTATAAACTTGTTCAACCCTGCCCCTCCAGCATTCCCAATGAAAATTCCTGAACTTGGCTCAAAAAATAACGCCCGAGGTGACCGTGTGAAGTGACTCTGCTGATATTCGTCGCAATCCAAGTACAAGGTGACAACCTTGTCCTGAATGGACAAAGCAAACCGAGTCCATTTGCCAGTCATGGACGACACCTCAAACGAGGCAACCTCATGGGAGGTCTGAGAACCAGTTTCCGTGTAAAAAAGGACGATCCGTTGGTTGTCGTTCCAAACCGCAGTTAGCTTCACTCCCAAGTAAATAATATTCTGGTAGGAATTAGTAATTGCAAACAGCACCCCACCATCATCACTAGCTGGCTTGATAGTCACAAGGATTGCAAAGTCTCTGTAGAAAGACTGAGGTATCATGGTCTTCGTCAGTCGACCAATGTTTGCATCTGGCCCAAAGCTGTACGCTGGAAAGCCTTCATATCCTGTGATGAATGCGACGGACGGTGGTAGAGGAACTCCAATCAGCCCAGTCAGGTCAATATGATCATTGGATCCTCTCTCTGCAAAACAAGAAAAAAAGGTAAATGTTTCTCCTGTCACTGTTAATTAATGTGAACGGACTGCCTTTCACTTTCCATGGATATGTTTTCTTTAAATATGTGCGCCGGGGATTTCCAGATCGGGCCTCTGTAACTTCGGCCGAAACTCCCACCGGATACACGGTATTTCTGCCCATCTTCTGCCGAGGCTACGGTGGCCCGATCGAGAGGAATTCCGGGCGTGGATCACCTGGAAACTTAATACTTTCATTTTTAAAGTCGAAAGGCATGAAGCAAAGAAATTTACATCGTCTTAGATCTGGCGGGTTCACTTCCGATGTTGATGTCACTCATAAAGGGTGATATTCTATGGGGAGGGGGTAACTTTCAGCTTCACCGCCTGGGCGGTGACCTGGCGGAGTGGATCGGATCTGGTGGCCAGTGAAGAATCTGCCCATCTTTTATCCCATTGGGTTCTACACGGGGGAGGGAGACTGAGGTGGGTGGGGGAGGGATCTGCTCTGGCAGACCACTACCCAGGAGCATGGGTGGCAGGGAACAAGGGCTGCTTGGGTTTTACCAGGCTGCTCACTTGCACAAAGTGCAGCGCGTTTGGTGGCTATAAACACAGAGGGGGGCATTTTAACCTAAAGAAAAACGGGTGGGTTGGGGGCGTGTGGGACGTTTATTGGCTAGAAATTCATTATAGCCCAGGAATGGGCGGTATCTTTAGAAAAGTTTGAGAATTAATTAATGCATTAGACTGCACGCAAAATTCATTCTCACTGCTCAAAGAAATGATTGGGGCGATAAATCAAGTCTTAAAGGCCTAGCTCAGTGAGGTTACACTGAAAGGGTGGACCAATATCGGGTGCAGTCTAATCTCAAGTCATCATTGCCGTAGGCTTTTCCCAGTACTTAAAGGGGAGGTTCATTGATACTGCAGCACCTCATTCTCAGCATTGCTGGCTGTGCAGCTGCCTCAGCAAGGAGAAGCACAACAAGGAGAAGGAGCCGGAGGACTGAAGCAGGTGTGCTCATGGCAGATCCACCTCAGACAGGTGGTCAGGGTGATTGAATGCTTCAACAAATCCTACATACCACCATCTGTATCACAAGTTTCACACACTGTCCAAAACACCAAACCCCCAGCGCTCACCCACCAACAATCTCTACCTACCAACACTCACACCCACATCTCACGCTTTGCACACAATGACAGCTTTTCAACTATGGCAGGCACAAGGGTCATTATTTATTAGAATGTGTGTGATATGTTTATGCGTAAATTTATTAATGGAGTTTGCAATATTTTGTAGTCTCCCTCATTTCACCTTTGTGCCCAGGAGGACGCTGTGATATGGCATGACACAGGGATGGTATGATGGGCATGTGGTGAGCAAAAGGGATCTGGGGTGTAAGTCATCCTGCTGTGAGGCTGGAGGTCTGTTTGGAGGAGGTGGCAGAGTGATGCGGAGCCATCTAATACACTGATCCTCACTTAATTGAAGGTAGAAGTGCTGTCGGAATACCCTGAGGGTAAGGCCTCCTGTTGAGAGCCCTGATGTCCCTCTTCATCCCTCTGTGCAAATGTTCCCGTCATTCTCGCTGCCTACACTCCCTGCACCGTAGATCCTGGAGGGTGAGGTGGCATGCCAGCACAGCCCCCATTAATGTTGCCTCCCCATGCCAGGAGTCCTCCTCCCCACCCCCCATGCTCCTCCAGCCTTCCAATGTTGTCTGCCTCCCCCCGCCTCCGTTCTCCTTCCTCCCCGCTCCTCCTCACCCCCCCACCACTCCTTCAGAAGGGGAAAATAGAATATGAAAGTAAGCTTGCTGGGAACATAAAAACTGACTGTAAGAGCTTTTATAGATATGTGAAGAGAAAAAGATTAGTGAAATCAAGTGTAGGTCCCTTGCAGTCAGAAGCGGGGGAAGTTATAATGGGGAACAAAGAAATGGCAGCCCAATTAAATGCATATTTTGGTTCTGTCTTCACAAAGGAGGACACAAATAACCTCCCAGAGATGTTGGAGAACATACGGTCTGATGAAAGGGAGGAACTGAAAGAAATCAGTATTTGCAGGGAAATGGTGTTAGGGAAATTGACGGTATTGAAGGCCGATAAATCCCCAGGGCCTGATAATCTACATCCTAGGGTACTTAAGGAAGTGGCCCTAGAAATAGTAGATGCATTGCTGATCATCTTCCAACATTCGATGGAATCTGGAACTGTACCCATGGATTGGAGGGTAGCTAATGTTACCCCACTATTCAAAAAGGGTGGTAGAGAGAAAGCGGGGAATTAAGCCTGACATCGGTAGTGGGGGAAATGCTAGAGTCCATTATAAAGGATGTAATAGCTGAGCATTTGAAAAACAGTGACAGGATCGGACAAAGTCAACATGGATTTACAAAAGGTAAATCGTGCTTGACTAATCTACTGGAATTTTTTGAGGATGTAACTGGGAAAATAGATAAGGGAGAACCAGTAGATGTGGTGTATTTGGACTTTCAAAAGGCTTTCGATAAGGTCCCGCATAAGAGATTAGCGGGTAAAGTTAAGGCACATGGGATTGGGGGCAAGGTATTGACTTGGATAGAGAACTGGTTGGCGGACAGAAAGCAGAGAGTAGGAATTAATGGGTCTTTTTCCGAGTGGCAAGCAGTGACTAGTGGGGTACCGCAGGGATCGGTCCTTGGACCCCAGCTATTCACAATATACATTAATGATCTAGATAAGGGAATTAAATGTAATATCTCCAAGTTTGCAGATGACACAAAGCTGGGTGGGAGTGTGTGCAGCGAGGAGAATAGCGAGAAACTCCAGGATGATCTGGACAGGTTGGGTGAGTGGGCAGAAGCGTGGCAGATGCAATATAACGTGGATAAGTGCGAGGTTATCCACTTTGGTGTCAAAAACAGAAAGGCAGACTATTATCTGAATGGCAATAGATTGGGAGAAGGGGAAGTGCAACGAGACCTGGGTGTCCTTGTGCACCAGTCGCTGAAAGTAAGCATGCAGGTGCAGCAGGCGGTGAAGAAGGCAAATGGTATGTTGGCCTTCATAGCGAAAGGGTTTGAGTATAGGAACAGGGATGTCCTGCTGCAGTTGTACAGGGCCTTGGTGAGACCACACCTTGAGTACTGTGTGCAGTTTTGGTCGCCTTATCTGAGGAAGGATGTTCTTGCCATGGAAGGAGTTCAGCGAAGATTCACAAGACTGATACCTGGGATGGCAGGAATGACATATGAGGAGAGATTGGGTCGATTGGGCTTATACTCACTGGAGTATAGAAGAATGAGAGGGGATCTCATCGAAACATATAAAATTCTGACAGGTCTGGACAAACTAGATGCAGGAAGAATGTTCCCGATGGTTGGAGAGTCCAGAACCAGGGGTCATAATCTACGGATAACGGGTAAACCATTTAGGACAGAAATGAGGGAGAATTTCTTCACCCAGAGAGTGGTGAACCTGTGGAATTCTCTACCACAGAAGGTAGTTGAGGCGAAGTCATTAAATATATTCAAGGATGAGTTAGATATATTTCTTAAAGCTAAAGGTATCGAGGGATATGGGGAGAAGGCAGGTACAGGGTACTGAGTTTAGATGATCAGCCATGATCTCATCGAATGGCGGAGCAGGCTCGAGGGGCCGAATGGCCTACTCCTGCTCCTATCTTCTATGTTTCTATGATCTTTACTGACACTTCCCCCCCCTCCTCCCCTCTGCCCCCCTGCCCGCGATCTCCACCTACTCCCCCCCCTCCCCCGGCGATCCTCTTGCGACCGCCCCCACCCTGCCCCCTCCGGCCGCTCCACGGTCCCCGATCCTCTTGCAACCCCCCGCCCCCGCACCCCCCTCTGCTCTCTGACCTCCGATCCTGTTGCAAACCTACCCCCCGCTCCTCCGGCCGGTCCCCGGTCCCCGATTCTCTTGCAACACCCCTCCCCCCCACCCAACCACCTCCCCCCCAACACCCCGTGATCCTCCAGCTGCCTCCCCGGGCCCCATGCGATCCCTCCCTCCCTCCTCTCTGTGGCCTAGTGCCGCAGGCCTACCCATCCGAAGCCAGCCTGTCTCTCAATCTGGCTGGCTGCGGGTGGGAAACAAACGCTTCCCATGCAAATCAGGCCCTGCCGTTAAAGTCAGCAGGGCCTGTGGGAAACCCGTTCTCCTGGGTTTCCTGACTGCTTCGGAGCCCCCCTGCTCCCAACCTGCCTCCCCATGAAACTTCAGCCCACAGTTATTAGAAACCTGCTGATAATCATGGGCCATATATGGACAGAGAGGGATTCTACTCCCTCCAAGTCCGGATGGTGAGTGACTATCATTAGAAAGTTATGCAGTTGACACCATGGTTCCCATGATTTTATTTGAAAATGATGCTAGTGTCATACTGTGAGCTGATTTGCAAATGTTCACAGAGATTCTTAGGTGTCAAAATTCGGCTGCTTGGCGTCTCCCGTTAGAGCCCCAGGGGGGGGCGCTAACGGGATGCAAAGCAACTAGCGCCCGGGCGATGCACCGCTAACACCTCTCGTGAAATTCTACGGGAGGTTAGCGGCGGTAGCAGCCGGTAGCGGCCCGCGGCGCTGCACCTCCGGCGATGACGTAATCTCCGTGCACCACGCCCCACTCGCGCCCTGGCCGCAAACCTGGGTCGCGCCCCCTGACGACCGCCGGACGCTATGTCCGACAGGGTCAGGGGGGCGTACGGGCTGCCGGGGCGGCGATATTTAAAGGGGAGGTGCCAGCCGGCCATTTTTTTTGCTGGCTGCCTGTCAGCAACTTCCCCCTCTGCCCTCCTCCCGTGGGGTGCCGGCTGTGATCGGGCAGCCGACACTCCTCGAGTGCCAGGCTCTTTTGCCGGCACCCCACTCCCTGGTGACCCAGTTGGGCCCCGGTTCACGCTGCGCAAGGCCCCTCCCCTTTAATCAGGGGAGGAAGGCATGCAGTACTGCGGCGTGATATTGGGCTGGAGCGGCCCAAGAGGGAGGGGGAGTGCTTCCAGTAGTGCCCCGCCTCCTGCTCGGGGCGCTACCATCCAATTTCTACTAAAAGTAGCGTCCCAGTGAAGTTAGCGCCCCAAAGGGGGCGCGACCCAATTTTTCCCCCTTAACTTCTACATGGTAGATGTATTGTTTGAATATGATTGTTGGAATTGGAACAATCAGAAATGCTCGCAGTAGATTTCTTGCCTCCTTGGAGTTGGTTACAGTGTAGTTCAATTGTAATGAGAAAAACAGAAAACAAAGATTTGTAAATGTTATGGATGTTATTGTTTATTTGTGAAGCAATGGCCCCTTCTCACTTTCTACAGTTTCATCACCAGTTTTATTTCCCTCAAGGGGAGTCAATTTAAATCTAATCTGCAGAAACAACGGCCGCGAATTTAATAGAGCTCAGAGGGTGGGTTTGGAGGCGGGTCCGCTGTCAAAATAGCAAAGATTGACAGCGGGTAGGAAACCCGCAGTCAACCCGCCTCCACACGAATCTCCCAGGTGTCAGGCCTGTCAGCGGAGAACTGACCCGACACCAAGCGGCGAGGGATACAATTCAACTTGTTAAATGGCTTGTTGAGAGCCAATTTAAGATTATTTTGAGGCTTACTTCAAATTTTACGTTCTCCCCCACGGGTTACCCGCTTTTCGGGGAACATGCCAGCTTAACATGCCGTGTTTTGAGTCTGCTCTGATGTTTGTGATAAGCTGACAGCTGCAGAAGTGGTGTAAAGGATACCATGTTGCAGATGGTGAGTTTCAGAGCGCAGAAAATGTTGGTTACTGCATTTTTAATACATATACAGATTTCTTTAGCTTACAAGTTTTTAGATCCACCTCATTGGGAGAACCTCTCTCACCATTGACAGATCGCTTCTGTCATCTCACCTGCAGCTGCCATCTATTGCAGCAACATCAGAGCCATTGAAACAATCAGACCTTGGTCCTCCGAATCCTTCCACGATCAGCCCCAACACCAATATCACCAGGCACACCAACATCACCAACCTCATCACCAACCTTCTCCGCCATCACCTGATGCTGCACAGGACACAGGGCATCAGCCCCTGACAACATTGCTGCCCGGGAGGCCAGCGATGGTATTACCATATCCAGATTTACTTCACCAGCACCGTGAAGCATCCCTTTAATGTCCAAGCCATTTCATGCACATTCATCACTATAGCGGGGTGGGTGTGGGGGGCGGGGGGGGGGGGGAAGTTATGACTGAACAATCACTGGAACTCAGTAAGACACTTCTCAAGGTGCGCTCAGATCTGTCCAATAAGGGGCAGTTTTGGAAAAATAGATTTCACTGTATGACAACACATTACCAGAAACTTCACATGGACATTGGCTAAACCTCTCAAGTGCCTACCCTTGTGTGTTGTTAGTTTGTATGCTTGTTAGGATGAGGGTGAGTGTGAGGGGTGGCTAGTGAGATGGGGAAGGGATAATGTAGATAGAGAGGGATGGGTGGAGGTGCAAGGTAAGTTGGTGTGAGTAAGGATGTGCAAGAGAAGTGTAGGGAAGGTAGAGTGATGGGGATGTGTTGAGTGGCACAGCAGGGTGAGTTTGAGTGTGGCTTTGCAGTAACGTTTCGTGATCCACTGAGATCATTGAACAGTTGGCACCACTGCAGCCAGGGACCCCTGACGACATCCCTACTTTTGCCCTCCTGTGCAATGTGCAACCAGGCTGCGTTGGTGTCCTGGGGAGGTCTCTTCTGCCCTTGGAAGGGAAGAGAACCTCCCTGCGTGTTGTGGCTCCCTCCATAAGCACATGGAGGGAGTTATTGGAGAGCCTCGGTGCAAGCGTTCACCTTTGTGCAGTGCTTGTCAGTATTTGCAGCATCTCAATGCTGTCAAGCACTGACAGAACAACTGTCAAACTCCATGTGGACGTGGTCCCCTTAAGGAAACCGGCTGATGACACATCATCAAATGACATAATCAGAATCGCTTCCTGTTAATTGGCCGGGAAGCCCGCAAGGCGGGCTTAACAAGGCCAATCAAGGGAAAATCCCATTTACAGAGTGGCTGCAGCTGGGAGCAGGACCGGAACCCGGAAACCAGCTCTCCCGCCCCCATCCCGCCTCCTCCATTAAATTCGCGGCCAATATTTCAGTGAGCGAGTGGTCAATCTATGGAACAGACTCCCTAGGGAGACAGTGGAAGCAGGTAGTATTGATTCATTCAAATGCAAGATCGATAGATTTCCTTCAGAAAATAATATTTTGGAATACAGTATGAGTAATTTGAGACACAACATGTGGTAAGTGTAGCTTGCTTGGGAGAAACAGGTAACTTTGGACCTATGGTTCTCCACCACTTGGATTTTCCTTGTGTCATGTCTGGATCTGTTGTAGACTAATTGATAGAGATTGATTGCTCTGATTAGTCAACTACTCCAGTATCGTTGTATCATGCGACTACCAGAATGCTAAAAGGCAAACTAGATGTCTTGGTCTTTTTTGATCCAGCAATTCCTGTGTTCCTATGTTTAAGACTGCTTGCCTCCATTGATCTTGTTCAGCTCTAGACCAGAACAGACATTACAAGTTCAAAGGATGCTCCTCAGCTGCGGCCCAATACCATCTCTGGCCAACACTTGGTTGAGGTTCAGCATCAGGAATTGTGATTCCTGTGAGGTATGGTGTTTTTCTTCCCCAGTGGACATGTACTCCATGCCCATGGATTCTCCCCTCTCCAACTCTACTCATCAGCTGAAAAACACATCACAGGTCGATTTGAGTTTCATGTACGGTCCTGGGATTCAAATCAGGTGCGTGTGAATCCTAAGACTTATCCAGTGTTACGGCATACAAGCCAATCAGAAGGGGTGATATAAAACCTTGGCTTGGAGGTTGGATAGTACTCGGCAGTATGCGGTCAGCTCCTAGAGACAGTGGCCCATATTTTCCGATGCCTACGGGTGTGTACGGGCTGTGTACACACCCGTAGGGACATCGGAAATGCCGGTTTCAGGCATGCGAAGCGCATGCGCTGAAAAGCAGCATTTCCGATCTGTCAAGAATCCTCCTGACAGATCGGACGCCTGCCCTAAAGAAGGGCCTCTGCGGGCGGAGAGTTCCGCTTTCTGCAGAACCTCCGCCCGCTGAAATCCCTTAGAAATCTTACGCCTGGTAAAAGCAGGCATAAGGCCTGCTTTTACCAGCATAAGAGTTTTAAAAAGTTTTTAAAAATTTTTTCACTCATTTTAAATTACTTTTAAAATACTTTTAAAAAAGGTAAGTTTATTTTTAGCCCCGTAAAAAACTTTAATTATTTTTTTCAAAAAATTAAATTTTTGTTTAAAATATTTAATTTAATGTAATTTTAACTCATTTTAAAAACATGATTTAAAAAAGATCTATTTAATGTTTGAGTGTCTTTTTGGAGTAATCTCCATTCATATATTTGATAGGTCTATCTGTCAAAAGTATGAAGGGAGATTCCCTTCTCCTATTGGCTGGCCTGGCCCACGTGATCCCAGGGACGCTTGCGAACTGCATGGGCCCCTGGGACACGTGGGCCCTGCGCATTTCAACTGTGGAGAGGCCCAGGAGCGGAAGTGTCCGGACCTCGGGAGCCCTCAGGTAAGTTCGTAGATTTTTTTACAATAGGAGGCATCTGCACGCAGGAAGCCTCCTGTCGGAAATTACAGGCCCTACTCAATGCTAGCCTTCCACAACCCCTCCCCCGCCCCATAAGCATGCAAACTACCTCCAAGAGGGAGAGGAAAATAAATTAACAGGAGCACCTTACCTAAAGCTGAGGAAAGGGCAATGATTGAACACTACACCACCACCAGTCCATCTGGACAGGATCCCCTCTGTCCATGAATACCAACGAACCCCAGAGGCTACGTCCACAGAGATTGGCCAAATCACACAGTGTCAGTGAATTTTCCCACTATACCATGTAATGAAACTGTACAATGGCCTCAGTTATATATAAATAAGCCTCGCACATAGGGCATCGCACTTGAAAATCAGTCATAACATCTCAAAAACGGATATAAAATGCACAAAAACCATGACTGACCAAAATAACCAGTGCCTGCTAACTTAATGAAACGGGTTACTTTGCATTTAATCACTAGGATATTTTAGCCAACCAAAAGCCACATCCGACCAATCAAATGGCTCATGTTTTTTTCAAAGTGCGAAGTGATACATTTTAGTCTGAAAAACGAGGAGAGGCAATATAAACTAAAGGGTACAATCCTAAAGTGGGTGCATGAACAGAGAGACTGGGGGGGTATATGTGCACAAATCGTTGAAAGCGGCAGGGCAGGTTGAGAAAGCAGTTAAAAAAGCTTATGGGATCCTGGGCTTCATGAATAAAGGTCTATAGAGTACAAAAGCGTGGAAATTATGATGAACCTGTATAAAACACTGGTTCGGCCTCAACTGAAGTATTGTGTCCAATTCTTGTCACCGCACTTTAGGAAGGATGTGAAGGCCTTAGAGAGGGTGCAGAAAAGATTTACTAGAATGGTTCCAGGGATGAGGGACTTCAGTTACGTGGATAGACTGGAAAAGCTGGGGTTGTTTTCCTTAGAGCAGAGAAGGTTGAGAGGAGATTTGATAGAGGTGTTCAAAATCATGAGGGGTCTAGACAGAGTAGCTAGAGAGAAACTGTTCCCATTGGTGGAAGGGTCGAGAACCAGAGGACACAGATTTAAGGTGATTGGCAGAAGAAGTAAAGGCGACATGAAGAAAAACTTTTTTACGCAGCAAGTGGTTAGGATCTGGAATGCACTGCCTGAAAGGGTGGTGTAGGCAGATTCAATCGTGGCTTTCTGAAGGGAATTGGATAAGTACCTGAAGGAGAAAAATTAGCAGGGCTACGGGGAAAGTGCGGGGGAGTGGGACTAGCTGAAGTGCTCTTGCAGAGAGCCGGCACAGGCTCGATGGGCCAAATGGCCTCCTTCTGTGCTGTAACCATTCTATGATTCTAAGCCCAGAAGCAGTAACAACCACAAAAATGAGCCAATCAAATTGCTCCACTAATTTCTTCATTTTTTTTTTTTGGTTGCCATTTTCTTTCTTGACTCAGATCAGTGAATACAATGAAAAATAACGGGCCATAATTTGCTGTAGCAGGGCATCTAACGGCCTCTGCCGTTACTTAGACTTGCCCTTGCATGTTTAGGTTTTAAATATACAGTGCAAGTACTGAGAAGGATGTGTAAATTGGAGTGGGTAAATTGATTTGATTGAGAAAGAGAGGAACAAGAGACAGAAAGGATTTTTTTAAAATTACATTTAAAATTTAATATTTTTTAAATCTCCAACAACAATTAAAACCTGAAGGACTGAGACTCCACACTTGTAATAGTTAATTTTCAGTGCCAGAGAGGTTCATAGACAGTAATTAACACAAATCACGTCATTGAAAGGGTACCTAGACTTGAAATTTCTTGCCTTAACTTTCTGTGGTGAGTTTAGTTCGTATCTACCGCGCAAATACAGCAACTTCAAACCATTCAATATATTTCAATGGTGAGCCAGACAGCGAGATGCCATTTTCGCGAAGGTAGCTGCTGAGTGGTGAAACTCGGACAGCACTTTTGGATTTTTGAGTTTAACCACACATCTGTCCCTCGCCTGAAGTTGCTGTAGCATTTGCACATAAATAACAGCGAGCGCCATTAGCCTCACCATTATTTTGACAGCAAATTTTGGCCCAATATTAAAAATATATAATCTTTTAAAAATGGGACAATTCCAAGATGCCACGGTTAGGCCGCAGTGGGTCTGAGGCAAACGTTATAAAATCTCATCTCAGCTCTGTGTATAAAATTTTGAGGAAAAATTTAACAAAAAATAAATGTATATTTATTGCACTGCAAAAATGGTGTTGCCAGCTGGATAGAATTTAAATTAGATTTTCAACGTGGCATTGCAGTTCAGCTGCCTGTTATAGAAACTGCCCGATTTGCATTCAAATCAAGTTGAAAATCTATCCCATTGAGTCACGGAATAACTGACTATTGAGCTGCTGGAGATGTAAATCCCGGAGGTGAATGTCCTTGGGCCTTCTCCCGCTCAGCCACCTTAACTCCAGTGGAAACCACATTTACAGCGGTGGAATGGGAGAAGGCCCAAGGAACATTCATTCCCAACTCCCCCGCCCACCACCCGATTTTCGTTTGATGTTACAGCAACCAGTAGGTGGGTGAGGGAGCCTTTCCACTGACTCTCGCCAACACTCCTGAGATTTCCACTAGAAGTGACAGCCGCCCAAATATGGGTTGGTCCATTATAATGGCCAGATGATGTCACACAACATTTTTCCTGCCATTTTTGCCCTTGGAACAGTGTGACACTGTTGGTCTTAGGTGTGGGGGTGGGGAGGGGGAGTGGATCGGGTGGGGAAGAGGTTTAAAACTAAGTAATCTCTTTGACTAAGGAGATTGATCACAGAGCAAAGTGGTTGGTTGCCCTGATCCAAAAAAATGGAAGATTTTTGCTGTCACTGCACTGTGGCAAGGTGCCTCAGCCATTTCTCTCCCCTCCCCTCCTTGTGGAGGGTATCACAGAGGCACTCTAAGATACCCCAGGAAATGGGCCTGGGCCATGGGCGCAGGCAATGAAGTCCTGTCCCAAGCACAATCTGGCAACATGGCGCCTCAAAGGAAAATTGGCCCCAATAGTCTACCTGGTCGTGTATTAATCAGCTTAGAATGAATGTCCCAGCACTTTATGAAGGAGACCTGACTGAAGCATAAACATTTGTTGAGCGTTTAACTGATTAAGTCTCCTGCTGCGGAATACACCATGTTGGATTATTGAATATCTCCATTTAATATCATAGGGCTGAATTTTCAGCCGTGCACCCAGCAGAAATGGGGCAATACCACCCCGAAAATGGTGGGTGATGGCCCACTGCCCCCGTCACTGTGGCCACGGCAATATACCCCCAGGGCCTATCACTGGGCAATCGGTGTGTCCAACTGAGTCAGACAATAGGCACATTTAAAATGGCAGTTGTCAATTTTGGACTGAGCTGGGTGGGATGTGCGCTGCGCACAGTGTCAGCCAGCGTTCCAAGCGAAGATGATCCCCAAGCATATGTTTCTCTTCATTTTTGTGGGGCTGGGAAGAACAAGCTCACCCCCTCAGGCTCCACAAATGCAGCCTGGGCCTCTGTCGCTCCAGCTGCTCCCTCTACCCCCGCTCCGCAGGTCGCGGCCTTCCCCAGGAACTGAACTTCCTCCGCGGAGCCTGGGGGCCGGCTGAGCCACCTGATATCGCAAGGGGCCCAAAGCCAGCAGCACTCCCCAGGGCACTAGGTTTCCAGTCACAGTGAAACAGCGATTTACTTGTACTTCTTGCAATTTAGTATACTGTATTCGCTGCTCACACTGGGGGACCAAGCGCAGATTGGGTGACCGCTTTGCGGAACATCTCTGTTCAGTCCGTTAGCGTGACCCCGAGCTTCCAGTCGCCTGTCATTTTAATTCTCCGCTCCACTCCCACTCTGACCTCTCCATCCTCGGTCTCTTACACTGTTCCAACGAAGCTCAACGGAAGCTCGAGGAACAGCACCTCATCTTTCGATTAGACACTTTACAGCCTTCTGGACTCAACACTGAAATCAACAATTTCAGATCATAACCTCTGCCCCCATTTTTTTTTCACATGGCAGCTGTTGATGTTTCTGCCATTGCCAATTACACTTCTTCTAGACTCATCTTTTGTTTCTTTACTTGTCCCTTTACCATCTCCTTTTGCCTTGCATCATCATCCCTTTTGTCTTTTAATCTCTCCTGCCTTCCATCCTATCACAGACCTTCCCTTTTGTTCTTTCCTCCCCTCCCCCCTCTCCCTGCCCCTGCACTGGCTTAAAAACCTGTTACATCTCTAACTTTTTCCAGTTCTGACGAAGGGTCATCGACCTGAAACGTTAACTCTGTTTCTCTCTCTACAGATGCTGCCTGACCTGCTGAGTATTTCCAGCATTTTCTGTTTTTATTCCAAGGTTATGCAAATTGTCCTCATAATTTAACCCTCTAAACCCCTGACCTCCCGGTGGGATTACTGGTTGGCCAGCCAGTGCATTCCACTCTGGGGGAAAACACACCCTGTCCTGTTTGGAACTTATTCTTCAAATGTGACAGCGAATGATCCCACTAAAGGCTCACATTTGGAAGAAATTTTCATCCACAAGAGTCATTTTAGGAGAGTGGTCTCTTCCCATATTTGAATGGAAATTACATCAGATTTCATCAAATTGTTTCTTTAATCTATTAGTGTGTGCTAATGTGGGATTGACTTACCAACCAAAAGCGTATCAGGTGGATTTAGAAGGTTTTTTTTACGAGCATTCACCTCCAATCAGCATCAAATCAGCTGTGGTTCATTAGCAGTACTCTCGCCTCTGAGTCAGAAGGTTGTGGGTTCAAGTCCCACACCAGAGACTTGAGCACAAAATCCAGGCTGACACTTCTGTGCAGTACTGAGGGAGTGCTACCCTGTCGGAGGTGCCCTCTTTCAGATGAGAAGTTAAACTGAGGCCTGTCTGCCCTCTCAGGTGGATGTAAAAGATCTCATGCCAATTATTTGAAGAAGAGCAGGGGAGTTCTTCCTGGTGTCCTGGCCAATATTTATCCCTCAACCAACATCACTAAAACAGATTATCTGGTGATTTGTGGTTTGCAGTTTGTGGGACCTTGCTGCACACATTGGCTGCCATGTTTCCGACATTACAACAGTGACTACACTGCAAAAGTACTTCATTGGCTGTAAAGAACTTTGGGACGTCCAGAGGTTGTGAAAGATGCTATATAAATGCAAGTTCTTTCTTCCTTCTTTAAATCTGGTCATGTTTAACATTGCTTCATGAAATCAGATCCCAGCTAAACATTGCCCTTGAAGGCTGATCACATGATCTGGCACTCCCGGCAAGGGAGCAACAATAGCAGGGAACGCTGGCTAGGAAATCAGGGGCCCACAACCCCTGTGAACACCAAACCCTGCCAGGAGAGCCGAATACTTAATGAGGAGAAAACCATAAATACTGGAAATCTGAAATTCATAAAAGCAGAAAATGCTAGATATACACAGCAGACTAGTTGCGACTAAAGTCTTCGCCCAGTATGTTAACGTGCCTGCACTCTTTACAGATGCAAACGGACCTGCTGTGTGTTTCCGGCAGTGCCCCGTTTAATCCCCGTCAATTGAAAATGGAATACTTCATGATTAGCACCGATACTTTTAAACCGCAATAAAACTGGCAGAATTTCAAACACTCGGCACATGAAATGTCGCTACTGAACCTTTGTCAGGGCTTTGTTATCTCTGCACATCGCCAAACATGCCCTGCGCAAATTGAACACGATCCCGTTAAAAATGGCCCAAAAGCCTGGCCATCCCCCGCCGACAGGTCAAAGGGTCCGTGGCGCGTTACCTGTCAGATTCCTTTGCTGGAGCCAGCCAGTATTCTTAGATTTGGTCAGGCCCCCTGCCGAGTTGTCCCTCACAGCTGCGGACACTTGAGCCGAGTGCTCCAGGTGAATTGCGTCATGAGAACCCGGAGATTGGGAGCCCTCTTCCGCTGGCTGAGTGGCGCCTGCCCATTTGGCCATCGGTGAGGATTGGGCTCCCAGCCCCACCATGGTTCCTGGCAGGCTGCTGCTGGGTGGCCGCGTGCTCGCGGGAGTCGTCGTGCTGGGAGCTGCTGTAGTTTGGCCCGTGCCCCACAGCCTTTGCCACCAGCTCCACTGTCCATGTGCCCCATTGCACAGCAGCAAACAGACGGAGACAGCGACAATCCCCACAGGCATTGCTTCTTTTTGGAAAACACTAAAAATAAAAAACAGCCCCTTACAATGGTACGATGCTCCCAGATATCCTTTGCATCATCATTTACTTTCCTGCCGTTCTGCCCTGTTCTTATCGGTCTACAGCTGCCTTGGGTCTAACAGGAGCGTTCGAGCAGAATTGCATAGTAATTCCAAGCAGTTCACCACAGTGCCAACTTGCTGTTGCATTTGGCTTGGCTCCATGGGTGCCCGACCAAATAATTCCATCTGCTAAGAAGCTGCACAGCCTGTTGGCTGCCTCATTCATAAGTACAAGCCAAATAGAATCAGCAGTTTCTTTCTCTCTAACCTGCAAGTACCAATCGCATTGAAATGATTAGTCATTTAGGAATAAGATGCAAATGAACTTCATGCAGGGATCCCTCATCTGTCCCTATTGCATCTTAAGAGCGTCTTAATTAATATGGAGACATCTGTGCCAAGATAGAGCTTAGCAATTTTCCAGAAATATAACAATGTTTCAGCTGTGTCATAGAAAGAAAGAATGAACTTGCATTTATATCGCGCCTTTCATGACCTCAGGACGTCCCAAAGTGCTTTACAACCAATGAAGTACTTTTGAAGTGTAGTCACTGTTGTAATGTAAGGAAATGCAGTAACCAATTTGCACACAGCAAACTCCCACAAACAGCAATGAGATAAATGTCCAGATAATCTGTATCAGTGATGTTGGTTGAGGGATGACTATTGACCAGGCCACTGGGGAAAGCTCCTCTTGCTCTTCTTTGAATAGTAGTGTGAGATCTTTTACATCCACCTGAGAGGGCGGACGGGGCCTCTCAGAGTGTATTACTATTAATCAAAAGCGACTGAATGTGCAGATTCTGCTACTTTGAAAACCTAGTTTTGTTACAATTAAGCCTTTGTCCTTGTTTAAGCAGTCTTTAGGCCTTTAGAATGTCTCCAACACATTCACACTCCCCACGACAGCCCTGAGCTTTCTCTTTACATCATCGTGTAAAGTAAACATGTCCAAGTAGGAATGTAAAAGGAAAAAAGGTTTAACCCTCTTTTTTGCCCAAAGAGTTTCTGGAACTCGCCTCAGTGTTCCCAGTGGAATGTGCGTGGTTGGTTGGCCTCCTTCTTTCCCCGCTTAGGATTGTGATTCCAAACAAATCTTCCTTTGAAAAGTACAGAAAATGATTAAAAAGAAACAAATCTTTGTAAGACTGTGGTCTCTGTGTTGCCCACGGGAAGCACCAACCGGAGAATTAAAAAGGAAAAGGCCAAATAAGAGGCGTTGTTTTTCACAAATCACAGATGAATATAATGCTGTTGAGCCACACAATGAACTACAGTAACCCCAGTAACTACAGGACCGCTCAGGAGTATTTGGAACGTAGACTCGCTCCCCCTTCTTGTCCCCCATGCGTTTAGTAAGATTATATCCTACTGTGCGGTCACGGGGCTGTGGATTTTACAAGCTCATAAATGACAGAGGCCGGGATCAGCTGCCTGTCATACAGTGGAATAATTGACTGTTCGTTTGCAGGCAATGGTACTAATCTCGCTTAAAGTTATTAGTTTGTTGATGCAAAATGCAAGTTGGCCTCTCAAATAAAAACAGAAAGCGCTGGAAACACTCAGCAGGTCAGGCAACATCTGTGGGAGGGGAAGGTGGGGCTAAAGTTTCAGGTTGATGACACTTTCATCAGCACCCAGGAAGGGCGGAATTTAAGCTGGAATCTACGTGGAATGGGTTGGAGGAGCCGGAGACTGTAGCTGAGAAGAGATGTGGGCGCGAAAGTCAGTTTTATCCAATATCTGATCAACTGCAAGGAGGGGAAACAGAGCAATTAAGATAAGCGGGGTAAAAGAGACAGTCATAAACCATCAAGAGAAGAGCAGAATTTCTTCAGGGTTGGGTGTTCCTGGAAGAGAAACGGAAAATGCCGGGAGGACTCAGCAGGTCAGCCAGTATCTGTGCAGAGAGGAAGTAAGGGTTGACATTTCAGGTCGATGGCCCTTCATCAGAACCCTGTATGTTTTCCTCTCTGGGGATTTTTCTACATTGCCACTCAGGACAGGTCGGTAACAGAGCATGGGGCAGAGACCCATACTGCTGGATCAATGCCCACTTTCTTAGCCCACATATTTACCAGTGCCATCTCCTCTGGGTGCCGGACATGGGTGGGCGCATTTAAATGAAAGAATGATTATGGCGTGGCATCATAATGCCTTAGGTGATGCGGAGTGCATTAGAAAAGTTAAACGGACATTGAAACAGATAGACGAACCACTGCATCTTGAATGATGCCTGGCCCTTTAAGCTGCTGCAGGCTATACAATCATAGAGCAACAGTCAACTGCACCCCTCTCCCCCCACCCCCCTAGCAGTGGTGGTTTCCCAAGTTCAGGTAGCAATACTGTCAGAAGGTCCTCCTCCTACAATACGTGAATGAAAATAACCCTGGGAAATCAACCGCGGTCCACACCAATTACCTTGGGTGGGGGGCGGGGTGGAAAGAGTTGGGAGAAGGCCCACTCTGCTACATCTACAACAGTGGCATCAATCTCATAAGCAGATCCTATGCCACTTACGTGCCAGACTTGACTCGCATCACCCAGTATTTACTTAACCCCCAGAGAGGATGTAACAATCTGTCCCCATTGGCACACAAACTGGATATTGTGTCTTTTGCACAATGCCCTCATGTGTGCTTCTTTAGTGTTATCGAAAGTGGACAGAGAAATGCTTGGTCAGATGAGGCAAGGTGAATCACTAAGCTGCTTTATTTCACAGCAAGTGTATGTACGGGGCAACAGTTGTGATTGTATTTACTTAATTCAATCAATACAACTTGTCTTTGTGAAATTATACATCAGTGGGTTACCTTACTTGAAAATTCCCATTGACCCAGCATCCACAGCCTTTTGGGGGGGAGAGAGTTCCACATTGCCACTAACTTTTTTGTGAAAAAGTGCTTCCAGATTTCATTCCTAGCTTTAATTTGAAAATTATCCCCTTTTGTTCTGGATTCACTCACCAGAGGAAATAGTTTCTCTCTCTACCTGATCATACCCCTTTCTCATTTTAAGTACTTCAATTAGATCAGCTCTCAACCTTCTAAACTCAATGGAATGAACTCAATGGAATAGCCTCCACCAGGAGAACTCCCCTGCTCTTCTTCAAATAGTGCCATGGGATCTTTTACATCCACCTGAGACAGTAGACGGGGCAGCATGTCAGAAACTGGAGTGTGAGCCTAGATTTTGTGCTCAATTCTTTGGAATGGGGCTTGAACCTTGTGACACGGAGACAAGGGTGCTACCACTGAGCCACAGCAAGAACCTTCAAGAAATCAAAGAAACAAAAGACATGAGACAAATCACAAGGAGTGTGTCAACAGCTTGGGAGGGGGGCAGGTGGAGGGTGGGTGGGGGGTGGGCGACGGTGCAGATTGGTAGATGAAAAGGGAAGCATGAAAAACTGGCAAAGCGGAGCAGGCTCCAGCAGACTAGGAGCTTGGTAGAAGGGAAAAACAGGATGACACCAACGGTGCAGACCACCTCATCAGCAGGTGGTTCTGATGGAGGGTCTCCACCTCAAGTGCCAACCCGCTCCTTTCCTTGAACCGACAGCCCACCCATTTTTACATTGCCAGCACTGCTTGCCAGAGAGAAAATGGGAGCTGTAGACAAAGTCTGCAGTTCTTAAAGTACATTTAAGGATTCATGCTTCAACCACGGAAGAGGTGTTGGTTAGCAACTCCTGCAATAAATGATAAGAAATGATGCTAAAAGATCTTATTTGTTTACAAGTACTCAGGAGTAAAGGCCCTGTAGATCCTTACCCCAGAGCATTTTTCAGGCCATTCCCAGCAGGTTTGATTTTCTCCCCAGTTCTGTATAATTACATAACTGAAAATGCTGGAAACACTCAGCAGATCAGACTCATCAACCTGAAACATTGGGCTGGATTTTGTCTTGGGGTCGGGTTGGGGTCGTGTTACCCACATTTCGTGTTGCCCCCCCGACTCCAGATTAATGTGGATGAATGATGCAATTTTCACTTAATTGGGTAATTGAGTTCCAGCATGTGGGAACCCATGAACCAATTAGTGGTTTCAGTCTGAAAGTCGCCTCTGATGATGTCATCATTGCAGGTCAGAGACTGACTGCCTGGTCTCAGAGACTGCCTGGCTTTTGGTGTGAGAGGACCTGGATGCAAAATGAGCAGCAGCTCTGAGAGAGAGAGAGAGAGAGAGAGAGAGAGAATTTTTTGCATCCAGGTCCTCTCACAGCAAAGGCCATGCAGTTTCTGAAGACATTCAATGCAGCAGCATCAGAGGCGACTTTCAGACCTAATACTACTACTACCTTCATCACATCTCCGTTGTAATAGTGGACCTGCAGCTGATAGTCAGCTATCCACTTGTGCTCCCGCCAGGTTTCACTGGCGTGTTTCACATCAGGTGTACTTCATGTCGGAAAAGGGTTAAACTAGCTAAAACGTTTCAAAAGGGCATTACAGAGCCAATTTAGGGATAGTTAAGACCGTTAATGGCCTCTTGCGCCTCTTGGAGGCGGGATGGAGTCGGGAACCCCGCGACCCATTTTGTCAAACTTGCGTGGATGCGTGTTAGGGTCAGGATGGGGTTGGGACCCCCGAATCTGCTACTTTAACCCCCCACACGCCTCCAAACCCGACTCCATGGGTCATTCAAAATCCAGCCCATTAACTCTGTTTCTCTCTCCGCAGATACTGCCTGACCTGCTGAGTGTTTCCAGCATTTTCTGTTTTTTATTTCAGATTTCAAACATCCGCAGTATCTTGCTTTTGTTCGCTATAGTAACATCTGTCTCTGGTCTGTTTTTTGGACCCAAGTTTTAGTTGAGTTTTTCCACAGCTTCTGTCTACTTTTTTTTCCCCTCTACGTGCTAGACTCCAATTTTAAAATGTCGGTAAACTGTTGGAAAGCTTCCCCGCTCGCCAGTGGTCACAATGGATGTTTTTGGTGCCTAGCAACAGATTGCGATGCAGCTTCCTGTGAGCTCTTAGTTGGCTAGGAGGTCAAGTAAATCAGAGGAGATCGTCAAGAAAGGCAGGGGCCCTCGGCCAGCCTCGTCCGCTGAGCTCTAAAAATTACACCACTCCTTTCCCTCCTCCTGCTGTCCTCTGCACGCTGAGAAGTCAGTTCACAAGCATCAAGAACGGGCATTGCTCGAGGATTTGGTCGTCCACTCCTAGTCATGGTTGGTGTGAGTGCAACATCTTTCAGATTGAAAACTTTCTGCCTGGATCAAGCTCTCCTTTTTGGCAACGTCTGTGATACAGAGAAGTCCGATGGGATGAGTCACTGCTAATGCTCCTCTGACACCGATACATCAGCAGCATGACTCATGATTTTTTTAAAGACCATTCAACGCATACAGCTTTCCTCATATCTAGGCCCTTGTTCAAGAGACACACAGGTCTACCCTCTCAGGTACCATGGCACTATTCGAAAAAGAGCAGGGGAATTCTCCCCGGTATTATGGCCAGTATTTATCCCTGAACCAACATCACTAAAAACAGATTATCTTGCCATTCATCACATTGCTGTTTGTGGGACCTTGCTGTGCAGAATTTGGCTGCCACGTTTCCTACATGCTACCTGCAGGAGTGGTTCTTGCCCTGTGTAAAGGTTCGGTTTGGGGGGAACTGGATTCGCCCGGGGCCCGTGACAGTGTAACTACATGGGTCTCACGATCCTTCACCCTCGTTACTGTGTAATTACACGCCCCCCCCCGTTACTGTGTAATTACACGCCCCCCCGTTACTGTGTAATTACACGCCCCCCCGTTACTGTGTAATTACACGCCCCCCCGTTACTGTGTAATTACACACCTCCCCGTTACTGTGTAATTACACGCCCCCCCGTTACTGTGTAATTACACGCCTCCCCGTTACTGTGTAATTACACACCCCCCCGTTACTGTGTAATTACACGCCTCCCCGTTACTGTGTAATTACACACCTCCTCATTACTGTGTAATTACACGCCTCCCCGTTACTGTGTAATTACACGCCTCCCCGTTACTGTGTAATTACACACCTCCCCATTACTGTGTAATTACACGCCTCCCCATTACTGTGTAATTACACGCCTCCCCGTTACTGTGTAATTACACGCCTCCCCGTTACTGTGTAATTACACGCCTCCCCGTTACTGTGTAATTACACGCCCCCCCGTTACTGTGTAATTACACGCCCCCCCGTTACTGTGTAATTACACGCCCTCCGTTACTGTGTAATTACACGCCTCCCCGTTACTGTGTAATTACATGCCCTCCGTTACTGTGTAATTACACGCCTCCCCGTTACTGTGTAATTACATGCCCCCCGTTACTGTGTAATTACACGCCTCCCCGTTACTGTGTAATTACACACCTCCCCATTACTGTGTAATTACACGCCCCCCCGTTACTGTGTAATTACACGCCTCCCCGTTACTGTGTAATTACACACCTCCCCATTACTGTGTAATTACACGCCTCCCCGTTATTGTGTAATTACATGCCCCCCTGTTACTGTGTAATTACACACCCCCCCGTTACTGTGTAATTACACGCCTCCCTGTTACTGTGTAATTACACACCTCCTCATTACTGTGTAATTACACGCCTCCCCGTTACTGTGTAATTACACGCCTCCCCGTTACTGTGTAATTACACACCTCCCCATTACTGTGTAATTACACGCCTCCCCGTTACTGTGTAATTACACGCCTCCCCGTTACTGTGTAATTACACGCCTCCCCGTTACTGTGTAATTACACGCCCCCCCGTTACTGTGTAATTACACGCCCCCCCGTTACTGTGTAATTACACACACACCCCCATTACTGTGTAATTACACGCCCTCCGTTACTGTGTAATTACACGCCTCCCCGTTACTGTGTAATTACATGCCCTCCGTTACTGTGTAATTACACGCCTCCCCGTTACTGTGTAATTACATGCCCCCCGTTACTGTGTAATTACACGCCCTCCGTTACTGTGTAATTACACGCCTCCCCGTTACTGTGTAATTACATGCCCCCCGTTACTGTGTAATTACACGCCCCCCCGTTACTGTGTAATTACACGCCCCCCCGTTACTGTGTAATTACACACACACCCCCGTTACTGTGTAATTACACGCCTCCCCGTTACTGTGTAATTACATTGTCCCCCACCTCCCCGTTGCTGTTTAATTACACGGGTCGCACAGCCCAAACCCCTCACCCCCACCCCCGCTGGACTGGATCGGGGCCCGGGCGGATGCGCAGGTTACACAGGGCCTAATGCAGTCCCTGGCTGCCTGATCTGCCGAGTGTTTACAGCATTTTTTGTTTCAGATTTTCAGCATCTGAAGTTTTTCTTTTATAGTTTCTGTTCATTTAGGGGAAAAATTGAGTCACGCCCCCTTTGGGGCGCTAACTTCGCCAGGGCGCTACTTTTAGAGCCCCGAAAAAATTAGCGCCCCCGCGGCCGAACTTCATCGGTAGCGCCCTAAGAGGGAAGTGGGGCACTACTGGAAGCGGCCCACCTCCCTCTTGGGGTGCTGCGAGGGAATATCGCGGCGCTCTTAAAGGGGGGGGGCCTTACGCAGCACGACCCGGGGCCCAGCTGGGTCACCAGGGATCGGAGTGCTGGCAAAACAGCCCGGCACTCAAGAGAAGTGTCGGGCTCACGGAGCTGGTCAGGAGGCCGGGGACGGCAATGGGGGCAGGTGCTGGCAGGCGGCCAGCAACAAAAATGGCTGCCCAGCACGTCGCCTTTAATTAACGCCGCCCCGGCTGCAGGTAGGCCCCCCTGGCCCCGTCGGACATAGTGTCCGGTGGTAAGTCAGGGGGCGCTACCGAAGATCGCGGCCGGGGCACAAGCAGGGCGCTAACGGTTACCGCTGAATTTCGCGGGAGGCGTTGGCGGTGCCGCACCCAGGCGCTAGTTGCTTTGCGCCCCGTTAGCGCCCGGTGGCGCAAAGCAACCGAATTTTTCCCCCTAAATATTTTGTTCAATTGTCAGTACAGCAAACTTTTTAAGTTAAGCATAAACGAGATGCAGGGTGGATTTTGTTTTCCTTTTCTGATTCCTGTAATTCAGTTGTACAAAGGTGCCAAGTGCGGCCAGTTACTAGTGAGGGAGAGAGGCAGTGCTGTCACGCAGTGAACTAGGTTGTGATATAAAAACATAGAAACATAGAAAAATAGAAGCAGGAGTAGGCCCTTCGAGCCTGCTCTACCATTCAATATGATCTGCTATCTCAATACCATATTCCCTCTCTCTCCCCATACCCCATACCCCTTATGTCCGAATAAACACTCATCTACACACATACCAGAGGATGTAGAGAGTGAGCTTGAGGAGGTAGCACCGGGTGAGTCACAGTGTACAGGTGAGGAGGGGTAAGTGGTGGCGATGGAGGAGAAGAAGCAGGAACCTGCAGGGCCTTGGGATCATTTACATCCACTTGAGAGGGTAGATGGAGAATTGATAGAACATCTCATCCAAAGGACAGTGACAGTGCAGCACTCCCTCAGGACTACACTGGAGTGTCAGCCCAGATATGTGCTCATGTTTCTGGAATGGGGGTGAACTCATAACCATCTGACTTCGAGGTGGGAGTGCAGCCACCAAGCCAAGGCTGACACCTGTATGACAGAGATTGCAGTTAAGCAGCATCATCTACTTGAGTTCATGCAAATACCCTGCAAAGTCTAGCTAGGGGTGCAGGAGGAGTCCACTAGCGGCACTTTGCATAGATGAGGGAGAAGGGAATAGGAAGATACGGGGCGGAAGTGGGGGGAAGCAGTGTGGGAAGAGGAAATTAGAGTGGGAGGAGGCTCGTGTCAAATATGAACACCTGCATAGACCAGTTGGGCTGAATGGCCTGTTTCTGTGCTGAAGATTCTATGTAACTCTATGTGCAGTGATTCACAAAGAATTCTCTAGAACGCAGTCTACTATGCAGAGCAACTCCAGGAGCATTTGTGGCAGAGCCCTTAGTCCTGAACACAGTGGGAGCATCTCTCTTGAATGATCAGACTGCTACTACAGGACTGGAGCTCCAATCTATAAGAGGCTTCAACATGCTGGGGTGGGGGCGGGGTACAGATAGGGAGTGTCAGGAGGCAAGACTTCACAGACCTCATTGTTACCCTCAGGCCTACTCCCTCACAGGTCAATGGTGACATTGAGCCTCAAGGGTATGGCTGGAGTAGTGGTAGATGAGGTTGCTGTCAATCAGGGAGAACCAGCCCACCTGCACAAGTGGCACTAGATTCAGCGGAAAGCAGCGGTTATGGCTGAATCAACTGAAGGTTATAGAGTCACCTGTATCCTAGGCCCAACCATCTTCAGCTACTTCATCAATGACCTTCCCTCAATTGTAAGGTCAGAAGTGGCGATGTTTGCTGATAATTGCAGTGTTCACTTCCATTCGCAACTCCTCAGATAATGAAGCAGTCTATGCCTGCTGGACAACATTCAGGCTTGGGCTGATAAGTGGTAAGTAACATCCGCGCCACACAAGTGCCAGGCATTGACCATCTCCAACAAGAGAGAGTCTAACCACATCCCCTTGACATTCAAAAGCATTACCATCATCAAATCCCCCACCATCAACATCCTGGGGGGGTCACCATCGATCAGAAGCTTAACTGGACCAGCCACTTAAATACTGTGGCTACAAGAGCTGGTCAGAGGCTGGGTATTCTGCGGCGAGTGACTCACCCCCTGACTCACCAAAGCCTTTCCACCATCTACAAGGCACAAGTCAGGAGTGTGATGGAATACTCTCTACTTGCCTGGATGAGTGCAGCTCCAACAACACTCAAGAAGCTCGACACCATCCAGAACAAAGCAGCCCGCTTGATTGGCACCCCATCCACCACCTTAAACATTCACTCCCTCCACCACCGGCGTACCGTGGCTGCAGTGTGTACTATCTACAAGATGCACTGCAGCAACTCACCAAGGCTTCTTCGGCAG
Source organism: Squalus acanthias (assembly GCA_030390025.1). NCBI lineage: Eukaryota > Metazoa > Chordata > Chondrichthyes > Squaliformes > Squalidae > Squalus > Squalus acanthias. The sequence continues at coordinate 107,510,052 of CM059432.1, forward strand.
CACCTCCCAAACCTGCGACCTCTACCACCTAGAAGGACAAGGGCAGCAGGTGCATGGGAACACCACCACCTCCAAGTTCCCCTCCAAGTTGCACACCATCCTGAATTAGAAATATATCGCCGTTCCTTCATCGTCGCTGGGTCAAAATCCTGGAACTCGCTCCCTAACAGCACTGTGGGAGCAATGTTCCCTTTAAGTTGCACGGCTACATGGCCGTGCAGCTCTCTGCAGCTCTTGCACAGCCGGCTCACCGGCTTTTAAATAGGAAAAACAGCGTATGCGCCGTATTTTGAATGGGCCGTGCACCAAAAAAAATTAAAGGGAACATTGTGTGGGAGTACCTTCACCTCACAGACTGCAGCGGTTGAAAAAGGTGCCTCACCACCACCTTCTCAAGGGCAATTAGGGATGGGCAATAAATGCTGGCCTTGCCAGCGACGCCCACATCCCATGAACGAATAAACAAGAATTCCAGGCGCTTCCCACTGAAACCCGTCAGTCAGTCAACATAAGCCCTCCTTCCACTGGGGAATCACTTAGAGGAGATCACCTCTTCTAAGTTACCACTGGATCCCTAAGGATCTATCCTTGGCCCCTTTCTATTTCTCATCTACATGCTGCCCCTCGGCGACATCATCTGAAAACACTAATACAAAAGCAAAATACCGCGGATGCTGGAAATCTGAAATAACAACAGAAAATGCTGGAAACATTTTGCCTTTCCTCCCCTACTCCTCCTCCTGTCCCTGCCCCTACACTTGCTTAAAAATCTGTTACCTCTCTAACTGTTTCCAATTATGACAAAGGGTCATTGACCTGAAACGTTGACTCTGTTTCTCTCTCCATGGATGCTGCCTGACCTGCTGAGTGTTTCCAGTATTTTCTGTTGTTATTTCATTTGAAAACACTTCAGATTCCACATGTACGCTGATGACACCGAGCTCTACCTCACCACCACCTCTCTCAACCCCTCCACTGCATCTGATTTGTCGCGCTGCTTGTCTTGTCCGACATTCAACATTGGATGAACAGAAATTTCTTCCAATAAAATATTGGGAAGACTGACGTCACTGTCTTCGGCCCCCACCACAAACTCTGTTCCCTAGCCACAGAATCCATCCCTCTCCCTGGGAACTGTCTGAGGCTGAACCAGACTGTTCGCAACCTTGGTGTCGTATGTGACCCCGAGATGAGTTTCCGACCACATATCCTCTCCATCATATGGCAGGGGAATGGGAACCTATGTAGCGAAACAGGGGGAAGTAATATGCAGTCAGAAACAAATGTTAGAAGGGTGAGAAACAATAGGGGAAGGCCGAGTAAACAAAGGCAAGAAACACAAAGGGCCATACTAAATCATAAGTCTAAAAGGACAAAGGATGTTAATAAAACAAGCCTAAAGGCTCTGTGTCTTAATGCAAGGAGTATCCGTAATAAGGTGGATGAATTGACTGTGCAAATAGATGTTAACGGATACGATGTGATTGGGATTACAGAGACGTGGCTCCAGAACAATCAAGGCTGGGAACTGAACATCCAGGGGTATTCAACATTCAGAAAGGATAGAATAAAAGGAAAAGGGGGTGGGGTAGCATTGCTGGTTAAAGAGGAGATTAATGCAATAGCTAGGAAGGACATCAGCTTGGAGGATGTGGAATCAATATGGGTTGAGCTGCAGAACACCAAAGGGCAGAAAACGTTAGTGGGAGTTGTGTACAGACCTCCAAACAGCAGTAGTGAGGTGGGGGAGGGTATGAAACAGGAAATCAGAGGTGCGTGCAAAAAAGGCACGGCAGTTATCATGGGTGACTTTAATATGCATATAGATTGGGCTACTCAAACTGGAAGCAATACGGTGGAGGAGGATTTCCTGGAGTGTTTAAGGGATGGTTTCCTAAACCAATATGTTGAGGAACCAACTCGAGGGGAGGCCATCCTGGACTGGGTGTTGTGTAATGAGGAGGGACTAATCAGCAATCTTGTGGTACGAGGCCCCCTGGGGAAGAGTGACCATAGTATGGTGGAGTTCTACATTAGGATGGAGAAGGAAACAGGTAAGTCAGAGACCATGGTCCAGAACTTAAATAAGGGCAACTTTGAGGGTATGAGGCGTGAATTGGCGAGGTTAAATTGGCAAGCGATATTTAAGGGGCTATCAGTGGAAGGGCAATGGCAGACATTTAGAGATCGCATGGATGAACTACAACAATTGTACATCCCGGTCTGGCATAAAAATAAAAAAGGGAAGGTGGCTCAACCATGGCTAACAAGGGAAATCAGGGATAGTATTAAAACCAAGGAAGTTGCATACAAATTGGCCAGAAGTAGCAGCAAACCCCGGGACTGGGAGAACTTCAAAACTCAGCAGAGGAGGACGAAGGGTTTGATTAGGGCAGGGAAAATAAAATATGAAAGGAAGCTTGCAGAGAACATTAAAATGGACTGCAAAAGCTTCTATAAATATGTAAAAAGAAAGAGGTTAGTAAAAACAAACGTAGGTCCCCTGCAGTCGGAAACAGGGGAAGTCGTAATGGGGAACAAGGAAATGGCAGATCAATTGAACAAGTACTTTGGTTCGGTGTTTACTGTGGAGGACACACACAACCTGCCGGAAATAAAAGGGGTCAGAGGATCTGGTAAGAGGGAGGAGCTGAGGGAAATCCTTATTAGTCGGGAAAAGGTATTGGGGAAATTGATGGGACTGAAGGCTGAAAAATCCCCGGGGCCTGATGGTCTGCATCCCAGAGTACTTAAGGAGGTGGCCTTGGAAATAGTGGATGCATTGACGATCATTTTCCAACATTCCTTCGACTCTGGATCAGTTCCGATGGAGTGGAGGGTGGCCAATGTAACCCCTCTTTTTAAAAAAGGAGGGAGGGAGAAAGCAGGGAATTATAGACCGGTCAGCCTGACATCGGTCGTGGGTAAAATGATGGAAGCAATTATTAAAGATGTCATAACAGACCATTTGGAAAGTGGCGACATGATAGGTCCAAGTCAGCATGGATTTGTGAAAGGGAAATCATGCTTGACAAATCTTCTCGAATTTTTTGAGGATGTTTCCAATAGGGTGGACAGGGGGGAACCAGTAGATGTGGTGTATTTGGACTTTCAGAAGGCCTTCGACAAGGTCCCACACAAGAGATTGGTGAGCAAAGTTAAAGCACATGGGATTGGGGGTAATGTGTTGACGTGGATTGAGAACTGGTTGGCACACAGGAAACAAAGAGTAGGAGTAAATGGGTACTTTTCAGAATGGCAGGCAGTGACCAGCGGGGTACCGCAGGGTTCGGTGCTGGGACCCCAGCTGTTTACATTATATATTAATGATTTGGACGAAGGGATTAAATGTAATATCTCCAAATTTGCGGATGACACTAAATTGGGAGGCAGTGTGAACAATGAGGAGGATGCTAGGAGGCTACAGAGTGACTTGGACAGGTTGGGTGAATGGGCAAATGTATGGCAGATGAAGTACAATGTGGATAAATGTGAGGTTATCCACTTTGGTGGTAAAAATAGAGAGGCGGACTATTACCTGAATGGTGGCAGATTAGGGAAAGGGGAGGTGCAACGAGACCTGGGCGTCATGGTACATCAGTCACTGAAGGTGGGAATGCAAGTGCAGCAGGCAGTCAAGAAAGCAAACGGAATGATGGCCTTCATAGCAAGGGGATTTGAGTACAGGAGTAGGGAGGTGATGCTACAGTTGTACAGGGCCTTGGTGAGGCCACACCTGGAGTATTGTGCGCAGTTTTGGTCTCCTAACTTAAGGAAGGACATTCTTGCTATTGAGGGAGTGCAGCGAAGGTTCACTAGATTGATTCCTGGGATGGCCGGACTGACATATCAAGAAAGATTGGGTCAACTGAACTTGTATCCTCTGGAGTTCAGAAGAATGAGGGGGGATCTTATAGAGACATTTAAAATCCTGACTGGTTTAGACAAATTAGATGCGGGCAGAATGTTCCCAATGGTAGGGAAAACTAGAACCAGGGGTCACAGTCTAAGGATTAAGGGGAAGCCATTTAGGACTGAGCTGAGGAGGAACTTCTTCACCCAGAGAGTGGTGAATCTATGGAATTCTCTTCCACAGAAGGTTGTTGAGGCCAGTTCGCTAAATATATTCAAAAGGGAGTTAGATATAACACTCACAACTAAGGGGATCAAGGGGTATGGCGAGAAAGCAGGAATGGGGTACTGAGGTAGCATGTTCAGCCATGAACGCATTGAATGGCGGTGCAGGCTCGAAGGACCGAATGGTCTACTCCTGTACCTATTTTCTATGTTTCTATGTTTCTATCATCAAGACCGCCTACTTCCACCTCTGTAACATCGCCCGACTCCGCCCCTGCCTCAGTCCATCTGCTGCTGAAACCCTCAACCATGCTTTTTATTTTACCTCCAAACAGGACTATTCCAGTGCTCTCCTGACTTGCCTCTCATCTTCCACCTTCTGTAAACTTGAGCTCATCCAAAACTCTGCTGCCCATATCCTAACTCGCACCAAGTCCCGTTCACCCATCACCTTTGTCCTACATTGGCAGCCGATCCAACAACGACTTAAAAATTTTCATCCTTGCGTTCAAAACCCTCCATGGCCTCGCCCCTCCCTATCTCTGTAACCTCCTCCAGCCCTACAACCCTCCAAGAAATCTGCGTTCCTCCAATTCTGACCTCTTGTGCATGCCCGATTTCCTTTGCCCCTCCATTGGTCGCCGTGTCTTCAGCTGCCTAGGCCCTAAGCTCTGAAATCCCCTCCCTAAACCGGTCTTCCTCTCTAACTCGCTCTCCTTCTTTAAGACACTCCTTAAAACCTACCTCTTTGACTAAGCTTTTGGTCACCTGTCCTAATATCTCGGTATCAAATTTTGTCTGATAATGCTCCTGCGACACGCCTTGGGACGTTTTACCATGTTAACGGCGCTATATAAATGGAAGTAGTTGTTGTTGTCACAGGGTGGGGATTAGACGGCGGAGACAATGCACCAGCACTACGGGGAAGTGTTGTGAGAAAAAAAGAGACACACGATACAAGGTAGGTGAATAAATTGGTAGCTCTGTATTTGAACTGCAGAGTTTCATTGTTGGCAGGAAGTGCGCATTTTCAGGAACTTCCCCCCGACACGCAATTTCCACCAGCATAACCATATAGATCAACCAGAATTACCAGGCTAAAATACTAAATTGCCACCTGTAGCAGCGTGAAGATGAAGTGCCTGCACAGACACCTTTCTGATCCAGACGTGTGGCTCAGTTAGTCCTGTTTGGATCAATAATAAGAGTTTGGATTAAATCTGGGATGAATCTAAACTGCTACAGCTTTATCTGTGAACACAGGACTACTTCAGCCTCACATGAACTCTTGGTTGCTCCACCTTCAACTTCAGACAGTCTGGGAATGACGGAGCTGTTGAGTCACTGCAGCTTTGAGATCTTAACTCCCTTGAGGTAGGTTAGGCCAGACTCATTATGTGGTCTAGTGCTTGCTGTCTGCCTTCACCACACCAGAATTACACCTCACCCAAAGTACTGAATACTTCTTCACTCCCAACATTTTCTTATATATAACACATCACGAATAGTTCTGAGAACTTGATAGCTAATTTAATCACAAGGATGCAATGCCTCCTTTTTTTTGGAAAGAAGAAATATCACAATTACGCTTAAAACAATTTTACAGAGAGGGAAAAGTGTGCGTTCGATACAATGCAGGTCAGAGGACAAATCTTAAGGAGCGTTTGCTCCTGGAATGAGAATGCGCCTACTGGAGTGCATTTTAGGAAATCGCAGGTGCCAACCTCACGATTTCCCAATATGGGCTTGTTACAAGCCCCACTCCAGAGACTTGAGCACAGAATCGGATAACGTGGTAAAATGTCCCAAGGTATCGGCCTGCCGGTGCAAACTGGGCACACGGAACGATCCCTGTGTTGGAACATGTAGGCCCGAGGCTCAATTGAAATTGGGCCTCGAGCCTAGTTTAAATTAGACTGCCGAGCTACGGACGCCTGCTGCACATCCCCAGGCTTATCACCGGTTAAGCAGACATCAATTTTGGGCCACTGCGATTCAAGCATTTTTTAAGAAACTTACCTTTTTGGCGACCCCTTTAAAGACCATTGGTTAGGCCACATGTAGACCTGGTTATCCTGAACGCAGCCAGGAGCAGCCCAATTTTGTGAGGAGATCGTAAAACAGGCATTAGGCCCCTCACTAATGCCCCCTTTAGGCATTTGCCCATGACGCCTAAAAAAAGGGCCCACAAGAATTGGAGTGCTTTGCACACATTTTACATCCGAAAAATGGGAGCGACACAAAACAATTTCTACCCTGTTGTCTCCTACACCAGAACTGCTTTAAGCAGCTCCCTAGCTGAAGTCAGACAAATTTCTTTTTTATAGGTGCAGGTGTTCTGATAGTTGCAGAGATTCTTGCCCTGTGCTCACTGAACCTACATTGGCTCCCGGTTAAGCAACACCTTGATTTCAAAATTCTCATCCTTGTTTTCAAATCCCTCCATGGCCTCGCCCCTCCCTATCTCTGTAATCTCCTTCAGCCCCACAGCCCCCAGAGATATCTGCGCTCCTCTAATTCTGCCCTCTTGAGCATCCCTGATTATAATCGCTCAACTATTGGTGGCCGTGCCTTCTGTTGCCTAGGCCCTAAGCTCTGGAATTCCCTGCCTAAACCTCTCAGTTTCTCTACCTCTTTCTTGCTTTATGACGCTCCTTAAAACCTACCTCTTTGACCAAGCTTTTGCTCACCTGCCCTAATTTCTCCTTATATGGCTTGGTGTCAAATTTTTTGTCTTATAATACTCCTGTGAAGCGCCTTGGGACATTTTATTAATTTAAAGGCGCTATATAAATACAAGTTGTTGTTGTTGTTATACAAGTCAGATTACTACTGCACTAAGCAGACATTGGTATAAAATCTCATTTGTGGAATCCTGCTGCTCCTGGGTGCTGCACGAACCTGACTGAGAGGGGGTTGAATCATAGAATCTTACAGCACAGAAGGAGGCTATTTGACCCATCGTGCCTCTTTGAAAGAGCTGCCCAATTAGTCCCATTCCACCGCCTTTCCCTGTAGATAAGAAAGACTTGCATTTATATAGCGCTTTTCACGACTTCAGGACGTCCCAAATGGTTTACAGCCAATTAAGTACTTTTGAAGTGCAGTCACTGTTGTAATGTAGGGAAAAGCATCAGTTGTTTTGCATTTAGCAAGGTCCCACAAACAGCAATGTGATAATGACCAGATAATATGTTCTAGTGATGTTGGTTGAAGGATAAATATTGGCCAGGATACCGGGGAGAACGCACCTTTTTTTGAATAGAGCCATGGGATCTCTTACGTCAAGCGTGTTAGCCTGGATTCGGTGCTCAAGTCTCTAATCATCAAATGCGCTCTACATTCAAATTGTTCAGACTGTGTTAAAACCTGCCATTGAGTTGCCTGTGTTAACAAAAGGGACACGGCTTTAAGCAGAAACTTCGACTATTCCTTCTCATCTACTGCCCTCTGCTGCTGAAGTACCTCAAGCGCCTTAAAATAAGACTGAACTCATCCATGACATCAACAGCAGTTGTTTGTGGATTCAAATGTAGCTTCAGGCTGTGTCTTTCGTTGGTCCCTTAGAGGCTGAGACAGGAGAAATTATTATGGGGAATAAGGAAATGGCAGAAACATTAAACAAATATTTTGTATCTGTCTTTACAGTAGAAGACACAAAAAGCATACCAAAAATGGTGGGAACCAAGGGTCTAATGAGGATGAGGAACTTAACGTAATTAATATAAGTAGAGAAAAGTACTAGAGAAACTAATGGGACTAAAAGCCGACAAATCCCCTGGACCTGACGGCCTACATCCTAGGGTTCTAAAAGAGGTGGCTGAAGAGATAGTGGATGCATTGGTTTTGATCTTCCAAAATTCCCTAGATTCTAGAACGGTCCCAGCGGATTGGAAGGCCGCAGATGTAACCCCGCTATTCAAGAAAGGAGGGAGAGAAAACAGGGAACTACAGGCCAGTTAGCCTGACATCAGTCATTGGGAAAATACTGGAATCCATTGTTAAGAAAGTGGTACCAGGGCACTTAGAAAATCATAACATGATTAGTCAACATGGTTTTATGAAAGGGAAATCGTGTTTGACAAATTTATTAGAATTTTTGAGGATGTAACTAGCTGGGTAGATAAAGGGGAACCAGTGGATGTAGTATATTTGGATTTCCAAAAGGCATTTGATAAGGTGCCTCATAAAAGGTTATTACACAAGATTAGGGTTCATGGGGTTGGGGGTACTATATTAGCATGGATAGAGGATTGGCTAACTAACAGAAAACAGAGAGTTGGGATAAATGGGTCATTTTCAGGTTGGCAAACTGTAACTAGTGGGGTGCCACAGGGATCAGTGCTGGGGCCTCAACTATTTACAATCTATATTAATGACTTGGATGAAGGGACAGAGTGTACTGTAGCCAAATTTGCTGATGATACAAAGATAGGTGGGAAAGCAAGTTGTGAGGAGGACACAAAGGGCTGGATTTTGATACTGGGGCGGGTTGGGGTCGTGTCATCCACATTTCGTGTTATCCACCCGCCTGCAATTAGATGTGGGAGATTGATGCAATTTTCACTTAATTGGGCAATTGAGTTCCAGCATGTGGGAACCCATGAGCCAATTAGTGGTTTCAGTCTGAAAGTCGCCTCTGATGATGTCATCATTGCTGCTGCATTGCAGGTCAGAGACTGCCTGGTCTCAGAGATTGCCTGGCCTTTGCTGTGAGAGGACCTGGATGCAAAATAAGCAGCATCTCAGAGAGAGAGAGAGAGATTGATTTTTTTTTCCATCCAGGTCTTCCAAAGGCCAGGCAGTCTCTGAAGACATTCAATGCAGCAGCATCAGAGGCGACTTTCAGACCTAATACTACTACTACCTTCATCACATCGCTGTTGTAATAGTGGACCTGCAGCTGATAGTCAGCTATCCACTTGTGCTCCCGCCAGGTTTCACTGGCGTGTTTCACATCAGGTGTACTTCATGTCGGAAAAGGGTTAAACTAGCTAAAACGTTTCAAAATGGCATTACAGAGCCAATTTAGGGCTTGTTAAGGGCTTTAATGGCCTCTCCCGCCTCTTGGAGGCGGGACGGAGTCGGGAACCCCGCGACCCATTTTGTCAAAATTGCGTGGAGGAGGGTTGGAGGCGGGATGGGGTCGGGACCCCCGAATCTGCAACTTTAACCCCCCACACGCCTCCAAACCCGACTCCACGGGTCATTGAAAATCCAGCCCAAAGAGTCTGCAAAGGAATGTAGACAGGTTAAGTGAGTGGGCAAAAATTTGGCAGCTGGAGTATAATGTGGGGAAATGTGAGGTTATTCACTTTGGCAGGAAGAATAGAAAAACAGAATATTTTTTAAATGGTGAGAAACTTTCAAATGTTGGTGTTCAGAGAGATTTGGGTGTCCTCGTGCAAGAAACACAGAAAGCTAGCATGCAGGTACAGCAAGCAATAAGGAAGGCAAATGGCATGTTGGCCTTTATTGCAAGGGGGTTGGAGTATAAGAGTAAGGAAGTCTTGCTACAATTGTACAGGGCCTTGGTGAGACCACACCTGGAGTACTGTGCACAGTTTTGGTCTCCTTATCTAAGGAAGGATATACTTGCCTTGGAGATGGTGCAACGAAGGTTCACTAGATTGATCCCTGGGATGAGAGGGCTGTCCTATGATGAGAGATTGTGTAGAATGGGCCTATATTCTCTGGAGTTTAGAAGAATGAGAGGTTATCTCATTGAAACATACAAGATTCTGAAGGGGATTGACAGGGTAGATGCTGAGAGGTTGTTTCCCCTGGCTGGAGTGTCTAGAACTAGGGGGCATAGTCTCAGGATAAGGGGAAGGCCATTTAAGACCGAGATTAGGTGGAATTTCTTCACTCAGAGGGTTGTGAATCTTTGGAATTCCCTGCCCCAGAGGGCTGTGAATGCTGAGTCTTTGAGTATATTCAAGGCTGAGATAGATAGATTTTTGGACTCTAGGGGAATCAAGGGATATGGAGATCGAGTGGGAAAGTGGAGTTGAGGTCGATGATCAGCCATGATCTTATTGAATGGCGGAGCAGGCTCGAGGGGCCATATGGGCAATAAATGCTGGCCTTACCAGCGACGCCCACATCCCATAAACAAATTTTAAAAAACTCACTAAGCCACTTCCAAAGGTGTGCACAAATCTGTCCAAGAATGCAAAGTGCTGAAAATAAAGATTTCAATGTTTGACAGCACATTACCAGAAACTTCACATGAACATTGGTTAAACCACCCAAGTGCCTACCCTTGTGTGTTGTTAGTTGGTATGCTTGCAGTAGGATGAGGGTGAGTGTGAGGGGTGGCTAGTGAAAGGGGAAGTGATAATGTAGATAGAGAGGGATGGGTGGAGGTGCAAGATAAGTTGGTGCGAGTAAAGATGTGCAGGAGTAGGGTAGGGAAGGCAGAGTGATGGGGATGTGATGAGTGGCACTGCAGGATGAGGTTGAGTGTGGCTTGGCAGTAACGTTTAGTGATCAACTGGGATCATTGAAAGGCTTGCGCCACTGCAGCCTGGTCCTCCTGACGACATCCCTGCTTGTGTCCTCCAGTGTAATATGCAACCAGGCTGTGTTGGTCTCCTGGGGAGGTCTCGTCCACCCATGGGAAGGGAAGAGAACCTCTCTGTGTGCTGTGACTCCCTCCATAAGCATATGGAGAGTCATGCGTGAGCCTGGGTGCAGCCGTGCATCTTTGTGCAGTGCTTGTCAGTGTTTGCAGCACCTCAATGCTGTAGAACACTGACAACAGAACTGTCAAAATCAATGTGGACATGGCCCCTTTAAGGAAACCGGCTGATGACGCGTCATCAAATGATGTCATCAGACCCGCTTCCTTTTAATTGGCCAGGAACCTCGCAGGGCGGGTCTAACAAGCCCCATCAACGTAAAATCACATGGAGAGTGCGGGCTGCAGTAGGCAGCAGGCTGGGACCGCGACACCGACCCCGGCCGCCAAAATCGTGGCCTACAACACAGAAACAGGTCGCTCGGCCCATCCAACCCATGTTGGTCTTTATTCTTCACATCACTAGCCCAAATTAGGGCGTCAGCCTTGGCTCAGGGGTAGTACTCTTATCTTTGAGTCAGATCGTCATGGGTTCAAGCCACAGTGTAGAGACCTGAGCACATGACCTAGGCTGACATTTCAGTGCAGTACTGAGGGAGCACTGGATATTAAACTGAGATCTATTCTGCCCTCTCAGGTGGCCATAAAAGATCCCACCGCACTGACCAATATTTATCCCTCAACCAACATCACCAATGTGGTCATTTATCTTATTGCAGTTTTTGAGAACTTGCTGTGCAAAAATTGGCTGTCATGTTTACTTCTCTCTCTACCATCAATTTCTTTGTAATTTTTCTCTCATATTATGAAAGAGTCATATGGTCCAGCCAAAGTTACTATCTCGCTGCCTACACTCTTATTCACGTTAAGGCCCCTGGGGATCCACTCTGCTGGCCCAGAACCCCTGTCCTCGCCCCAGGCCGGAGACCCTGTTCAAAATCCTGGGAGCGGGCTCATTTACATGCCTGGGGTGAGTCTCTGGTACCTGCAAGAGTGCATCAGTGGCGCTGAGGGCAATTGAAAATTTCAAGACTAAGGTTGCTAGATTTTTGTTGGGTAAGGGTATTAAGGGATATGGAACCAAGGTGGCTAGATGGAGTTAAAATATAGATCAGCCATGATCTAACTGAATGGCTGAACAGGCTCGAGGGGCTGAATGTTCTACTCCTGTTCCTATGTCCAGATGCTGGTGTTCAGATGCTGATTGGATGGGATAATCTAGGCCAACGGTATCTGAGTCCTGAAGAAGTGATTAACAAGAAGGCCTCTGACATCATCATTGTGGGCCGAGGAATCCGGTTTGAAAAGGATTGTGGGGATGCTACAAGACTATACAAAATGGCAGGATGGGAGGTGTACCTGAGCAGGTCGTCATCTGCCAGTAATTGAAAGTTTGAACAAAAATACACAGTTGAAATGAATTGATTTGTAATAAATGTTTGTAATTTTTATAACCCAGCTCTGTCGAAGTGTGCTGTACTGGAGTTATAGCTTGGATTATGTGCTCAAGTTCTTCGAGTGGGGCTTGAATCCACAATTGTCTGCCTCACGGGAAGAGTTCTAGCACTGAGCCAAGCTGCCACTTAGCAAATAAAACTCTACTAATTGATTCTCAGTATGGATCTCATTTACCATGTGATTTTTTCCCCCAGACTGTGTACTGTTTCGAACATAACCTCTGCCACAAGACTTCATTCTGTGCCCCAGAGTCAAGAGGCATTAGCTGACTAGTTGAGAGAAAGTCTCGTTAATGCATTCTCTGCGTGAAGGTGAGTGTTCTCTTTAACATTATTAAAAACTGCCCAAGGTGGCTCAGACTCTAATCTGTGCTGAACTAGCTGATCTCAGCCAGGGCTAAAGGCAGAATTACAGCTAGTCCAACGTCCCCAGGCTAGAGGGGGCAAAGCAGACATAGTTCCCACTGCTGATCACCATCCATAGATTTTGCCCCTTCCCCTCTGGAACCGCTCATGTGTGGATGCCAGGAAAGAATCCGGCTTGGCTGTGACGCACCCCGCCCCTACCCCCCTCCCCTGCACAAACAGCCAGACAACACTAATTGCCTGGGTCCACACTAATGCTCTGCACCTCCCGCGCAGCCGGCTCATCGGCTTTTAAATAGGAAAAACCGCGCATGTGTGGTATTTTGAATGGACCACGCAGCCCCTTAAAGGGAACCTAAAGCGCACCCAAAAAAATTGAAGGGAACATTGGTCCACATACAAAGAATGGCCACTTGGGTGAGATAGCAACAAATCCCTCCATGACCTCGCCCCTCCCTATTTCATAAATCTCCTCCAGCCCTACAACTCTCCGAGAACTCGTGTTCCTCCAACTCTGTCCTCTTATCCACCCCAATTTGCTTCACCCCACCACTGGCAGCCGTGCCTTCAGCCGTCTAGCCCCTAAGCTCTGGAATTCCCTCACAAATCCTCTCTGCCTCACCACCTCTTCATCCTCCTTTAAGATCCTCCTTAAAACCTACCTCTTTGACCAAGCTTTTGTGAACCAGTCCAAATGTCTCCTTCTTTAGCTCGGTGCCAATTTTTGTCTGATTATGCTCCTGTGAAGCGCCTAAGGATGTTTTACTACTTTAAAGGCACTATATGGAGATATGACACATGCTGTGCGAACCCCTATAATAGCTCACTGCATTCTGGGATGGTTCCCTTAGACTGGAAGGAGGCTAATGTCATCCCCATCTTTAAAAAAAGGAGGTAAGACGGATTCGAGTAACTATAGGCCCATTAGTCTGACGTCAGTAACAGGGAAGACGCTTGAGGGGATCATTAGGGACGCAATTTATGACTACTTAGATACTTAGACAGAGAAGGACATATTAGGACATCCAACATGGCTTCAAACAAAGGAGGTGGTCATGTCTTACAAATTTGATTGTATTTTTTGAAGAAATCACTGAGATAGTGGATGAGGGACACCCGGTAGACATTGTCTACTTAGACTTCCAAAAAGCTTTTGACAAGCTACTGCAAAAGAGGCTGCTCTACAAGATCAAAGCCTCCGGTATTAGTGGTAATATATTGAGCTGGATTGAGAACTGGCTGGAAGGCCGTCGGCAGAAAGCAGTCATAGATGGATTTGGATCTGCTTGGAGAACGGTTACCAGTGGTGTCCTGCAGGGATCAGTGTTGGGGCCGTTGCTCTCTACTATTTTTATTAATGATCTAGATGTAGGTGTTGGGGGACGATTGCAGATGATACTAAGATTTGTGTGAGTGTTAGGGCTGTTGACGATGCTCGTCTGCTCCAGGCGGATCTTAATGTGTTGGGGGATTGGGCTTGTGCCTCTCAAATGATGTATAACCTGGATAAGTACAGTGTTATGCATGTGGGCAGGGTGAATGCTGAACATACATACACCCTTTAGGGGAAAGTACTAAAGCTGGTGGAAAAAGAAAGAGATCTGTGCGTTCTAGTGCATAGATCTCTAAAGATTCATGGCCTTTTATCATGAAGCGATAGCTAGAGCGAATAGGGTGTATTTATACGACAATTGACTATAAGACGAAGCATAATATTTTCTCCTTGTACAAGAACTTAGTCAGCCCTCAGTTAGAATACTGTGTCCAGTTTTGGTCTCCTCACATGGTGGGTGATACTGAGACTTTGAAAAGGGTGCAAAGGAGGGACAGAAGAATAATTCATAGTTTAAAGCAACTTAGTTATCAAGATAGGCTTAAAGAGATGGGACTCTACACTTTAGAGAAGCATAGACTTAGGGATGATTTGATTAAGGATTATAAGATGATGAAGGGACTAGATTGTGTTCGAGTAGTCAGCTTCTTTCAACTAAATAGGTAAGGGAGGACCAGGGGTCACAATCTCAAGTTATATAAGGCCAGATCTAGGTTAGATGTCAGGAGGTGGTTCTTTTCCCAGAGAATAGTGGACATCTGGCAGCTGCCAGCTCACACAGGACACCGATTCACTGAATTCCTTCAGGCGAGAGCTGGACCTGTTTCTGGCTGACGTGGAGATCACCTCGTACAAAAGATAGATACTGCATGACATTAATTAGGGCCAGAGTAATCTCTTGGACTAGTTTCGATCACCTAAGAGGGTCAGAGAGGAAACTCACTGATTTTTTTCCCCCCCAAATTGGCCTCGGTTTTTAATCTGGTTTTTGGCCTCTCCCAGGAAATCATATGGCTTTCGGGTGTGGTGGGAAAGGAATTGCAGTTGTGTGGAACAAGTTGGATGGACCAGAGTCATTTCCTGTCCATCATTGTCCATATTATTGCAAGTTGTTGTTGTTGAACTGGACAAATCATGACCCCGATTTTGGTGTGGAACATAAAAATGGGTATAAAAATAAAACAAAAAAGGTGACTCAACCGTGGCTAACAAGGGAAATTAGGGATAGCAATAAGATCCAAGGAGAGGACATATAAATTGGCCAGAAAAAGCAGCAAACCTGAGGATTGGGAACAGTTTAGGATTCAGCAAAGGAGGACAAAGGGATTAATTAAGAGGGGGAAAATAGAATATGAGAGTAAGCTTGCAGGGAACATAAAAACTGACTGTAAAAGCTTCTATAGATAAGTGAAGAGAAAAAGATTGGTGAAGTCAAGCGTAGGTCCCTTGCAGTCAGAACCAGGGGAATTTATAATGGGGAACAAAGAAATGGCCGATGAATTAAATACATACTTTGGTTCTGTTTTCACAAAGGAGGACAAAAATAAACTCCCAGAAATGTCGGGGACCATAGGGTCTAATGAGATGGAGGAATTGAATGAAATCACTATTTGTAGGGAAATGGTGTTAGGGAAATTGACGGGATTGAAGGCCGATAAATCCCCAGGGCCTGATAATCTACATCCTAGGGTACTTAAGGAAGTGGCCCTAGAAATAGTAGATGCATTGCTGGTCATCTTTCAAAATTCTATAGACTCTGGAACAGTTCCCATGGATTGGAGGGTAGCTAATGTAACCCCACTATTTAAAAAAGGTGGGAGAGAAAAAATGGGGAATTATAGCCTGACATCGGTAGTGGGCAAAATGCTAGAGTCCATTATAAAAGATGTAATAGCAGAGCACTTGGAAAACAGTGACAGGATTGGACAAAGTCAACATGGATTTACAAAAGGGAAATCATGCCTGACTAATCTACTGGAATTTTTTGAGGATGTAACTGGTAGAATAGATAAGGGAGAAACAGTGGATGTGGTGTATTTGGACTTTCAGAAGGCTTTCGATAAGGTCCCGCATAAGAAATTAGCGTACAAAGTTAAAGCACATGGGATTGGGGGTGAGGTACTGATTTGGATAGAGAACTGGTTGGCAGACAGGAAGCAAAGAGTTGGAATAAACGGGTCGTTATCCGAGTGGCAGGCAGTGACTAGTGGGGTACCACAGGGATCGGTGCTAGGACTCCAGCTATTCACAATATATATTAATGATCTAGACGAGGGAACTAGATGTAATATCTCTAAGTTTGCAGACGACACAAAGCTGGGTGGGCGTGTGTGCTGTGAGGAGGATGCAGAGAAACTCCAGTATGATTTGGACAGGTTGGGTGATTGGGCAGATGCATGGCAGATGCAGTATAATGTGGATAAATGCGAGGTTATCCACTTTGGTGGCAAAAACAGGAAGACAGATTATTATCTGAACGGCAATAGATTGGGAAAACGAGATCTGGGAGTCCTTGTGCACCAGTCGCTGAAGGTAAGCATGCAGGTGCAGCAGGCGGTTAAGAAGGCAAATGGTATGTTGGCCTTCATAGCGAGAGGATTCGAGTACAGGAGCAAGGATGTCTTGCTGCAGTTGTACAAGGCCTTGGTGAGACCACACCTTGAGTATTGTGTGCAGTTTTGGTCGCCTTATCTGAGGAAGGATGTTCTTGCCATGGAGGGAGTGCAGCGAAGATTTACCAGACTGATACCTGGGATGGCAGGAATGACGTATGAAGAGAGATTGGGTCGATTAGGCTTATATTCGCTAGAGTTTCGAAGAATGAGAGGGGATCTCATTGAAACTTATAAAATTCTAACAGGACTAGACAGACTAGATGCAGGAAGGATGTTCCCGATGGCGGGGGAGTCCAGTACCACAGGTCACAATCTAAGGATAAGGGGTAAGCCATTTAGGACTGAGATGAGGAGGAATTTCTTCACCAGAGAGTGGTGAACCTGTGGAATTCTCTACCACAGAAGGCAGTTGAGGCCAATTCATTAAATATATTCAAGAAGGAGATAGATATATTTCTTAAGGCTAAAGGGATCAAGGGATATGGGGAGAAAGCAGGGACAGGGTACTGAATTTGGATGATCAGCCATGATCTCATTAAATGGCGGAGCAGGCTCGAGGGGCCGAATGGCCTACTCCTGCTCCTTGCTTCTATGCTTCTATGTAATGGGCGGGCGATGGGCAGAGCAATCGCACCCTGCCTGCCCGATGATGTCATTGGCAGGCCTCAACTGTTTTGATGGTCAGGCCTCATTTAAAGTTTACTGGCCAGCAGCCAGTGCGAATTCCACTGTTCACAGGCAGATATCAGCGCTTCGGAGGGCAGGTAATCTGGCGACCCTGACCCCTCTTAAAGGGGTGGTGACTTTTTAGTGGTGGTTTGGAGGATATGTGTTTGTATAAACTGAAGCAAGAATGGCCAGGACACCCTTTTTTGCGATGCAGCTATGGAGATGCTTGTGGAGCAAGTGAGGTCCAGAAAGCAGGTCCTCTTTCTTTCTGACGGCAAGTGGGTCACAAGATAAATCAACCAAGAGGCATGGAGAAAGGTGGCTCAGCATGTTAATGTCTGCAGCATCATACTAGTGCAGGGAAAAAAATCAATGATCTCACCAGGACTGCCAAGAATTCTACCCTCACATCCCTTTTGCTCTAAATACAGTCCTGCAACTCCACACTTTTCCCCAGCACCATCAATCCTCCCCACCCCATTGCATATGACTCTCTTCCAATCACAACACAACACTGCACGTCCCACATGCACACTTAACGCATGCTAACTTCTTTCACACTTCACGCTGCATTTACTTTCTTTCATACAACCATCTCCCCTTCTTGCACACGCTTACTACTTCTCCCACTCAGCATGTATGCTGACTTAAGCTGCATCGTAAATCTTTCCAACCCTTTCTCAGGCTACATACTAATCCACTCCTCTCTCAGGATAAGCTGGTGAGTAATCGAAGGGAGACTACAAGAACCAGCAAGAGATACAGCCATGCTGTAAACTCGCACTCCAATGGAGGATGCTGTCTGACGTAAGAAAACTACTCGGCACTTGGTCTAAGCGTTAAACAAAGCTTCAATCAACTGTTTTACAACATGGAGGTCTAGTTGTGTCCTTCACTGGTTCCTGTTAAGAATGTCCTGCACAAGCTGGGCCCATGCCCGAGTATTTATACTCTCCCTGGACAGCGCCACCCGCAGGCCACTCAGTATTATTTCATAAGTCTTTCTTTCATGAATGACAGATTCATGTCACTGTCCTTGATATCACAGGCAGAGAGAGGAGAGTATTTGCATTTACACCTTAATTTGAGCTGTTCCGCTGTTTTTAGTTTGTTTTCATTTACTTGTCCGTAGTCGGCAACAGCTGTTTTAAAAATGGAAGTCAGGGCTGAGATTGAATCATATGGGACAAATGAGCCAATTAGGTGCAGTAGAATAAATTTGCCTAGATTAGAATATATTTGCCTATGATTAAGAATGATACAGAAGTGTAACATAAAACTGATACAGGAAAGTATAAGGATGTGCAATATTCCCAAGACTTACATATGATAGCTAGATATTTTGTATCAAATTATTTACATTTCAATGTCCTTTTCAAGTGCTATGCAGTTCTTCAATAATCCAAAGTGCAGAAGCATAAGAACATAAGAAATAGGAACAGGAGTAGGCCATACGGCCCCATGAACCAATAAGGAACCGTATGGCCTACTCCTGCTCCTCGATTCAATAAGAACATGGCTGAACTTATACCTCAACTCCACTTTCCCACCCTATCCCCATATCCCTTGATTCTCTTAGTGCCCAAAAATCTATCGATCTCAGTCTTGAATATACTCATCAAATGAGCATCCCAATCCCAAAGATTCACCACCCTTTGAGTGAAGAAATTTCTCCTCATCTCAGTCCTAAATACCCAACCCCTCAGCCTTAGACTATGACACCTAGTTCTAGACGCTCCAGCCAGGGGAAACATCCTCTCAGCACCCTGTCAAGCCCTCTTAAGAATTTTATACATTTCAATGAGATCACTTCTCATTCTTCTAAACTCCAGAGAATATTCTACTCAATCTCTCCTCATAGTACAGCCCTCTCATTCCAGGAATCAATCTTGTGAACCTTTGTTGCACCCGCTCTAAGGCAAGTATATCCTTCCTTAGGTAAGGAGACCAAAACTGTATACAGTACTCCAGGCGTGGTCTCACCAAAGCCCTATATAATTACAGCAAGACTTCCTCACTCTTATACTCCAACTCCCAATAAGACTAACATACCATTTGCCTTCCTAATTGTTGCTGTACCTGCATGTTAACTTTCTGTGATTCATAGAATCATAGAAACTTACAGCATGAAAGGAGGCCATTTCGGCCCATCGTGTCCATGCCGGCCAACAAAGAGCTATCCAGCCTAATCCCACTTCCCAGCTCTTGGTCCGTAGCCCTGCAGGTTAGAGCATCCCAAGTGCACATCCAAGTACTTTTTAAATGTGGTTAGGGTTCCTGCCTCTACCACCCTTTCAGGCAGTGAGTTCCAGACCCCCACAACCCTCTGGGTGAAGAAATTTCCCCTCAAATCCCCTCTAAACCTTCCCCCAATTACTTTAAATCTAGCCCCCTGGTTTTTGACCCCACTGCTAAGGGAAATAGGTCCTTTCTATCCACTTTATCTATGCCCCTCATAATTTTATACACCTCAATAAGGTCTCCCCTCAGCCTCCTCTGTTCCAAGGAAAACAGACCCAGCCTATCCAGTCTTTCCTCATAGCTAAGATTCTCTACTCCCGGCAACATCCTTGTAAATCTCCTCTGTACCCTCTCTAGTGCAATCACATCTTTCCTGTAATGTGGTGACCAGAACTGCACACAGTACTCTAGCTGAGGCCTAACTAGTGTTTTATACAGTTGAAACATAACCCCCCTGCTCTTGTATTCTATGCCACGGCTAATAAAGGCAAGCATTCCGTATGCCTTCTTAACCACCTTATCTACTTGGCCTGCTACCTTCAGGGATCTGTGGACATGCACTCCAAGGTCCCTTTGTTCCTCTACACTACTCAGTGTCCTACTATTTAATGTGTATTCCCTTTCCTTGTTAGCCCTCCCCAAATGCATTACCTCACACTTCTCCGGATTGAATTCCATTTGCCACTGTTCTGCCCATCTGACCAATTTATTGATATCTTCCTGCAGTCTACAGCTTCCTTCTTCAGTATCAACCACACAGCCGATTTTAGTATCATCTGCAAACTTCTTAACCATACCCCCTATATTCAAGTCAAGATCGTTGATATATACCACAAAAAGCAAGGGACCTAGTACTGAGACCTGCGGAACCCCACTGGAAACAGCCTTCCAGTCACAAAAACACCCATCAACCATTACCCTCTGCTTCCTGTCTCCGAGCCTGTTTTGAATCCAACTTGACACTTTGCCCTGGATCCCATGGGCTTTTAACTTCGTGACCAGTCTGCCATGTGGAACCTTATCAAAAACCTTGCTAAAGTCCATATACAATACATCAAACGTACTACCCTCCTTGTTTCCTCCTCAAAAAATTCAATCAAGTTTGTCAGACACGACCTTCCCGTAACAAATCTGTGCTGACTATCCTTGATTAATCCATGTCTTTCTAAATGACTTCAGCAGCCAGGGGCATTCAGCCTCGGATCTGCGGGTAAGCGTTCTCCAGGGCGGCCTTCGGGATACACGACAGCGCAAAATCATAGAGCAGAAACTGATAGCCAAGTTCCGCACTCATGAGGATGGCCTCAATCGCGATATCGGGTTCATGTCACGATACAGAACGTGACTTGACATAATGGCCGTGTCGTAAGAATGAGCCTTACGCGTGGTAAACTTAATGTAAGCTTTAATCAACTTAAAACGGTGCTGCATACAAAAGAGGTCTTACCCTATGCCTCTTCCAGATCTAACTGATCAGTCCAGTATTTATCCTGGACTGATTACAGGAAGTGATGTAATACAGGAAGCTGAAAAGTGTTACCACATTCTCCCCCCCCAAAAGATTAGGAGGCCGGGATGCTCCCTCCATTTCGTAGCCGTTGGATGAGGGAGAGCCGCACCCGTTTGGGTTCTCGTAGCGGTAGAGGGCCCCTAGCCCGTTTACCCGCTGCGGGCCATGGACCAGAGTCCGAGTGCTCCAGCCCACTCTGTGAGGGGTCAGAACGATCCTGACTGTGTACTGGTACCCGAATGGGTGTCGGGCAGGGCTGTGGCAGATCCGTTTCTGAGCGTACGGTACAGGGTTGATCGTGGCTGCGCGTGCGAGCCCCGACGGGCTCATAGTCAGTCTGCCCCAGGTCGGCACGCTGGAGTGAGGTACCAGCCGGCGTCAGATCCCGATCATGATGAGAGGCACCTGGCAAGCCCAGAGATGTGCCTGGTACAATATCATCCCCTGGTGTCCCTCTATGTTTCGGCGGGCAGGGAGCCAGATCCCGCAATGACACGGTAGATTCCCGACCGTCAGGATACCGAATATAGGCGTAGGTAGGGTTGACGTCAGTGAGCTCAACCTCATCTACCAGGGGGTCATTCTTAGACGCCCGGACATATCTTCGGAGTAGCACTGGTCCCGGTGCAGTCAGCCACGACGGGAGAGATGTCCCATAGGATGAGCGACGCTGAAATCGGAAGAACCGTTCATGAGGCGTCGTATTTGTGGCGGTCGAAAGGAGGGACCGTGTGGAGTGTAATGCGTCTGGAAGTACTGCTTCCCAATGCTGGTTGGGTAGGCCCCGAGATCTCAAAGCCAGACGTACCGCATTCCAGATGATAGCGTTAAAACGCTCGACTTGCCCATTCCCAACCGGATGATAAGGCGTCGTTTTGCTGGCAGCAATACCCCGTTCCGAGAGATAGGCCTTGAGTTCTCCCGACATAAAAGAAGGGCCCCGATCTGAATGAACATAGGATGCCATGCCACAGAAAGCAAATACCTGTTCAAGGCAGCTGATAACCGTGGTTGTCAGCATATTGGGGCAGGGAAAGGCAAACGGAAAACGAGAATACTCATCAACCATTGTTAATAGATAAGTGTTGCGAGTCGAAGAGGGCAACGGCCCCTTAAAATCGATGCTAAGCCTTTGCATTGGCTGGGTCGCATGTATGAGTATACCACCCGAGGGGCGGAAAAACCGAGGTTTCAATTCCGCACAGACTCTGCAGTCCGAGCACATCTTCTTTACATCCCCGGTAGAGAATGGGAGATTTCGGGACCGCACGAAGTGCAGCATGCGAGTAACGCCTGGATGACACAACCCATCATGGATGTCTACGAGCGTAGAGGGTGCCATGGCGGAGCAGAATGCTCGTGTGAGGGTATCCGGAGCCACATTCTCCTTGCCAGGTCGATAGTGGATGGTGTAACCAAAAGAGGCCAATTCCAGCCGCCAAAGCTGGATTTTATTATTTTTAATTTTGGTCCGTTTTCGATTATCGAGCATGAAGGCGACCGATCGCTGGTCCGTGATTAAGGTAAAGTGCTGGCGAGCCAGGAGATGACTCCACTTCCGTACTGCCTCTATGATGGCTGTAGCTTCTTTCTCGACTGGAGGATAATGTAGCTCAGCCCCTTGAAAAGTCCTGGACAAAAATGCCACCGGACGACCTTCCTGATTCAGAGTGGCTGAGATTGCCACCTCCGAGGCATCAC
Organism: Squalus acanthias; assembly: GCA_030390025.1. NCBI lineage: Eukaryota > Metazoa > Chordata > Chondrichthyes > Squaliformes > Squalidae > Squalus > Squalus acanthias. Next base: position 107,532,604 of record CM059432.1, read on the forward strand.
ACTCAACCACGAAAGGAAGACTCTCATCGATGGAGTGAAGAGCCGCTTTCTCCAACTGCTTTTTCAGGAGGTTAAAGGCTGCAACAGCCGTTGTGTCTAGTGGGAATGTGCTGGCCTTCAGTAGAGGTTGGATTCGGTCCGAGAAGTTAGGAATCCATTTCGCATAGTATGCAAACAGGCCGAGGGCCCGGCGCAAGGAGGCCGGATTCTTAGGTGGCGGGAGTTCTTGGAGTGGGCGAAGCCTTTCAGGGTCAGGTTTAATGATGCCATTGCCCACACAATAGCCAAGGATGTTGATGGTTGGTTGTGACTCAATGGATTTAGCCGCATTCAATGTCAAATTACGGTGCTGGAGTGCATCCCAAAATCGTTGGAGATTGGCGTCATGTTCCTGCTGATTGCGACCTGCGACAGTAATATTGTCCAGATAAGGAAACGTATCCTTCAAGTCTTCCTGTTTGACCAGGTCATCCATTGCTCGCTGGAAGACAGCCACTCCATTAGTGACCCCAAAGGGGAGGCGACGAAATTGATACAGCCGCCCATTGGCTTCAAAGGCTGTATACTGCTTGTCTGAGACCTTCAAGGGTACCTGATGATAGGCGCTTTTCAGATCATAAGTCGAGAACACCGTGTACTCAGCCAATTTATTAACCATATCATCGATGCGCGGCAATGGGTATGCGTCCAAGTCCGTATATTGATTGATGGTCTGTGAATAGTCAATGCACAGCCGTTTCTTGTGAGGTTGTAGAGGGTTCTTAACAATAACGACCTGGGCGCGCCATGGCGACGAACAAGGCTCGATGATATCCTCTGCTATAAGCCGAGAAATCTCAGCCGCAATAAAAGACTGGTCTTCCTGACTGAAACGGCGTGACTTTGTTATAATCGGTTTGCATCGAGGAGGGATACTGGCAAACAGTGAGGGTTCATCCAGTGAAGCTGCTGACAAGGCACAGAACGGTAATCGAGGTCGTATATTAGAAATAGTGAGTTCAGGTTTGGATCCGCCGAACTCAATGGTAAGCTTCTTATGCTGCTTTTGAAAATCCAGCCCTAAGATAAGATCACTACATAAGTCCTTGAGCACCGAAAGCCGGGTGGAGGGATACCTGTGACCATTAAGCATTATTTCAACTACACAGAAGCCAGAAATTCTGGTATTAAGTGATGACTGAGCCATCGCAACTGCCTGGTCCGATGGAAAAACATGTAGCTTTAACTGTGCAACAGTCTGTTCCCTAATGAAACTATCAGTGCTACCTGAGTCAATTAAGGCATCTAAAGTATGTCCATTAATTGATGCTTTTGTAGCTGCATGGAATAGGTTCTGAGGACAAGCAGCTGTAATTGGTGTCGTTGCACAAAGAGTGGCTGAAATTCTAGGTGTGTTTCTTCGAGAAAAAACCCGAGAGGAAGCACGATAGTTTTTAGTTGGAACATCCTGATAGGCCCTTACTGGGGCAGTTCGGTAGGACTTAGCTTGATAAGCCCTCGTAGAGGCTCTTGATAGGCAAACCTTTACAAAATGACCCTTTTTGTTGCAATGACTGCAAAACGCATTGCGAGCAGGGCAGAATCTCCGAGGGTGAAACTCATCACCACAAAAAAAGCATTTCTTAGATTGCCAAGAGGCTGCCACAGTGGGGTCATCATCCTCTTCATCAGTGAAGTCATCAGATCGATCGTCAGGGATAAAGTCCTCCCTAATAGAGTTCACCTGTGGCCTCTTAAATTGCCTGACTGTAGTTAAGGCAGCAGACCGAGGTCTGGGCACTGTAAAAAGGTCTGCATTTCTTTTTGCCAGATCTAGAGAGCAAGCCAGGTCATAAGCTCTCTGCAGCTCAAGTGTCTTACTTTCCAGTAGACGCTGGCGTATAAATGGGGAGGCAAGCCCGCAGATGAACGCATCACGGATCATTTCTTCGCGGTATAGCTCAGCTGAGGCTGCCCGAAAGTTACAGTCCATACTAAGTCTGCGAAGCTCTTGGAGGAATTTATCAATGGATTCCTCCGGCCCTTGTTGGGCTGTAGCTAGTAGATGTCTAGCACAGACCTCATTCGGTGTCTTAGTATATAGTCTCTTAAGCGTCTGAATTGCCTCCTCATAACTGTCCCAGTCTTCCACATACTGAAATACATTCGGGGTGACACAGTTGATGAGTATCCGCAACTTTGAGTTATCATCAGCTTTGCAATACTCAAGAAAATTCTCAAACGTGCGATACCAGTGTTTCCACACCTTACCGGCTGCTGGGGTGTTTGGGTCCAAGTCAAGACGCGATGGTTTAAGGATGTTTTCCATGATGGGTGATTCCCTGGATCCTTAGCTCCGAGTTCGTCCAAAAAGTTTGAGTGCGAAGTTTTTCCAAAGTTGATTAAATTGTCGTAAGAATGAGCCTTACGCGTGGTAAACTTAATGTAAGCTTTAATCAACTTAAAACGGTGCTGCATACAAAAGAGGTCTTACCCTATGCCTCTTCCAGATCTAACTGATCAGTCCAGTATTTATCCTGGACTGATTACAGGAAGTGATGTAATACAGGAAGCTGAAAAGTGTTACCACAGGCCGGTCTTCCCAGGTGTTTTTTTTTTTAAAAAGACTAGCACAAGAACCAACACAAATTGACAGGATATGCAGCCAGCAGGTGGTTTGACACGTTGGACCCCCTGGGACACATCTCATTGTCTTGGCTGTGCTCTTAGTGTGTCTTTGATGTAGGGAAATATTTGAATAGATTTTGTCTGTGTTTAAATTGTGAATTCTGGGAGATTCTCTCACTGCTAACTTACCTGAGGAAGGAGCGACAGCTCCGAAAGCTTGTAAAATTAAATAAATCTGTTGGACTATAACCTGGTGTTGTGCGACTTCTCATTTTTTTCTAAATGAAGATTTATCCTGTCCTTCAGAATTCTTTCCAATAATTTTCCCACCACCGAGGTTAGGCTGACTGGCCTGTAATTACTCGGTCTATCCTTTTCTCCCTTTTTAAACATTAGCAGTCCTCCGGCACCACACCTGAAGCCAGAGAGGATTGAAAAATGATGGTCAGGGCCTCTGCTATTTCCTCTTTTGCTTCGCTTAGCAGCCTGGGATACATTTCATCCGGGCCTGGGGATTTATCCACTTTTAAAGCTGCTAAACCCCTTAATACTTCCTCTCTCACTATGTTTATTTCATCTAATATTTCACACTCCTCCCCCCCGATAGCAATGTCTGCTTCGCCCCTCTACTTTGTGAAAACAGACGCAAATATTCATTAAGAACCCTACCGACGTCTCCCGCCTCCACACATAGATTACCCTCATGATCTCTAATAGGCCCTACCCTTTCTTTAGTTATCCTTTTACTCTTAATATATTTATAAAACATCTTTGGGTTTTCCTTGATTTTACTTGCCAAGAATTTTTCATGCTCTCTCTTTGCTTTCCTAATATCATTTTTAATTGCACACTTGCACTTTCTGTACTCCTCTAAAGATTCTGGAGTATTTAGCCCTCGGTATCTGTCATACGCCTCCCTTTTTTTCTTTATCCTACCCTGCATGTCTCTAGACATCCAGGGGGTTCTAGATTTGTTAGTCCCACCTTTTTTCTTTAAGGGCACATATTTGGTCTGAACCCTCCGGATTTCATCCTTGAATGCCTTCCACTGCTCTGACACTGATTTACCTTCAAGTAGCTGTTTCCAGTCCACTATAGCTAAATCCCCTCTGAGCTTATCAAAATTTGCTTTTCCCCAATTTAGAATTTTTATTCCTGGTCTATCCTTGTCCTTTTCCATAACTACCTTAAATCTAACAGAATTATGGTCACTAGCACCAAAATGCTCCCCTACTGATACGCCTTCTACCTGCCCAGCTTCATTCCCTAAAACTAAGTCCAGAACCACCCCCTTCCTTGTTGGGCTTGCTACATACTGGCTAAAAACGTTCTCCTGGATGCATTTTAGGAATTCCGTACCTTCTATACCCTTCACACTAATTTTATCCCAGTTAATATTGGGGTAGTTGAAATCCCCTACTATTATTGCCCTATAGTTTTTGCACTTCTCAGAAATTTGGCTACATATTTGTTCTTCTATCTCCCTCTCACTGTTTGGGGGTCTGTAGTACACTCCCAGCAGTGTGATCGCCCCTTTTTTGTTTTTCAATTCGACCCATATGGCCTCGTTTGATGATCCCTCCAACATATCATCCCTCCTCACAGCTGTAATAGTTTCTTTAATCAATACCCCCTCCCTTTTTCCCTCCCTCTCGATCCCGTCTGAAAATCCTGTAACCAGGAATGTTGAGCTGCCATACCTGCCCCTCTTTCAGCCACGTCTCTGTAATAGCTATAATATCATAGTCCCAAGGACACCCAAAGCACTTTGAAAACCAACATTTACTAGTCTCTCACCATTTAAAAATTATTCTCCTTTTCCATTCTTCCTACCACAGTGGATAATTTCCACTTCCCCACATTATACTCCATCTTCTTGTCCAATCACTTAACCTGTCTATATCTCTTTGCAGCCTCTTTGCATCCTCCTCACAACTTACTTTCCCACCTAGCTTTGTATCGTCAGCAAACTTGGATATATTACACTCGATCCCCTCATCTAAATCATTGATATAGATTGTAAATAGCTGAGGCCCAAGCACTGATCCTTGCAGCACCCCACTAGTTATACCCTGCCTTCCCAAAAATGACCCATTTATTCCTACTCTCTGTTTTCTGTCCATTAACCAATCCTCAATCCATGCTAATATATTACCCCCAATCCCATGAGACATGATCTTGTGTAACAACCTCTTATGTTGCACCTTATCGAATGCCTTCTGAAAATCCAAAAATACAGCATCCACTGGTTCCCCCTTATCTACCGTGCTAGTTACACCCTCAAAAAACTGTCAAACACCATTTCCCGTTCATAAAACCGTGTTGACTCTGCCTAATCATATTGTGATTTTCCAAGTGTCCTGTTACAACATCCTTAATAATAGATTCTAGCATTTTCCCTATTACTGATGTCAGGCTAAATGACCTATCGTTCCCTGTTTTCTCGCTCCCTCCTTTCTTGAACAACAGGGTTACATTTGCTACCTTCCAATCCATGGGGACCATTCTAGAATCTAGGGATTCTGGAAGATCAAAACCAATGCATCCACTATCATTGTAGCCACCTCTTTTATAACCCTAGGGTGTAGGCCATCAGGTCCAGGGAATTTGTTGGCTTTTAGTCCCATTGATTTTTCCAGTACCTTTTCTTTACTAACATTAATTACTTTTAAGTTCCTCACTTCCATTAGACCCTTGGTTCCCCCATAATTTCCAATATGTTCTTTGTGTCTTCTACTGTGAAGATAGACACAAAATATTTGTTTAACATCTCCATTCCTTATTCCCCATTATAAATTCTCCCGTCTCTGCCTCTAAGGGACTCATGTTTACTTTTGCTAATCTCTTCCTTTTTACATACTTGTAAAAGCTCTTACAATCTGTTTTTATATTTCTTGCTAGTTTAATCTCATATTCTTTTTTCTCCCACTTTATCAATTTCGTGGTCATCCTTTGCTGATTTCTAAGAACCCTCCCAATCCTCAGGCTTACTATTCTTTTTGGCAACATTGTAAGCCTCTTATTTTAATCTAATACTATCCTTAACTTCTCTAGTTAGGTATGGTTGTACCACTTTTCCAGTGGAGTTTATATTCCTCAAAGGATGTATATTCGTTGAGAATTCTAAATTATTTCGTTAAATGTTTGCCATTGCTTATCTACCATCATATCTTTTAATCTAATTTTCCAATCTACCTCAGCCAACTCGCCCCTCATACCTCCCTAATTGGCTTTGTTTAAAGTTAAGACCCTAGTTTCAAACTTAACTACATCACTCTCAAACTTAATATGAAATTCTATCATATTATGATCACTCTTCCCAGAGGATCCTTTACTATAAGATTACTCATTAACCCTGTCTCATTACACAATACTAGATCTAAAATAGCCTGTTCCCTATTTGGTTCCTTGACATATTGTTCTAGAAAACTGTTTCGAATGCATTCCATGAACTCGTCTTCCAAGCTACTTTTGCCAATTTGGTTTGCCCAGTCTACTTGAAGATTAAAGTCCCCCACGATTATTGTATTACCCTTGTTACATGCTCCTCTAATTTCCCAATTTATACTTGATCCAACACTATGATTACTGTTAGGGGGCCTATAAACTACTCCCACCAGTGTTTTCTGCACTTTGTTATTTATTAGTTCCACCCATACTGATTCTACATTCTGATTTTCTGGGCTAAGATCCTTTCTCACTACTGCCTATATCTCATCCTTTATTATCAGGGCTACCCTGCCTCCTTTTCCATTTTGCCTATCTTTTCTAAAAGTCAAGTACCCTGGAATATTTAGTACCAAACCCTGGTCACCCTGCAACCACATCTCAATAATGGCTACTAGATCAAATCCATTTGTGTCATTAATTCATCTATCTTGTTACAAATGCATTCAGATACAGCGCCTTTAATTTTAACTTTTTACTATTTTTTCCTGATGTGGCCTTAGTAGTTAATGCCCTATTACCGTTATTAAACTCTCTGTCCCTTCCTGACACAATCTGCTTGATTTTACCCAAATCACTACTCTGCTCTACAGCCTTGATTTTACTCTTCAGACTTTACCCTTACCGGAACCCTCCCTATCAAATCTAATCCAATCATCCACGTGCTGATGTAACAGAAATCTAGCTAAATGTGTTGTTGCAGTTCTGGGGGATTGTTTATATTCATCTGAATAGGAAACGATTATTTATTTTGAAAGAATACTCTTTGAAAGGAATTTATGCCCAGAAAATGACCTTTATTGTGGCGTCTAAGGCCTGAAGCATACACTGACAAGGAGAATTTAAGCCTGAGCATCAAAAATATTTCCACTGGTGCCTTAGTGGTGTTAGAGCAATAGTTTCCAAATTCCAAAACATAACTGTACAACTCTCTAATGGAAATGAATCTCAAAGAAAGACTTGTTAGGTTCTGACTAATCAACAGCTCCTCTCTCAGAACTATGGCATGTCATGGGTAAAAGTAAACTTTGAATGTCAGTTATCTGCATGTTAACAAGTTGTTTTCTAAAAACTCTTGCAGAATATCTGTATTTCCTAACACTTTATATATAAGGAATCTCCCAATTAAAATTGTGGTGAGCTTTTAAAAAGTACATTATTTAAGTGGATACAATGGGGTAATTTTAACCCCAAGAAATGGGTGGGTTGGGGTCAGGTGGGATGTTAAAATTTTAAAAATCTCAAACCCGACCCCAACCCACCTCCAACGCACTCATTTCTGGTCTTAGCGGAGGTGGGACGGAGGGGGGGGGGGGCGGGCAACCAACCCGCTTCCAGGAGCCAGGTTGGCTATTTAAATATTATAATGAGGCTGTGTGCCTCATATTTAACCTGTCTTCCAGGTTTAACCCTGGCCGGGTGGTGTTCCCGAGCCTTGGGACACCAGGCAGCTGAAGGGAGGCAAGGACTGCTTTGTGGAAAGGGTAAGTACCTTTGCAGCACTGCTTGTGGTCTAAGAGGAGCAGGAGTACTTCACCCGGCCCCCCAAGCTTACCTGCCCACCACTGGACCAGCCCTATGCAAAGAACCCCCCGGGGATCGGACCCCCCAGAATCAGCGATCAACCCCCCCCCCTCTCCAAAATCGGCAACCAGCCCCCCGAGATTGGATCTCGCGCCCCCGCACCCCCCAGGATCGGAACCCGCCCCAGGAATCGAACTTTCCCTGCAGGGATCGGCGACCACCAGCCCCACTCACCCCCACTAACCAAGCTGCAGGTTCCCTACCTGCTCTTGGGCTGCGGCGACCTCCGAAGCATTTCCTACTGGCTTCTGGGCAGGGAACGAACCTACTGCAAAAAAAAGACGCACGCTGTGGATTCAAAACTCCACAGCGTGCGGCCTGGCCAAAACCCTTCCCGCTCCACCCCAATCCCCCCGCCCACAAGACCAGCCCCAGTAAATATTGGGGCAAATTAGTCTTTGTCAGAAAATGAGTGCAACTATACTCAAGTATAGTTTGCATTGTCACACCCGTTAATGCAGCTTTCAAAGTTGCTTACATGTTAATGTGCTCGCTAATGCAGTTTACACTGTCACAAGGTGTCAATGCACCCTCTAGTGTAGTTTATACTGTCATGCATTTTAATGTTGAAGTAAAAGAGTGTGAGAGGCTGTGCGGTGGGCACAGGACCTGGGCATGGGTGAGTGCAGGTTGGGATTCCAGGTGTGTGTCTGAGTCATTGTGCAGCACAATTAGTGGCAGGAAAAATTTGGGACAAAGGAATCTTGCAGCACTGGCCAATAACGGCCTCCCTGTGAAGGAGAAGTTATGGCCGTGAGGTCTGTCACCGTAAATCTCTGCCGCCAGTGCTGCCTACCCCATATAAAGTGGCAAAATCAGTAAACCAGCCGCCCAGCTGGCTGTAGTTGGTTTCTTTAAGCTCTCTTTCCATTCTGAAAGTGCTTTGGAACGTTGTGTTTGTTTTAGTGGCAGCAGAGATATTTGGTTATGTTTTACGCCGTGCTTTTGGCTGTATTGATGTGCGAGCTGCCATTTTTGCATGTTTCAACAGCCACAATTAACAACTTGCATTTATATAGCACCCTTAATGTAGAAAAACGTCCCACAGTGCTTCTCAGAGGTATAATCATAACAAAAAAATGAAATATTGGGAGGGGTCTTCAAAATCTTGGTCAAGGAGGTGAGTTTTAAGGAGGGTCTTAAAGAAGGAAGGTGGAGGTGTAGGGAGGGAATTCCAAAGTGTGGAGCCTAGACAGCTGAAGGCATGGCCCCCCCCCCCAGTGGTGGGACCTCTTTATCTTTCCAACAATTGGTTGCTGGGCCTACCTCTCACCAGGTGCCAGGAGCCTTTAAAAATAATTCGTACAATTTTCGCCGTGTGGCAGCTCTCTGTGCCACTGGACTCATCATACTGCGTAGCATTCACTTTGTAGTCTGGCCCATCTCCTACATTTCCTGCACCACAGTTGTTGTTGCTGATGGTGCCAGGACAAACATACGCAGGGCCCAGAATTAAACTTTGCTTAAAAATGGGAACAAGCTGCGGCTAGAATGGTTGATCTTGGCTTTTGCTTTTAGAAGTAACAAATCATTCAATCAAAAACACATCCTGTGGCTGCAAAAGTCAACTGTGGAATGTAATATTGGAAGTAAGGTTTGCTTTAAAGGTTGGCACCCCAATATCAAGGAGAGTCTTCTCATAAACCCTTTCACTCTTATTCCCCCTTTGCAATATTGGAACCTTTGACTAGCTCTGAGCAATGCTAGCAGAGGTCTGCTAGTACTCTAGTATTGATATTGTCCCTTAAATAATCCATTAACTAGATTAACTTCTATTTAGCATCTTATGAACCATGACAGGAAAAATGTCAATCAGTATAACAACTTAGCCTGAAATGAGTGATAGTGCCACATAACAGCAAATATATCCGTGCTTTCATAGAATAAAAAGAACAAAAGACTTGTATTTATATCGTGCCTTTCACAACATCAGGACGTCCCAAAGTGCTTTGCAGCCAATGAAGTGATTTTGAAGTGTAGTCACTGTTGTAATAGGTGAAGAGATTTGAATGTAAAAGTAATGGCAAACTGCTAAGCTACAACTGCCAATTACGCTGCATTCCATTAAGCTACTCATCAAAGACATCAATAAATTGTGTGATTCCCAGCTGATTAACCAGATCTGTTGAAATATTAATTAATTAGCCCAGTTCATAAACATCTCATTAACACTCAAATAATGAGCTACCATACGATACAAGCACAACAAATTAGCAGGAAATGCATTAATTGACAACTACAATAATTTGCATTTACACAGTACCATTAATGTGGAAAATATCTCAAAGCGCTTCACAGAGGAAAAATCAAAAAATGGAGGCTGTGTTTATTTGCACCAGATTGGTTGGTTTGGACCAGATTTCTGATTGGTCCCCTTGGAGGACAAGACACACCCAACAGTTCTGGAATGTGTAATTTGATCCTGCCTCCTGGAGAGTAATTCAAAGTCTCTGCAATGTGTAATTTGATCCAAATTGAGAGGTCGCACAACACCAGGTTATAGTCCAACAGTTTTATTTGAAATCACAAGCTTTCGGAGCTATCGATTGATCCAGTCATTATCACAGGCAGGCTCCCGGAGACAAGCTGCTCCAGTGTAGCCATGACAGTGACATCTAGCTGTTTAATGTGGAGGGTCACCTAGAAAAGCAAGATAACTCTCACACGGCCACATACGGCCTGCCCTGTTGACCTCCTCCCAATCATCAGTTGAGTGATATAAAATAAAATGCTGGAAATGCTCAGCAAGTCAGGCAGCATCTGTGGAGCGAGAAGCAGAGTTAACGTTTCAAGTCAATGACCTTTGATCAGAACGTGAAATATTAACTCTGTTTCTCTTTCTGTAAATGCTGCCTGATTTGCTGAGTGAAATCCACAGCAGTGACTATTTTACATAATTTGAGCTGCACGTTTGGTTTAGTGAGGCACAATTCATTCAACTAGAACAGGTAAGGGTGACGTCATTGCAAGTGACCTCACTAGTAGAACCGTAGATTTTTAGCATGCACTGAGAATGACATCATCGAGTGGCCCGGCTCTTGCGCAGGATAACATCACAGGTCAACCGAAAACCAGAAGTAGCCACACTGTCGCTAATCACTCCATCAAACTAAACACACTGGGTGACCGCTGCAGTGCGGATCGGGCATTGTGTGTGGGTCACAGATTGTTAACAGGTTTATTGGGTACGAAGTGAATAGTGACAGTGTCATGGCTTACGGATTTCGTCCAGTCCAATAATATCACTTGCTGCACATGTGCTGGGCTTTCCGAGAAATCAACTCACTGCCATTCATGGTCAAGAGTATAATCCAGGTCTGGGGGGAGGAGAGGGAGAACGTGCTGCAGGTGTAAAGGGGGTGGGGGTGGGGCTGGAAGAACATGTTCCACATCTATAATAGAGGGGGAAAACATGAGCCGTCTTCCAACCAGGATCACGTTCTTGCTCTTATCCCCCCCGCCTTTAGACCAGGATCACGTTCTTCCCCTATCCCCACTGTTCTTCCCGTGCTCTTCCCCCCGCCCCCTCCCCCGAGTTCCTGACCTTGTCTCCCACTGAATTCCTGACCTTCTCCCGCTGCCCTCCGAGTTCCTGACCTTCTCTCCCTCCGCTGAGTTCCTGACCTTCTCTCCCACCGAATTCCTGACCTTCTCCCGCTGCCCTCCGAGTTCCTGACCTTCTCTCTCCCCGAATTCCTAACATAGAAACATAGGCCATTTAGCCCCTCGAGCCTATTTCGCCATTAAAATAGAGATCATGGCTGACCTAACTCCCATATCCCTTTGGTTAACAAAAAGCGATCAATCTCCAATTTAAAATTAACAATTGATCTATCATCAATTGCCGTTTGCGGAAGAGAGTTCCAAACTTCTACCACCCTTTGTGTGTAGAAGTGTTGCCTAATTTCACTCCTGAAAGGTCTGGCTTTAATTTTTAGACTATGCCCCCTAGTCCTAGAATCCCGAAACACCGGAAATAGTTTCTCTCTATCTACCCTGTCTGTTCCCCGTAATGGCCCAGAAATTAAAGACTGAGTGTTGACGCGGGGGTAAGGCTTCCCCGCGATCTCTCACTCCGCGTTGGCTTTTTCAGATCCAGCTCGCACGAACTTGATGTTCTAGACATCAGCTGGGCAGTGCTTGCATATCCCACCGGCGTAGTGAATTCGTGCGAGCTGTGGGATCACGTGACTCAGTTAGAGCCAATGGCAGCACACCATCTTCCATTCATAAGTTTCACATACGTGCTGTGAAAGCTATGAATCTTACACACCCCCAAAATAACAGCTAAACCTCAATTAAATTTTAAAAAACCATCACATTAATAAAATAAGTATAGTTAAATAAATTAACCATTTTAAATAAAAAATTAAATTTTTGAAAAAATTTAAAATCTTTTAAAAAATTATAAAAATAAACTTACCTGTCTTTAAAGTCTCTAAAAAAGATATACCTGTTAAAAAAAATTCAAAATAATACTTAATTCACTACTTACCTTGTTAAAAGTGGGTCTTACTCCTCCTTTTTTCATTTCTAAAATCTTCCGTCCTTACCTGCGCGTCCAAAGCACTAAGTGCACAGCGTGCGCGCAGCCTGTAGCGCGCACGCGGTGCACTGAGGAACCGCCCCCTTTTCCAAAAACCAAGTGCCGGTTTTCAGCGCATGCGCAGTGCATGCAGAAAACTGGCAATTGGTGACAGAATACGCGAGAGTACACAGTGCGTACTCTCGCGTCGCGGGACTAATTTTTGGGCCAATATCTTGAAAACTTCGATCAAATCACCCCTTAAACCTTCTAAATTCCAGGGAATAAAACCCAAGTTTGTGCGACCTTCTCCCCACGAGATCCTGACCATCCCACCACGGCACCCCACCCGTCGAGTTTCTGAGATTCTCCCCCCGAGTTGCTGACCTTCTCTCCCCCCGAGTTCCAGACCTTCTCTCCCACACCCCTCGGAGATCCTCTCCTCTCCCCCGCTCCAATTCCCTATCCTCTCAACCCCCACCGATCCCCTGTCCTCTCCTCCATCCCCTCGCCTCTCCCCCTCTGATCCCTGTCCTCTCACCCCTCCAATGCCCTCTCCTCTGCCCCTCTGATCCCCTGTCCACTACCCCAACCCAATCCCCTCAACCTCTCCCCGATTCGATCTCCTGACCTTCTCCACAGGGAGGAATCGTGCTTGAGGCCGCAGACAAAGTTGGGCGCGCATGCACGGCACAGCTGGGGGAGGGATGGTATTTAGGCACCGCCCCTATACAGTGTACTTGTTCCTGCAAATAATAATTTGGAAAAATGAAGTCAGAGTTCCTGACCTACGCTCCCCACTGAGTTCCTGACCATCTCACCGCTCCGAGTTCCTGACCATCTCACCGCTCCGAGTTCCTGACCATCTCACCGCTCCGAGTTCCTGACCATCTCACCGCTCCGAGTTCCTGACCTACGCTCCCCACTGAGTTCCTGACCATCTCACCGCTCCGAGTTCCTGACCATCTCACCGCTCCGAGTTCCTGACCATCTCACCGCTCCGAGTTCCTGACCTTCTCCCCCCGAGTTCCTGACCTTCTCCCCCGAGTTCCTGACGTTCTCCACCCAAGTTCTTGACCATCCGACAATCAAGTTCCAGATCTTATTCCCCAAGGCACGCTCAGGAAGAAATAGATTGCGAGGGGTGACTAACAACGAACTCAGAGGTGGAGTTTAAGGTGGAAGCATTGGTGGAGGGTTCAGGCAGGTGATTTAACAGCGTGGGACATAGACACAGTGAATTGAATCCTACTCAAACAGTGTAGTGAACCCCACTCACAGGGTGTAGTGAACCCCAGTCACAGGGTGCAGTGAATCCCAGTCACACAGTGTAGTGAACCCCAGTCACAGGGTGTAGTGAATCCCAGTCACAGGGTGTAGTGAACCCCAGTCACAGGGTGTAGTGAACCCCAGTCACAGGGTGCAGTGAATCCCAGTCACACAGTGTAGTGAACCCCAGTCACAGGGTGCAGTGAATCCCAGTCACACAGTGTAGTGAACCCCAGTCACAGGGTGTAGTGAACCCCAGTCACAGGGTGTAGTGAACCCCAGTCACAGGGTGTAGTGAACCCCAGTCACAGGGTGCAGTGAATCCCAGTCACACAGTGTAGTGAACCCCAGTCACAGGGTGTAGTGAACCCCAGTCACAGGGTGTAGTGAACCCCAGTCACAGGGTGTAGTGAACCCCAGTCACACGATGTAGTGAACCCCAGTCATAGGGTGTAGTGAACCCCAGTCACACAGTGTAGTGAACCCCAGTCACAGGGTGCAGTGAACCCCAGTCACAGGGTGTAGTGAACCCCAGTCACAGGGTGTAGTGAACCCCAGTCACTGGGTGTAGTGAACCCCAGTCACACAGTGTAGTGAACCCCAGTCACACAGTGTAGTGAACCCCAGTCACTGGGTGTAGTGAACCCCAGTCACTGGGTGTAGTGAACCCCAGTCACACAGTGTAGTGAACCCCAGTCACTGGGTGTAGTGAACCCCAGTCACACAGTGTAGTGAACCCCAGTCACAGGGTGCAGTGAACCCCAGTCACAGGGTGTAGTGAACCCCAGTCACCGGGTGTAGTGAACCCCAGTCACTGGGTGTAGTGAACCCCAGTCACACAGTGTAGTGAACCCCAGTCACACAGTGTAGTGAACCCTAGTCACTGGGTGTAGTGAACCCCAGTCACTGGGTGTAGTGAACCCCAGTCACACAGTGTAGTGAACCCCAGTCACTGGGTGTAGTGAACCCCAGTCACACAGTGTAGTGAACCCCAGTCACAGGGTGCAGTGAATCCCAGTCACACAGTGTAGTGAACCCCAGTCATACAGTGTAGTGAACCCCAGTCACAGGGTGTAGTGAACCCCAGTCACAGGGTGTAGTGAACCCCAGTCACAGGGTGTAGTGAACCCCAGTCACTGGGTGTAGTGAACCCCAGTCACACAGTGTAGTGAACCCCAGTCACACAGTGTAGTGAACCCCAGTCACTGGGTGTAGTGAACCCCAGTCACTGGGTGTAGTGAACCCCAGTCACACAGTGTAGTGAACCCCAGTCACTGGGTGTAGTGAACCCCAGTCACACAGTGTAGTGAACCCCACTCACAGGGTGCAGTGAACCCCAGTCACAGGGTGTAGTGAACCCCAGTCACACAGTGTAGTGAACCCCAGTCACAGGGTGTAGTGAACCCCAGTCACAGGGTGTAGTGAACCCCAGTCACACAGTGTAGTGAACCCCAGTCACAGGGTGTAATGAACTCCAGTCACACGGTGTAGTGAACCCCAGTCACAGGGTGTAGTGAACCCCAGTCACAGGGTTTAGTGAACCCCAGTCACAGGGTGTAGTGAACCCCAGTCACACAGTGTAGTGAACCCCAGTCACAGGGTGTAGTGAACCCCAGTCACAGGGTGTAGTGAACCCCAATCACAGTGTAGTGAACCCCAGTCACAGGGTGTAGTGAACCCCAATCACACAGTGTAGTGAACCCCAGTCACAGGGTGTAGTGAACCCCAGTCACAGGGTATAGTGAACCCCAGTCACTGGGTGTAGTGAACCCCAGTCACACAGTGTAGTGAACCCCAGTCACAGGGTGTAGTGAACCCCAGTCACACAGTGTAGTGAACCCCAGTCACAGGGTGTAGTGAACCCCAGTCACACAGTGTAGTGAACCCCAGTCACAGGGTATAGTGAACCCCAGTCACAGGGTGTAGTGAACCCCAGTCACAGGGTGTAGTGAACCCCAGTCACACAGTGTAGTGAACCCCAGTCACAGGGTGTAGTGAACCCCAGTCACACAGTGTAGTGAACCCCAGTCACACAGTGTAGTGAACCCCAGTCACAGGGTGTAGTGAACCCCAGTCACACAGTGTAGTGAATCCCAGTCACAGGGTGTAGTGAACCCCAGTCACAGGGTGTAGTGAACCCCAGTCACTGGGTGTAGTGAACCCCAGTCACACAGTGTAGTGAACCCCAGTCACAGGGTGTAGTGAACCCCAGTCACACAGTGTAGTGAACCCCAGTCACAGGGTGTAGTGAACCCCAGTCACACAGTGTAGTGAACCCCAGTCACAGGGTGTAGTGAACCCCAGTCACAGGGTGTAGTGAACCCCAGTCACAGGGTGTAGTGAACCCCAGTCACACAGTGTAGTGAACCCCAGTCACAGGGTGTAGTGAACCCCAGTCACAGGGTGTAGTGAACCCCAGTCACACAGTGTAGTGAACCCCAGTCACAGGGTGTAGTGAACCCCAGTCACACAGTGTAGTGAACCCCAGTCACAGGGTGTAGTGAACCCCAGTCACACAGTGTAGTGAACCCCAGTCACACAGTGTAGTGAACCCCAGTCACAGGGTGTAGTGAACCCCAGTCACACAGTGTAGTGAACCCCAGTCACAGGGTGTAGTAAACCCCAGTCACACAGTGTAGTGAACCCCAGTCACACAGTGTAGTGAACCCCAGTCATACAGTGTAGTGAACCCCAGTCACAGGGTGTAGTGAACCCCAGTCACAGGGTGTAGTGAACCCCAGTCACAGGGTGTAGTGAACCCCAGTCACTGGGTGTAGTGAACCCCAGTCACACAGTGTAGTGAACCCCAGTCACACAGTGTAGTGAACCCCAGTCACTGGGTGTAGTGAACCCCAGTCACTGGGTGTAGTGAACCCCAGTCACACAGTGTAGTGAACCCCAGTCACTGGGTGTAGTGAACCCCAGTCACACAGTGTAGTGAACCCCACTCACAGGGTGCAGTGAACCCCAGTCACAGGGTGTAGTGAACCCCAGTCACACAGTGTAGTGAACCCCAGTCACAGGGTGTAGTGAACCCCAGTCACAGGGTGTAGTGAACCCCAGTCACACAGTGTAGTGAACCCCAGTCACAGGGTGTAATGAACTCCAGTCACACGGTGTAGTGAACCCCAGTCACAGGGTGTAGTGAACCCCAGTCACAGGGTTTAGTGAACCCCAGTCACAGGGTGTAGTGAACCCCAGTCACACAGTGTAGTGAACCCCAGTCACAGGGTGTAGTGAACCCCAGTCACAGGGTGTAGTGAACCCCAATCACAGTGTAGTGAACCCCAGTCACAGGGTGTAGTGAACCCCAATCACACAGTGTAGTGAACCCCAGTCACAGGGTGTAGTGAACCCCAGTCACAGGGTATAGTGAACCCCAGTCACTGGGTGTAGTGAACCCCAGTCACACAGTGTAGTGAACCCCAGTCACAGGGTGTAGTGAACCCCAGTCACACAGTGTAGTGAACCCCAGTCACAGGGTGTAGTGAACCCCAGTCACACAGTGTAGTGAACCCCAGTCACAGGGTATAGTGAACCCCAGTCACAGGGTGTAGTGAACCCCAGTCACAGGGTGTAGTGAACCCCAGTCACACAGTGTAGTGAACCCCAGTCACAGGGTGTAGTGAACCCCAGTCACACAGTGTAGTGAACCCCAGTCACACAGTGTAGTGAACCCCAGTCACAGGGTGTAGTGAACCCCAGTCACACAGTGTAGTGAATCCCAGTCACAGGGTGTAGTGAACCCCAGTCACAGGGTGTAGTGAACCCCAGTCACTGGGTGTAGTGAACCCCAGTCACACAGTGTAGTGAACCCCAGTCACAGGGTGTAGTGAACCCCAGTCACACAGTGTAGTGAACCCCAGTCACAGGGTGTAGTGAACCCCAGTCACACAGTGTAGTGAACCCCAGTCACAGGGTGTAGTGAACCCCAGTCACAGGGTGTAGTGAACCCCAGTCACAGGGTGTAGTGAACCCCAGTCACACAGTGTAGTGAACCCCAGTCACAGGGTGTAGTGAACCCCAGTCACAGGGTGTAGTGAACCCCAGTCACACAGTGTAGTGAACCCCAGTCACAGGGTGTAGTGAACCCCAGTCACACAGTGTAGTGAACCCCAGTCACAGGGTGTAGTGAACCCCAGTCACACAGTGTAGTGAACCCCAGTCACACAGTGTAGTGAACCCCAGTCACAGGGTGTAGTGAACCCCAGTCACACAGTGTAGTGAACCCCAGTCACAGGGTGTAGTAAACCCCAGTCACACAGTGTAGTGAACCCCAGTCACAGGGTGTAGTGAACCCCAGTCACAGGGTGCACTGAACCCCAGTCACACAGTGTAGTGAACCCCAGTCACACGGTGTAGTGAACCCCAGTCACAGGGTGTAGTGAACCCCACTCACACGGTGCAGTGAACGCCAGTCACACAGTGTAGTGAACCCCAGTCACACGGTGTAGTGAACCCCAGTCACAGGGTGTAGTGAACCCCAGTCACACAGTGTAGTAAACCCCAGTCACAGGGTGTAGTGAACCCCAGTCACACAGTGGAGTGAACCCCAGTCACACAGTGTAGTGAACCCCAGTCACAGGGTGTAGTGAACCCCAGTCACTGGGTGTAGTGAACCCCAGTCACACACTGTAGTGAACCCCAGTCACAGGGTGTAGTGAACCCCAGTCACACAGTGTAGTGAACCCCAGTCACACAGTGTAGTGAACCCCAGTCACAGGGTGTAGTGAACCCCAGTCACACAGTGTAGTGAATCCCAGTCACAGGGTGTAGTGAACCCCAGTCACACAGTGTAGTGAACCCCAGTCACAGGGTGTAGTGAACCCCAGTCACTGGGTGTAGTGAACCCCAGTCACACAGTGTAGTGAACCCAAGTCACAGGGTGTAGTGAACCCCAGTCACACAGTGTAGTGAACCCCAGTCACAGGGTGTAGTGAACCCCAGTCACACAGTGTAGTGAACCCCAGTCACACAGTGTAGTGAACCCCAGTCACACAGTGGAGTGAACCCCAGTCACAGGGTGTAGTGAACCCCAGTCACAGGGTGTAGTGAATCCCAGTCACACAGTGTAGTGAACCCCAGTCACACAGTGTAGTGAACCCCAGTCACACAGTGGAGTGAACCCCAGTCACACAGTGTAGTGAACCCCAGTCACACAGTGTAGTGAACCCCAGTCACAGGGTGTAGTGAACCCCAGTCACAGGGTGTAGTGAACCCCAATCACAGTGTAGTGAACCCCAGTCACAGGGTGTAGTGAACCCCAATCACACAGTGTAGTGAACCCCAGTCACAGGGTGTAGTGAACCCCAGTCACAGGGTGTAGTGAACCCCAGTCACAGGGTGTAGTGAACCCCAGTCACACAGTGTAGTGAACCCCAGTCACAGGGTGTAGTGAACCCCAGTCACAGGGTGTAGTGAACCCCAGTCACACAGTGTAGTGAACCCCAGTCACAGGGTGTAGTGAACCCCAGTCGCAGGGTGTAGTGAACCCCAGTCACACAGTGGAGTGAACCCCAGTCACAGGGTGTAGTGAACCCCAGTCACAGGGTGTAGTGAACCCCAGTCACACAGTGGAATGAACCCCAGTCACACAGTGGAGTGAACCCCAGTCACAGGGTGTAGTGAACCCCAGTCACACAGTGGAGGGCACCCCAGTCACAGGGTGTAGTGAACCCCAGTCACAGGGTGTAGTGAACCCCAGTCACACGGTGTAGTGAACCCCAGTCACAGGGTGCAGTGAACCCCAGTCACAGGGTGTAGTGAACCCCAGTCACAGGGTGTAGTGAACCCCAGTCACAGGGTGTAGTGAACCCCAGTCACAGGGTGTAGTGAACCCCAGTCACAGGGTGTAGTGAACCCCAGTCACACAGTGTAGTGAACCCCAGTCACAGGGTGCAGTGAACCCCCGTCACAGGGTGTAGTGAACCCCAGTCACACAGTGTAGTGAACCCCAGTCACAGGGTGTAGTGAACCCCAGTCACACAGTGTAGTGAACCCCAGTCACAGGGTGTAGTGAACCCCAGTCACACAGTGTAGTGAACCCCAGTCACACAGTGTAGTGAACCCCAGTCACACAGTGTAGTGAACCCCAGTCACAGGGTGTAGTGAACCCCAGTCACAGGGTGTAGTGAACCCCAGTCACAGGGTGTAGTGAACCCCAGTCACACGGTGTAGTGAACCCCAGTCACAGGGTGTAGTGAACCCCAGTCACATGGTGTAGTGAACACCAGTCACAGGGTGTAGTGAACCCCAGTCACAGGGTGTAGTGAACCCCAGTCACACAGTACAGTGAACCCCAGTCACAGGGTGTAGTGAACCCCAGTCACACAGTGTAGTGAACCCCAGTCACACAGTGTAGTGAACCCCAGTCACACGGTGTAGTGAACCCCTGTCACAGGGTGTAGTGAACCCCAGTCACAGGGTGTAGTGAACCCCAGTCACACAGTGGAGTGAACCCCAGTCACACAGTGTAGTGAACCCCAGTCACAGGGTGTAGTGAACCCCAGTCACAGGGTGTAGTGAACCCCAGTCACACAGTGGAGTGAACCCCAGTCACACAGTGTAGTGAACCCCAGTCACAGGGTGTAGTGAACCCCAGTCACAGGGTGTAGTGAACCCCAGTCACACAGTGTAGTGAACCCCAGTCACAGGGTGTAGTGAACCCCAGTCACAGGGTGTAGTGAACCCCAGTCACACAGTGTAGTGAACCCCAGTCACATAGTATAGTGAACCCCAGTCACACGGTGTAGTGAACCCCAGTCACAGGGTGTAGTGAACCCCAGTCACAGGGTGTAGTGAACCCCAGTCACACAGAGTAGTGAACCCAAGTCACAGGGTGTAGTGAACCCCAGTCACACAGTGTAGTGAACCCCAGTCACAGGGTGTAGTGAACCCCAGTCACATGGTGTAGTGAACCCCAGTCACCGGGTGTAGTGAACCCCAGTCACATGGTGTAGTGAACCCCAGTCACAGGGTGTAGTGAACCCCAGTCACATGGTGTAGTGAACCCCAGTCACAGGGTGTAGTGAACCCCAGTCACACAGTGTAGTGAACCCCAGTCACAGGGTGTAGTGAACCCCAGTCACAGGGTGTAGTGAACCCCAGTCACAGGGTGTAGTGAACCCCAGTCACAGGGTGTAGTGAACCCCAGTCACAGGTGTAGTGAACCCCAGTCACAGGGTGTAGTGAACCCCAGTCACAGGGTGTAGTGAACCCCAGTCACAGGGTGTAGTGAACCCCAGTCACACAGTGTAGTGAACCCCAGTCACAGGGTGTAGTGAACCCCAGTCGCAGGGTGTAGTGAACCCCAGTCACACAGTGGAGTGAACCCCAGTCACAGGGTGTAGTGAACCCCAGTCACAGGGTGTAGTGAACCCCAGTCACACAGTGGAGTGAACCCCAGTCACACAGTGGAATGAACCCCAGTCACACAGTGGAGTGAACCCCAGTCACAGGGTGTAGTGAACCCCAGTCACACAGTGGAGGGCACCCCAGTCACAGGGTGTAGTGAACCCCAGTCACACGGTGTAGTGAACCCCAGTCACACAGTGTAGTGAACCCCAGTCACAGGGTGTAGTGAACCCCAGTCACACAGTGTAGTGAACCCCAGTCACAGGGTGTAGTGAACCCCAGTCACACAGTGTAGTGAACCCCAGTCACAGGGTGTAGTGAACCCCAGTCACACAGTGTAGTGAACCCCAGTCACACAGTGTAGTGAACCCCAGTCACAGGGTGTAGTGAACCCCAGTCACAGGGTGTAGTGAACCCCAGTCACACAGTGTAGTGAACCCCAGTCACAGGGTGTAGTGAACCCCAGTCACAGGGTGTAGTGAACCCCAGTCACACAGTGGAATGAACCCCAGTCACACAGTGGAGTGAACCCCAGTCACAGGGTGTAGTGAACCCCAGTCACACAGTGGAGTGAACCCCAGTCACAGGGTGTAGTGAACCCCAGTCACAGGGTGTAGTGAACCCCAGGCACAGGGTGTAGTGAACCCCAGTCACAGGGTGTAGTGAACCCCAGTCACAGGGTGTAGTGAACCCCAGTCACAGGGTGTAGTGAACCCCAGTCACAGGGTGCAGTGAACCCCAGTCACACGGTGTAGTGAACCCCAGTCACAGGGTGCAGTGAACCCCAGTCACAGGGTGTAGTGAACCCCAGTCACAGGGTGTAGTGAACCCCAGTCACAGGGTGTAGTGAACCCCAGTCACAGGTGTAGTGAACCCCAGTCACAGGGTGTAGTGAACCCCAGTCACAGGGTGTAGTGAACCCCAGTCACAGGGTGTAGTGAACCCCAGTCACAGGGTGTAGTGAACCCCAGTCACACAGTGTAGTGAACCCCAGTCACAGGGTGTAGTGAACCCCAGTCACACAGTGTAGTGAACCCCAGTCACAGGGTGTAGTGAACCCCAGTCACACAGTGTAGTGAACCCCAGTCACACAGTGTAGTGAACCCCAGTCACAGGGTGTAGTGAACCCCAGTCACAGGGTGTAGTGAACCCCAGTCACAGGGTGTAGTGAACCCCAGTCACAGGGTGTAGTGAACCCCAGTCACAGGGTGTAGTGAACCCCAGTCACAGGGTGTAGTGAACCCCAGTCACATGGTGTAGTGAACCCCAGTCACAGGGTGTAGTGAACCCCAGTCACAGGGTGTAGTGAACCCCAGTCACACAGTGTAGTGAACCCCAGTCACAGGGTGTAGTGAACCCCAGTCACACAGTGGAGTGAACCCCAGTCACAGGGTGCAGTGAACCCCAGTCACACAGTGTAGTGAACCCCAGTCACAGGGTGTCGTGAACCCCAGTCACACAGTGGAGTGAACCCCAGTCACAGGGTGTAGTGAACCCCAGTCACAGGGTGTAGTGAACCCCAGTCACAGGGTGTCGTGAACCCCAGTCACACAGTACAGTGAACCCCAGTCACAGGGTGTAGTGAACCCCAGTCACACAGTGTAGTGAACCCCAGTCACACAGTGTAGTGAACCCCAGTCACATGGTGTAGTGAACCCCTGTCACAGGGTGTAGTGAACCCCAGTCACAGGGTGCAGTGAACCCCAGTCACACAGTGCAGTGAACCCCAGTCACAGGGTGTAGTGAACCCCAGTCACAGGGTGTAGTGAACCCCAGTCACACAGTGTAGTGAACCCCAGTCACACAGTATAGTGAACCCCAGTCACACGGTGTAGTGAACCCCAGTCACAGGGTGTAGTGAACCCCAGTCACAGGGTGTAGTGAACCCCAGTCACAGGGTGTAGTGAACCCCAGTCACACGGTGTAGTGAACCCCAGTCACACGGTGTAGTGAACCCCAGTCACCGGGTGTAGTGAACCCCAGTCACACAGTGTAGTGAACCCCAGTCACCGGGTGTAGTGAACCCCAGTCACACGGTGTAGTGAACCCCAGTCACCGGGTGTAGTGAACCCCAGTCACACAGTGTAGTGAACCCAAGTCACAGGGTGTAGTGAACCCCAGTCACACAGTGTAGTGAACCCCAGTCACAGGGTGTAGTGAACCCCAGTCACATGGTGTAGTGAACCCCAGTCACCGGGTGTAGTGAACCCCAGTCACATGGTGTAGTGAACCCCAGTCACAGGGTGTAGTGAACCCCAGTCACATGGTGTAGTGAACCCCAGTCACAGGGTGTAGTGAACCCCAGTCACACAGTGTAGTGAACCCCAGTCACAGGGTGTAGTGAACCCCAGTCACACAGTGTAGTGAACCCCAGTCACAGGGTGTAGTGAACCCCAGTCACACAGTGTAGTGAACCCCAGTCACACAGTGTAGTGAACCCCAGTCACAGGGTGTAGTGAACCCCAGTCACAGGGTGTAGTGAACCCCAGTCACAGGTGTAGTGAACCCCAGTCACAGGGTGTAGTGAACCCCAGTCACAGGGTGTAGTGAACCCCAGTCACACAGTGGTAGTGAACCCCAGTCACACAGTGTAGTGAACCCCAGTCACAGGGTGTAGTGAACCCCAGTCACACAGTGTAGTGAACCCCAGTCACAGGGTGTAGTGAACCCCAGTCACAGGGTGTAGTGAACCCCAGTCACACGGTGTAGTGAACCCCAGTCACAGGGTGTAGTGAACCCCAGTCACAGGGTGTAGTGAACCCCAGTCACAGGGTGTAGTGAACCCCAGTCACAGGGTGTAGTGAACCCCAGTCACAGGGTGTAGTGAACCCCAGTCACAGGGTGTAGTGAACCCCAGTCACAGGGTGCAGTGAACCCCCGTCACAGGGTGTAGTGAACCCCAGTCACACAGTGTAGTGAACCCCAGTCACAGGGTGTAGTGAACCCCAGTCACACAGTGTAGTGAACCCCAGTCACAGGGTGTAGTGAACCCAGTCACAGTGTAGTGAACCCAGTCACACAGTGTAGTGAACCCCAGTCACACAGTGTAGTGAACCCCAGTCACAGGGTGTAGTGAACCCCAGTCACAGGGTGTAGTGAACCCCAGTCACAGGGTGTAGTGAACCCCAGTCACACGGTGTAGTGAACCCCAGTCACAGGGTGTAGTGAACCCCAGTCACAGGGTGTAGTGAACCCCAGTCACAGGGTGTAGTGAACCCCAGTCACAGGGTGTAGTGAACCCCAGTCACACAGTGTAGTGAACCGCAGTCACAGGGTGCAGTGAACCCCAGTCACACAGTGGAGTGAACCCCAGTCACACGGTGCAGTGAACCCCAGTCACACAGTGTAGTGAACCCCAGTCACAGGGTGTCGTGAACCCCAGTCACAGTGTAGTGAACCCCAGTCACAGGGTGTAGTGAACCCCAGTCACAGGGTGTAGTGAACCCCAGTCACAGGGTGTCAGTGAACCCCAGTCACAGGTGTAGTGAACCCCAGTCACAGGTGTAGTGAACCCCAGTCACACAGTGTAGTGAACCCCAGTCACACAGTGTAGTGAACCCCAGTCACACTGTGTAGTGAACCCCAGTCACAGGTGTAGTGAACCCCAGTCACAGGGTGTAGTGAACCCCAGTCACACGGTGTAGTGAACCCCAGTCACAGGGTGTAGTGAACCCCAGTCACAGGGTGTAGTGAACCCCAGTCACACGGTGTAGTGAACCCCAGTCACAGTGTAGTGAACCCCAGTCACACGGTGTAGTGAACCCCAGTCACACGGTGTAGTGAACCCCAGTCACAGGGTGTAGTGAACCCCAGTCACACAGGTGTAGTGAACCCCAGTCACAGGGTGTAGTGAACCCCAGTCACACGGTGTAGTGAACCCCAGTCACAGGTTGTAGTGAACCCCAGTCACAGGTGCAGTGAACCCCAGTCACAGGGTGTAGTGAACCCCAGTCACACAGTGTAGTGAACCCCAGTCACAGGGTGTAGTGAACCCCAGTCACACAGTGTAGTGAACCCCAGTCACAGGGTGTAGTGAACCCCAGTCACAAGGTGTAGTGAACCCCAGTCACAGGGTGTAGTGAACCCCAGTCACAAGGTGTAGTGAACCCCAGTCACAGGGTGTAGTGAACCCCAGTCACAGGGTGTAGTGAACCCAGTCACAGTGTAGTGAACCCCAGTCACAGGGTGTAGTGAACCCCAGTCACAGGTGTAGTGAACCCCAGTCACAGGGTGTAGTGAACCCAGTCACAGGGTGTAGTGAACCCAGTCACATGTGTAGTGAACCCCAGTCACACGGGTGTAGTGAACCCCAGTCACAGGTGTAGTGAACCCCAGTCACACAGGTGTAGTGAACCCCAGTCACAGGGTGTAGTGAACCCCAGTCACACAGTGTAGTGAACCCCAGTCCACAGTGTAGTGAACCCCAGTCACCAGGGTGTAGTGAACCCCAGTCACAGGGTGTAGTGAACCCCAGTCACACAGTGTAGTGAACCCCAGGTCACACAGTGTAGTGAACCCCAGCACACAGTATAGAGAACCCCAGTCACACGGTTGTAGTGAACCCCAGTCACATGGGTGTAGTGAACCCCAGTCACACGGTGTAGTGAACCCCAGTCACAGGGTGACAGTGAACCCCAGTCACAGGGTGTAGTGAACCCCAGTCACAGGGTGTAGTGAACCCCAGTCACAGGTGTAGTGAACCCAGTCACAGGGTGTAGTGAACCCCAGTCACAGGTGTAGTGAACCCCAGTCACACAGTGCGTGAACCCCAGTCACAGGGTGCAGTGAACCCCCGTCCACAGTGTAGTGAACCCCAGTCACAGGGTGTAGTGAACCCCAGTCACACAGTGTAGTGAACCCCAGTCACAGGGTGTAGTGAACCCCAGTCCACAGTGTAGGTGAACCCCAGTCACAGGTGTAGTGAACCCCAGTCACACAGTGTAGTGAACCCCAGTCACACAGTGTAGTGAACCCCAGTCACACAGTGTAGTGAACCCCAGTCACAGGGTGTAGTGAACCCCAGTCACAGGGTGTAGTGAACCCCAGTCACTCGGTGTAGTGAACCCCAGTCACAGGTGTAGTGAACCCCAGTCACAGGGTGTAGTGAACCCCAGTCACAGGGTGTAGTGAACTCCAGTCACAGGGTGTAGTGAACCCCAGTCACAGGGTGTAGTGAACCCCAGTCACAGGGTGTAGTGAACCCCAGTCACAGGGTGTAGTGAACCCCAGTCACACAGTGTAGTGAACCCCAGTCACAGGGTGTAGTGAACCCCAGTCACACAGTGTAGTGAACCCCAGTCACACAGTGTAGTGAACCCCAGTCACAGGGTGTAGTGAACCCCAGTCACTGGGTGTAGTGAACCCCAGTCACAGGGTGTAGTGAACCCCAGTCGCACAGTGTAGTGAACCCCAGTCACAGGGTGTAGTGAACCCCAGTCACTGGGTGTGTTGAACCCCAGTCACAGGGTGTAGTGAACCCCAGTCACTGGGTGTAGTGAACCCCAGTCACAGGGTGTAGTGAACCCCAGTCACACGGTGTAGTGAACCCCAGTCACAGGGTGTAGTGAACCCCAGTCACACAGTGCAGTGAACCCCAGTCACACAGTGTAGTGAACCCCAGTCACACAGTGTAGTGAACCCCAGTCACACAGTGGAGTGAACCCCAGTCACACAGTGGAGTGAACCCCAGTCACAAGGTGTAGTGAACCCCAGTCACAAGGTGTAGTGAACCCCAGTCACAGGGTGTAGTGAACCCCAGTCACAGGGTGTAGTGAACCCCAGTCACAAGGTGTAGTGAACCCCAGTCACAAGGTGTAGTGAACCCCAGTCACAGGGTGTAGTGAACCCCAGTCACAAGGTGTAGTGAACCCCAGTCACACAGTGTAGTGAACCCCAGTCACAGGGTGTAGTGAACCCCAGTCACACAGTGTAGTGAACCCCAGTCACAGGGTGTAGTGAACCCCAGTCACACAGTGTAGTGAACCCCAGTCACAGGGTGTAGTGAACCCCAGTCACAGGTGTAGTGAACCCCAGTCACAGGTGTAGTGAACCCCAGTCACACAGTGTAGTGAACCCCAGTCACAGGTGTAGTGAACCCCAGTCACAGGTGTAGTGAACCCCAGTCACAGGGTAGTGAACCCCAGTCACACAGTGTAGTGAACCCCAGTCACAGGGTGTAGTGAACCCCAGTCACAGGTGTAGTGAACCCCAGTCACACAGGTGTAGTGAACCCCAGTCCACAGGGTGTAGTGAACCCCAGTCACAGGTGGAGTGAACCCCAGTCACAGGGTGTAGTGAACCCCAGTCACAAGGTGTAGTGAACCCCAGTCAACAGGGTGTAGTGAACCCCAGTCACAGGTGTAGTGAACCCCAGTCACACAGTGTAGTGAACCCAGTCACAGGGTGTAGTGAACCCCAGTCACACAGGTGTAGTGAACCCCAGTCACAGGTGTAGTGAACCCCAGTCACAGGGTGTAGTGAACCCCAGTCACAGGGTGTAGTGAACCCCAGTCACACAGTGGAGTGAACCCCAGTCACAGGGTGTAGTGAACCCCAGTCACACAGTGTAGTGAACCCCAGTCACACAGTGTAGTGAACCCTAGTCACAGGGTGTAGTGAACCCCAGTCACACAGTGGAGTGAACCCCAGTCACAGGGTGTAGTGAACCCCAGTCACAGGGTGTAGTGAACCCCAGTCACACGGTGTAGTGAACCCCAGTCACACAGTGGAGTGAACCCCAGTCACAGGGTGTAGTGACCCCCAGTCACACAGTGGAGTGAACCCCAGTCACACAGTGTAGTGAACCCCAGTCACAGGGTGTAGTGAACCCCAGTCACAGGGTGTAGTGAACCCCAGTCACCGGGTGTAGTGAACCCCAGTCACACAGTGTAGTGAACCCCAGTCACAGGGTTTAGTGAACCCCAGTCACAGGGTGTAGTGAACCCCAGTCACACAGTGTAGTGAACCCCAGTCACACAGTGTAGTGAACCCCAGTCACAGGGTGTAGTGAATCCCAGTCACAGGGTGCAGTGAACCCCAGTCACACAGTGTAGTGAACCCCAGTCACAGGGTGTAGTGAACCCCAGTCACAGGGTGTAGTGAACCCCAGTCACACGGTGTAGTGAACCCCAGTCACATGGTGTAGTGAACCCCAGTCACACAGTGTAGTGAACCCCAGTCACAGGGTGTAGTGAACCCCAGTCACAGGGTGTAGTGAACCCCAGTCACAGGGTGTAGTGAACCCCAGTCACATGGTGTAGTGAACCCCAGTCACAGGGTGCAGTGAACCCCAGTCACACGGTGTAGTGAACTCCAGTCACAGGGTGTAGTGAACCCCAGTCACACAGTGCAGTGAATCCCAGTCACACAGTGTAGTGAACCCCAGTCACACAGTGTAGTGAACCCCAGTCACAGGGTGTAGTGAACCCCAGTCACACAGTGTAGTGAACCCCAGTCACAGGGTGTAGTGAACCCCAGTCACACAGTGCAGTGAACCCCAGTCACAGGGTGCAGTGAACCCCAGTCACAGGCTGTAATGAGACCAGATTTGCCAACAGACTATAAATGCTATGTGTTGTTCTGTGCTGAGTATCAGTGATAATGAACTTGCAATAGCATGAATGGAGCCAAGGTATCTAATGAGCTACTTAATTGTACTTTTTGGCACAGAGAGGAAACGTTGTGGTTGTTGTAAGTTATCTATTACGAATAGGTAAGCCATGTAATAACGGGCTGTTAATGAAACAGATCATGCTGCTTGTTCTGTTAAAAGGCAGTTTCAGTTCTGCTGCTGAATTTGTACAGTATGACCCAGAACGGAAATTTTCACATCAGAAAAAAATGTATTTGGAGAACTGAAGTTAACTTGTTTTCTGGCAACTGTGAATTGCCACTTTGACTGCAACTCCCAGTTGCAGACTTACAGTGACGTTGTTTAGTGCAAGATAGAAACATTCTTAGCTATGTTTCAAACAGTGCTTTAATATGCAGAGTGTGCTCTTTAACAAGTCAAATTTTCCATAAATCACCAAATATCTGCCCTCACTCTGACGAACCCAACACAAAAATGCATGTCTACATTTTCCTATCACACGAGGTTTAAATATTGGCTCTTTTGGCCAATTTCCTTCTGGCAGTCGTCTGCATACTGGCTCCACTCATCTAATGGCTCTTGGAGTCTGTAAAGCATAATTGTTTGAGGGAACAAGAGGGTTTTTAGTGGCTGCCATTTCTAAAAATATGACCTTTCGCCTCCTACCTTTTTATGTCTTCATAATGTCAACAAGTCTGATATTTTTGGATGGAAATGAGGGAGTTTTAATTCCTTTCTACAATGCTCAAAACCCACGTATTACAATCAGATTACAATTCCATTAGCAGCTTTCTAAAAGACAGAAAGAACCCTTTGTGCTGATGCAATGATCTCTCAGCCTAGTTTCTCAATTGGATTGCTACAGCTCAAATGGAAAAGAAAGCTCAGCTGAAAGCTGTTAACGCCCATCCCTGCTATTTACACAGTCCATTTCTCACTTTGTAAATGAACAAGTTCCAAATAAAGCACCAAATTCATGCAGTGGGACTTGTTTGCATTGCATCAACTGATTAGCCCTTTCAGTTTTTGGGTTTAAAATTTTACCCAAGAATTTCCCTTCTCATGGTTCAATGGAGTTAGTGTTAAGACTTTGAGTTTTAGCATGCATTTATGTTTGCCTCCCTCTTTACATGATTCAAACCCTGCTTATAAAATGAAAGATCAGAAGATACGTAGGTCGGCTTTGTCGGCTATCCAGGGGACCATACAAGGTAGCAAGCAGCTACTGAGAGAAAACTGGAGAGGAAAGATAGAAGCAGTTGATCATGTGAGGCAGGGTTCAGTTTCATATCGTCTGAAATTTATAGGTCTTTTGAAACAAAAACTACACAGAAGAATTGTTCTGGGCCTTTCTTTTTTGCAACTTGTAACTCGTACTGAGAAATTAGCCTTGGTGCCTTTTGGAAAATGATGTTTGAGAGAAGTCGACCAAATAAACAGCGGCTGATACTCACATAGCTGGGGCGACACTTTGAGATGACAAACACCAGAGCACATGCTGGCTGCGGAGAAGCTCAGAAGCTGCCAATGCATTCGGAGAAAATGGTGGGTAAGATGCCCCATTTTTTCTGTCTATCCGGATTGAAAATTTAATTTAAAGGGACTCAGCAACTTAATTTGTTTGTTTGGGGTCAGACAACAGCCAGGTGTTACTGTCATCATAGGATTGCAAGATAATTGCAGACGAGGAAGGCCATTCGGCCCATCCATCCAGAGAGATTCTGACATCCCCACCCCTCACACCATTGTAGTTTCTAGTTGATAAATGATTCCACGGCAAAATGCCATCATCACCGATTCACATGGCACTTTCGGTATGACTTATGTCAACATGTCTTCATCAACAAACGAAGAAGGGTTTGCCAGCACCTTTTCGTGAAGAAAGTGCCCCTTCAAAATGATAATATTTTCATCAAAAGACAAAATGTAACTAAGATCTTAAATAAGATTAATACCCTTGCCAAGGAAAAATGAATCAATCTCAGTGTTTAAATTTTCAATTGACCCCTAGCCTCAACAGCTCCAGATTTCCACTATCCTTTGTGTGAAGAAGTGCTTCATGACATCACCCCTGAATGGCCGAGCTGTAATTTTAAGGTTATGCCCGTTGTTCTGGATACCCCCACCAGAAGAAATAGTTTCTCTCTATCTACCCTATCAAATCTTTTAATCATTTTAACCACCTCAATTAGATCAACCCTTAATCTTCTATATGCAAGGGAATACAAGCCTAGTCTATGCAACCTGTCCCCATATTTTATCCTTTTTAGCCCAGGTATCATTCTGGTCAATCTGCGCTGCACCCCCTCCAAGGCCAATATATCCTTCCTGAGGTGCGAAGCCCAGAAGTGAAAGCAATACTCCAGATGGGGTCTAATGAGATCTTTATATAACTGTAGCATAACTTCAACTCCGTTGTATTCTGGCCCCCTTGAAATAAAGGCCAACATTCCACGAGCCTCGGGAAGCCAGCCCATTTTTGGGTTCGGTATGCTTTTGAATGGCTCCCACGTTGAGCCGTCTGGCAGGTGTCGGGAAGGGGAGGAGACTATCCTAGAGGGGGTCGAGCAGAGGGCGACGGCGCCAGCTATACTTTTATGGAGCCAGGAGGAGCTGGAGTGCTACTACTAGCCTAACAAATTTCTCCAAAAAAAATGTTGTTGGCCCTTTAACAATCTATATTAATGACCTAGATGAAGGGACCGAGTGTAATGTATCCAAGTTTGCTGATGATACAAAGCTAGGTGGGACAGTAAGCTGTGAGGAGAACACAAAGGCCGGGATCTTACCTGAAGAGGCGCGTTGGGGGCAGGACTGCTGCCTTTCGGGTTCTAGTCCCGCCCCAGTGATGTCAGACACACAGATGCTATTTTGCGTCAATTGGCCTTGTTAAGCCCGCCCTACGGGCTTGCCGGCCAATTAAGAGAAAGCCAGTGTCAGATGGCATCAGTTGATGACGTGTCATCTGCTGGTTTTCTTAAAGGGGCCACCACCATTTCTTTTTGACATGATTTTTTCAGTGTTTGACAGCATTGAGGTGCTGCAAACACTGATAATCACTGTACAAAGGTGAGCCCTTGCACCCAGGCTCTCCAGTGACTCTCTCCTTCGGCTAAAACAGATGGCAGCTGCAGGTGAGGTTACAGAAGTGATCTGTCACTGATGAGAGAGGTTCTCCTAATGAGGTGGGACTACACAAACACTTCAAAGCTTGTCGCGTACAAAAAATTCTAAACACATTAAAAATGACTTTCCCAACCTCTGCAACTCACCAGTGTCCCATTGGATCCTTCACACCACTTCTGCAGCTGTCATCCATACACAAACATTACAGTAGACCCACAGCACACCACATTTACCCTGGCGGGGTTTCCCTGCCGTCGGGAAGCCAGCAGTAGAAGTGTCAAAATTGAAAAAAGCCTCTTAAATGCCTGTTAACTAACTGTTAACAAGTAGTTAAGTGGCTATAATACTCTTCCCGTTGCTAGGAGTCGGGTCCCTGCGCAAATCGGGTACCCGACTCCCGGGAAGATTGATTAGAGGTGGGTTGGAAGTGGGTTCGGGACCTGCTGCCAATCTTTTTGATTTTGCCAGCAGTCCTACCTCCAAACCCGACCCCTAAGCGCCGGCAATATCACCCCCAAAGAGTCTGCAAAGGGATATAGATAGACTAAGTGAGTGGGCAGTAAGGTGGCAGGTGGAGTATAATGGCGGGAAATGTGAGGTTATTCACTTTAGTAGGAAGAATAGAAAAACAGAATATTTTTTAAATGGTGAGAAACTTTCAAATGTTGGTGTTCAGAGAGATTTGGGTGTCCTCGTGCAAGAAACACAGAAAGCTAGCATGCAGGTACAGCAAGCAATAAGGAAGGCAAATGGCGTGTTGGCCTTTATTGCAAGAGGGTTGGAGTATAAGAGTAAGGAAATCTTGCTACAATTGTACAGGGCCTTGGTGAGACCACACCTGGAGTACTGCGCACAGTTTTGGTCTCCTTATCTAAGGAAGGATATACTTGCCTTGGAGGCGGTGCAACGAAGGTTCACTAGATTGATTCCTGGGATGAGAGGGTTGTCCTATGATGAGAGATTGTATAGAATGGGCCTATACTCTCTGGAGTTTGGAAGAATGAGAGGTGATCTCATTGAAACATACAAGATTCTGAAGGGGATTGACAGGGTAGATGCTGAGAGGTTGTTTCCCCTGGCTGGAGTGTCTAGAACTAGGGGGCATAGTCTCAGGATAAGGGGTAGGCCATTTAAACATAGAAACATAGAAGATAGGAGCAGGAGTAGGCCATTCGGCCCCTCGAGCCTGCTCCGCCATTTAATGAGATCATGGCTGATCATCCAAATTCAGTATCCTGTCCCTGCTTTCTCCCCATATCCCTTGATCCCTTTAGCCTTAAGAAATATATCTAACTCCTTCTTGAATATATTTAATGAATTGGCCTCAACTGCCTTCTGTGGTAGAGAATTCCACAGGTTCACCACTCTCTGGGTGAAGAAATTCCTCCTCATCTCAGTCCTAAATGGCTTACCCCTTATCCTTAGACTGTGACCCCTGGTTCTGGACTCCCCCGCCATCGGGAACATCCTTTCTGCATCTAGTCTGTCTGGTCTTGTAAGAATTTTATAAGTTTCAATGAGATCCCCTCTCATTCTTCTAAACTCTAGCGAATACAAGCCCAATCGTCCCAATCTCTCTTCATACGTCATTCCTGCCATTCCAGGTATCAGTCTGATGAATCTTCGCTGCACTCCCTCCATGGCAAGAACATCTTTCCTCAGATAAGGCAACCAAAACTGCACACAATACTCAAGGTGTGGTCTCACCAAGGCCCTGTACAACTGCAGCAAGGCATCCTTGCTCCTGTACTCAAATCCTCTTGCTATGAAGGGCAACATACCATTTGCCTTCTTAACCGCCTGCTGCACCTGCATGCTTACCTTCAACGACTGGTGCACAAGGACTCCCAGGTCTCGTTGCACTTCCCCTTTTCCCAATCTATTGCCGTTCAGATAATAATCTGCCTTCCTGTTTTTGCCACCAAAGTGGATAACCTCACATTTATCCACATTATACTGCATCTGCCATGCATCTGCCCAATCACCCAACTTGTCCAAATCATACTGGAGTTTCTCTGCATCCTCCTCACAACACACACGCCCACCCAGCTTTGTGTCGTCTGCAAACTTGGAGATATTACATCTAGTTCCCTCGTCTAGATCATTAATATATATTGTGAATAATTGGGGTCCTAGCACCGATCCCTGCGGTACCCCACTAGTCACTGCCTGCCACTCGGAAAAAGACGCGTTTATTCCAACTCTTTGCTTCCTGTCTGCCAACCAGTTCTCTATCCAAGTCAGTACCTTACCCCCAATCCCATGTGCTTTAACTTTGCACGCTAATCTCTTATGCGGGACCTTATCGAAAGCTTTCTGAAAGTCCAAATACACCACATCCACTGGTTCTCCCTTATCTATTCTACCAGTTACATCCTCAAAAAATTCCAGTGGATTAGTCAAGCATGATTTCCCTTTTGTAAATCCATGTTGACTTTGTCCGATCCTGTCACTGTTTTCCAAGTGCTCTGCTATTACATCTTTTATAATGGACTGTAGCATTTTGCCCACTACCGATGTCAGGCTTACCGGTCTATAATTCCCCGTTTTCTCTCTCCCACCTTTTTTAAATAGTGGGGTTACATTAGCTACCCTCCAATCCATGGGAACTGTTCCAGAGTCTATAGAATTTTGGAAGATGACCAGCAATGCATCTACTATTTCTAGGGCCACTTCCTTAAGTACCCTAGGATGTAGATTATCAGGCCCTGGGGATTTATCGGCCTTCAATCCCGTCAATTTCCCTAACACCATTTCCCTACAAATACTGATTTCATTCAGTTCTTCCCTCTCATTAGACCCTATGTTCCCCGACATCTCTGGGAGGTTATTTGTGTCCTCCTTTGTGAAGACAGAACCAAAGTATGTATTTAATTGGTCTGCCATTCCCCATTATAAATTCCCCTGATTCTGACTGCAAGGGACCTATGCTTGACTTCACCAATTTTTTTCTCTTCACATATCTATAGAGGCTTTTACAGTCAGTTTTTATGTTCCCTGCAAGCTTACTCTCATATTCTATTTAAGACCGAGATGATGAGGAATTTCTTCACTCAGAGGGTTGTGAATCTTTGGAATTCTCTGCCCCAGAGGGCTGTGCATGCTGAGTCTTTGAGTATATTCAAGGCTGAGATAGATAGATTTTTGGACTCTAGGGGAATCAAGGGACATGGGGATCGGGCGGGAAAGTGGAGTTGAGGTCGATGATCAGCCATGATCTTATTGAATGGCGAAGCAGGCTCGAGGGGCCGTATGGCTAACTCCTGCTTTTACTCTACCGTGGTTGACACGGCCCTTGACCGTGTCCGTTCTATCTCCTGCACTTCTGCCCTCACCCCTGCCCCTCCCTCCGGGAACCACGATAGAGTTCCCCTTGTCCTCACCTTTCACCCCACCAGCCTCCACATTCAACGGATCATCCTCCACCACCTTCAGCGTGATCCCACCACCAAACACATCTTCCCCATCCCTCCCCTTTCAGCATTCCGAAGGGACCGCTCCCTCCGCGACACCCTAGTCCACTCCTCTATCACCCCCAACACTCCTTCCCCTTCACCCGGCACCTCCCCGTGCAAGCGCAGGAGATGCAACACGTGCCCTTATACCTCCCCCCTTCCCACTGTCCAGGGCCCCAAACACCCCTTCCAGGTGAAACAGCGATTTATTGTACTTCTTGCAATTTAGTATACTGTATTCGCTGCTCACGATGTGGTCTCCTCTACATTGGGGAGACCAAACGCAGATTGGGTGACCGCTTTGCGGAACACCTCCGTTCAGTCCGTAAGGGGAACCCCGAGCTTCCGGTCGCCTGTCACTTTAATTCTCCGCTCCACTCCCACTCAGACCTCACCGTCCTCGGCCTCTTGCATTGTTCCACTGAAGCTCAGCGTAAGCTCGAGGAACAGCACCTCATCTTTCGATTAGGCACTTTACAGCCCTCTGGACTCAACATAGAGTTCAACAATTTCAAATCATAACCTCGGCCCCTATCATATATATATTTTTTATCCACACTTTTTGTCTGTGTCTTTTGTTCTTCTCTCCCACATGGCAGCTGTCTTTCATTCTGCCAGCGCAATTTACACTTCATCTAGAGCCATCCTTTGTTTCTTAACCTGTCCCATTACCATCTCCTTTTGCCTTGAATATCTCTTAATGTCTCTTAACCTCTCCTGCCTTCTATCCTGTCACAGACCTTCCCTTTTGTTCCTTCATACCCTCCCCCCTTTCCCAACCCTACACTTGCTTAAAAATCTGTTCCATTTCCTGCTTTTTTCCAGTTCTGATGAAAGGTCATCGACCTGAAACGTTAACTCTGTTTCTCTCTTCACAGATGCTGCCTGATCTGCTGAGTATCTCCAGCGTTTTCTGTTTTTATTCCTGCTTTTATTTCTTATGTTCCTGAGAGTCCAGCTGCTGTCCCTTTAAGGGCGGTTAGGTTGGTTTTTTGACCCGCTGTCAATCTTTGCGATTTTGCCGGATGTCCTGCCTCCAAACCCACCCCCTGAGCGCCGGCAAAATTCCGGCCATTGTCTTTGGCCCCCGCCACAAACTCCATTCCATTCCCCTCCCTGGCCACCTTCTCAGACTGAACCAGACTGTTCACAACCTCAGTGTCTTATTCGAGCCTGGGATGAGCTTCCAACCCCATATTGTCTCCATCACAAAGACCGCCTACTTTCACCTCCATAATATTGCCTGTCTCTGCCACTGCCTCAGCCTATCTGATGCTGAAACCCCCATCCGTGCTTTTGTTATATCCAATCTCAACTATTCCAATGCTCTCCTGGCCAACCTCCCATCTTCCACCATCCATAAACTTGAGCTCATCCCAAATTCTGATGCCCGTAACCTAACTCGCACCAAGGGATGTTCACCCATCACCCCTGTGCTCTATATTGGCTCCCAGTCCACCAATGCCTTGATTTTAAAATTCTCATCCTCATATTCAAATTCTTCTATGGCCTTGCCCCTTTTAAAATCTGTAACCTCATCCAACCTTACAACCCACGAGAACTCTACGTTCCTGCAATTCTGGTCTCACTTCCTTCGCCCCATTATTGGCAGCCGTGCCTTCAGCTGTCTGGGCCCTAAGCTCTGGAATTCCGTCCGTAAACCTCTCTATCACTCTCTCCTCCTTTAAGAATCTGCTTAAAACCTACCTCTGTACTAATGCCTCCTTCTCTGGTTCGATATCGATTATGCTCCTGTGAAGCACCTTGGGACGTTTTACTGCATTAAATGCAAGTTGTTATATAAATATAAGTCGTTGTCGTACCTGAAAATTGCAAACAGGGTCCTACAACTGGCTTCGGACCCTGAACTGCATATTCCAGCTGCTCGTGCATTTACATGGCACACCTGAAAATTGCATCAGTGGGGAGGCCAAAGTGCCCACCCCTGCTAATTTTCAAATGCCAGCCACCCGTTTTTCAGGTGCAAGAAACGGAACGCTGTCAGTTGAAAATCGTCCCATGGTCTCCTACACACATGCAACACTAAGGTCACGAACAGTCAAGAATTTCATAAAGGTTTTTTACAAAGAAGTCTCAACCATCATAGAATTGTGTGAACAAATATAACCTCCATTGGAGAAAGAAAGAGGAAAGTGATGTACTGACAGAATGCTGTATTGTCTTTGTGAATGGCCCAACAACTGCTTCAGGTGTCAGTAAAGGACGCCTCTTGTTTGTCCTTACCCAATATGGTGGCCGGCACACATTAAATGGGAATTTTTAAAAATTTCATTCATGGGATGTGGACGTCGCTGGCAGGGCCAGCATTTATTGCCCATCCCTAACTGCCCTTGAGAAGATTGTGGTGAGCTGCCTTCTTGAACCATCAACATCCTGGGGGTCACCATTGACCAGAAACTTAACTTAACTGGACCAGCCACATAAATACAGTGGCAACAAGAGCAGGTCAGAGACTAGGTATTCTATGACGAGTGTCTCACCTCCTGACTCCCCAAAGCCTTTCCACCAGTTACAAGGCACAAGTAAGGAGTGTGATGGAATACTCTCCACTTGCCTGGATGAGTCTTCTCTTAGGCAGTCCCTCGGAACCGAGGATGACTTGCTTCCACATTAAAAATGAGTTCTCAGGTGACCGATGAGTCCAATGCAGGACCTACAGTCTCTGTCACAGGTGGGGCAGACGGTGGTTGAAGGGGCGGGTGGGTGGGGTGCTTGCGTTGACGTGCGCTCCTTCCGCTGCTTGCGCTTGGCTTCCGCTTGCTCCCAGTGAAGAGACTTGAGGTGTTCACCGCCTTCCCGGATGCTTCTCCTCCACTTTGTGCGGTCTTGGGCCAGGGACTCCCAGGTGTCAGTGGGGATGTTGCACTTTTTCAAGGAGGCTTTGAGGGTGTCCTTGAAGCGTTTCCTCTGCCCACCTGGGGCTCTCTTGCCATGTTGGAGCTCCGAGTAGAGCGCTTGTTTTGGGAGTCTCGTATCGGGCATGCGGACGATGTGACCCGTCCATTAGAGCTGATCGGGCGTGGTCAAAGCTTCGATGCTGGGGATGTTGGCCTGAGCGAGAACACTGACGTTGGTGCGCCTAGCCTACCGATGGATTTGCAGGATCTTGAGGAGGCAGCGTTGGTGGTACCTCTCCAGTGCTTTGAGGTGCCTGCTGTACATGGTCCATGTCTCTGAGGCATACAGCAGGGCGGGTATCACTACTGCTCTGTAGACCATGAGCTTAGTGCCGGGTTTGAGGTCCTGGTCTTCAAACACTCTCTTCCTCAGGTGACCGAAGGCTGCACTGGCACACTGAAGGCGGTGTTGGACTTCGTCATCGACGTCTGCCCTTGTTGACAGTAGACTCCCGAGGTATGGAAAGTGGTCCATGTTGTCCAAGGCCTTGTCATGGATTTTGATAATCGGGGGGGCAGTATTGTGTGGTGGGGGCAGGTTGGTAGAGGACCTTTGTCTTACGGATGTTTAGTGTAAGGCCCATGCTCTCGTACGCTTCGGTGAAGGTGTTGACGATGGTTTGGAGTTCGACCTCCAAGTGAGCGCAGACGCAAGCGTCGTCTGCATACTGTAATTCGACGACAGAGGATGGGGCGACCTTGGATCTGGACTGGAGGCGATGGAGGTTAAACAGTTTCCCGTTTGTTCTGTAAATTAGCTCCACTCCAGCGGGGAGCTTACTGAGGGTGAGATGGAGCATTGCAGCAAGGAAGATCGAGAAGAGCGTTGATGCGATGACACAGCCTTGCTTGACCCCAGTCCGTACGTGAATTGGGTCTGTGGTGGAACCGTTGGTCAGGATCACGGCTTGCATGTCGTCGTGAAGCAGGCGGAGGATGGTGACAAACTTTTGAGGGCAGCCGAATTTGAGGACACTCCATAATCCCTCACGGTTGACAGTGTCGAAGGCCTTTGTGAGATCAAAGAGGCCATGTACAGCGGTTGGTGCTGTTCCCTGCATTTCTCTTGTAATTGACGCGCGGTGAAGATCGTGTCCATTGTGCCCCTTAGTGGGCGGAATCTGCATTGCGACTCTGGGAGGAGCTCTTCAGCCACTGGGAGAAGGCGATTGAGGAGGATTCTTGCGATGATTTTCCCTGTGGCAGACAGCAGGGAAACTCCTCTGTAATTACCGCAATCAGGCTTGTCACCTTTCTTGAAGATGGTCACAATTACGGCGTCTCTGAGATCCCCTGGCATACTCTCCTCCTTCCAGATAAGAGAAATGAGTTCATGAATTTGCGGCAGTAGTGCTTCTCCACCATGCTTTAGTGCCTCGGCGGGGATTCCATCTGCTCCTGAGGCCTTGTTGTTCTTCAGTTGTCGGATGGCCTTTCAACCTCATGCCGGGCTGGGTTTGTGCTGAGGTGGTGGCGGGTGGCATGCTGCGGGATAGAGTTGAGGACACTTGCGTCGAAGACAGAGTCTCGGTTAAGGAGATCTTCGAAGTGCTCCTTCCAGTGGGCACTGACTGCCTCTCTGTCCTTGATGAGTACCTCTCTGTTCTTGGCCCACAGTGGGGTAGGACCTTGGGTGCTTGGGCCGTAGATGGTCTTGACTGCACACGTCGTGGTTGTCGGCTAGCTGCTGGATCTCCTGCGCTTTCTCCACCCACCATCTGTTCTTTAGGTCGTGAGCTTTTTTGTTGGACCTCGGCCTTCAGGTGTCTGCAGAGCTGCTTTCTTGCTCTCGAATTCTGTTGCTGTTTCCAGATCAGGAATGCCTTGCGCTTGTGGCTTATTAGCTCGTGGATCTCCTGGTCATTCTCGTCGAACCAGTCTTGGTGTTTCCTGGTCGAGTGACCGAGCGTCTCTTCACAGGTGCTGAATATGGAGGCCTTGAGTGCAGACCAGGCGCTGTGGACACTCTGGGCTGGATTTTGTCAGTGTGGGCGGGCTGGGGCGCGTCAGGTGGAAATCGTGTCAGGACCCCGACTCCTAAGTGAAGTGCTGAAAAAGTGGGATTTTCCCCTAATTTGGCAATTGATTTCCTGCGTGTGGGAACACCTGGCCCAATGAGTCTTTTCATACAGAAAGTCACCTCCGATGACGTCATCAATGCTGCTGGATTTAAGACCTGCAAGCAGCCTTGCTTCCTCTGGAGACTGGAAAGGCTCTGCAAATTGTATGAAGGTGTTGATTTCCCGACAATGTCCACGATCAAGCAAATGTGTGCACCTCGGTTTGATGAGCCCTCCCTCCAAGCTCTGGTGCACGGAGCCAGATGTAATAAGGAGGTGCGGTTCCCTTCCTCAGGGAGAAAAAAGTCACCCCAGCAGACAAAAGGTGTGTGGCTGCAAGTGGCCCAGGAGGTCAACTCCATTTCGCTGAGCCGCAGAACCTGGCTGCAGTGCAGGAAGAGGTTTCATGATCTTCTCCGCACAGGAAAAGTGAGTATGACTTTCCCATCACCCTCAATCTGATCCCCATCGCCTCTCCTCACCAGCACT
The DNA here is from genome assembly GCA_030390025.1 of Squalus acanthias. NCBI lineage: Eukaryota > Metazoa > Chordata > Chondrichthyes > Squaliformes > Squalidae > Squalus > Squalus acanthias. The sequence continues at coordinate 107,573,028 of CM059432.1, forward strand.
CTGCTTTGCCAACCTCTTCCTCCACATGCCACTTGACACTTACATGCCTGCACCCTTACCCATTCCCTCTCTCTTGAAGGTCACATTCACTTAACTATTCAACCATGCAGCCCTCACACTCTCTATCACTGTGATGCCATGACAACAACAACTTTCAACACACAGGGATGGTCCTTTGTATCCTAAGCATCTATGCTATGGATTATCTACACTCACTCCTTCATTCTCACTCAAACTCCACTTGTGTCCCTCATTGCAGGAAAAGAGAGCCCACAATAAGAGGGAAAGAGCCATGACAGGAGGAGGGCCACCCTCAGTAGCCCAGCGCACGGCCTGGGAGGAGGCGGCCCTGGAAATCGCTGGGATCGAGGAGGATTCCCAAGTGGGGGACGGACAGATGGGCGCATCGCAGCAAGCTGGTGACAGAATAGTTTGGCATCTCTCTCATTGACATTGCATGAATCACTGATAAAGAATCTGATGCTCTAGCAGATTGACTTATGATCATCTGCACTATTCAATGTTCATGTAACCTTGACCTCATATCTCTAACTCTTTCCTTTACTCCCCCACAGGACCATCGAAAGCCCCCGTCCCCACTGTCCAGGAGGAAGAGCCTGAGCTTCCAGACTCCTCAGAGGAAGCTGCAACCTCTGAGGGCGCAGCCTCAGCAGAATTCAGTGCACCCAGCACCAGCGCAGACACTCACACCTCGGTGGGACCTTCGCGAGATAGAGTAGTGTTGGCACCTGGTGTATCACAGCTCACAAGTGAGCATCAGCAGATGATGGAGACAGGGACAGCAGTGGAGAGTCCTCGTCGGAGGGCGCAGGACTCTCCCAGCTCGGCTCAGCTGCATGTCAACCCTGTGCCTCCGGGTCCATCCAGAACGAGAGCGGTGCTGGAACTCCAGGAACAGGTGCAGGAGTCTCTGGCAGGTTTCGTCTCCAGGGTCGCTGCGAGTGTCGAGCGAATGGAGGAGTCCATTGCGAACATGAGCAGAGCCTTTGTGGAGGCATTGGCGCATGAACGCATCACCACGGAAAGGATAGTAACCTCCGTGGAAAGGATGGCTACAGTAGAGGAGAGGATGGCTACGGCCATGGAGGAGCTAAGTCGCCAGAGTGTTGAAAACATGGTCATTGTTCAGAATAGACTGGCATCTCTTGAGGAGCGATGGTCAGCTACTAAGCATAGAAACCAGACCTTCATGGAAGTCCTCTGGAGTAGGACTTCCAGTGCAGAAACGGATCCTCGTGGCCCCCCTGAAGTGCAGCAAGGTGCTGTCAAACCACTTGCTAGCTCTGAAGTGGGGCTGACCCATGAGAGGGATGTTGGTGGCAGACAACAAGGAAGTGGGGGCTCCTCTCCAAGCACTCAAACGACCATGCCACTGCAAAGCCCTCGGTCAGAGCCCCACCAGAGTCCTCACCCAACTGAGATGGGCATCTCATCCCCTGCACAGCCGCAGGAGCAGCAGACTGTTGCCGAGCCCTCACAGGTTCGCAACCCCAGAGGACGCCCGCCAAAGGTGTTGAGACAGGAGCAGCAAGAAAGTGAGCAAGGGGCCTCCACATCTGCTGAAGCCACAGGGGAAGCACCACGTAGGAGCACGTGTAAGAGGAAGATAATGCAGAAGTAGTCACAAGGGTAGTCACTTGGGTGTTATGTTGTGTTTATTTTTGAAATGCCACCAGTTGCTTGTTGTGATAAAAAATTCTGATGGCAAACTGTTGAAGTTGTGACCTGTGTCATTTCGCAAATGGGACTTCCACATTGAGGGCTTAGAGCGACTTGCAATTGTCAGTATGGTGGTCAGAGTGATAGGAATCCGCAGGTTCTTGTCCATTGTCGATGCTCTGGTAAGAAGGTGCGAGGCAAAAGTGTTTGATTGTACAGGCTAAGCAAATGTGACCAACATGAGTGCGTCCCTTGCATCCCGGGCAGCAATATGGTCGCGCTCTGGCGACTTCTGGCCTGTGCATCTTCAGGTGGGTGACTAGCAGCTTGGCGCTCCTGTTGATGCTCCTGCTGTTGGTGCTGCTGTTGCTCATGGTTCTGCTGCTGCCGCGGCTGGTCTTCATCCAAATCTGATGTCCAGGAGGAAAGGAATTAAATGGTCGCCATGCTTCTGGTATATGCCTCAGTTAAAGAAGCGCTTAGTCAAGGTGGGGAGAGGGGTTTCCCAGGAGGTCACACTGGAGATGGGTGTCAGGCTCCAAACTTCCACAACACTGAGTATGCCTGCTAAAAGTTCCCCCAGAACTGAAACAACAAAGTTCTGCCACCTGCAAATGATCATCGGTGAAAACTCCTTTGTAATGGTGGAGCTGCAGCTGTTCGTAAGCAATCCACTTGTGAGGCCGCCAGCATTACCTGGCGTGCTCCAGAGGAGGCGTGAGGGATGGGGGGAATGACTAAAAATGGAAAGGCCTCTCAAAATGGGATTATAGAGGCTATTAAGTGGTTGTTAAGGGCCTTAAGGGCCTATCCCGCCTCTTGGAGGTGGGATGGAAAGGGGGTCAGAAAACACGCTTTTGGGAAAATTGCTCAGAGGCGGGATGGAGGCGGGATCGGGCCTGCCCGCCATTTTTGGCGATTTTAACAACTCACACGCCTCCAATCCCGCCTCCTCGGGCCTGGCAAAATCGAGCCCTCTGTGTCTCTGCATCACTGGGAGTCGTCAGGTTGTTTGTGAGGCGCAGGCTGAATAGGTCTTTCTTAGCGGGGTCTTTGAGTGCTCCAGCGTTGACTTTCCTGTGGCATTGTTTCTGTTGCCGCCGCTGTTTTGGGGCTACAATGATGAAGATGACAGAGTGGATTAGGCAGTGGTCTGCCCAGCAGTCGTCAGCTCCTGTCATGTCGCGGGTGATGCGGACGTCCTTGCGGTCCCTCGCTCTGACGATGATGTAGTCTAGCAGATGCCAGTGCTTGGAGTGAGGGTGCTGCCATGAAGCCTTGTACTTGTCTCTCTGACGGAACAAGGTGTTGGTTATGACAAAGCCATGTTCTGAGCATTTCGACAGGAGGAGGGTACCGTTGGAGTTGGCTTTCCCTACCCCTCTCTGCTGATCACACCTCCCCAGAGGTCTGTGTCCTTTCCAACTCTGGCGTTGAAGTCGCCAAGGAGGATCAGCTTGTCGCCCGTTGGGACTCGGGACAGGGATTGTTCGAGGCTGGAGTAGAATTCCTCTTTGGTCTCGTCTGTGACTTCCAGTGTTGGGGCGTACGCACTGATGACCGTAGTGCACTGGTTCCGGGCTAGGGTGAGCCAAAGAGTCATGAGGCACTCATTTAGGGGAGTCTCTGAGACGCCACATTAGTTCATTTTTTATGGCAAAGCCTACCCAATGGAGGCGTCGTTCTTCTTCAGGTTTGCCTTTCCAGAAGAAGGTGTAACCACCGCCTTGCTCCTTGAGCTGGCCTTCCCCTGCCCGCCGGGTCTCGCTTAGGGCGGCGATGTCTATGTCGAAACGTCTGAGCTCCCGGGTAACGATAGCAGTACGGCGTTCCAGTCTGTCGCTGTTGGGGTTGTCCATGAGGGTCCTGATGTTCCAGGTCCCGAACTTCATTTTAAAGTGTGGAAGATGCCTGTGCGTGAATTCTTTTAACGTGGGGTGGCCGTTACACACCAGCTCCAACAACACTCAAGAAGTTCGACACCATCCAGCGCAAAGCAGCCCCCTTGATTGGCACCCCATCCACCACCTTAAACATTCACTCCCTCCACCACCGGTGTACCGTGGCTGTAGTGTGTACCATCTACAAGACGCACTGCAGCAACTCGCCAAGGCTTCTTCGTCAGCACCTCCCAAACCCGCGACCTCTTCCACCTAGAAGGACAAGGGCAGCAGGCGCATGGAAACACCACCACCTCCAAGTTCCCCTTCAAGTCACACACCACCCTGACTTGGAAATATATCGCCGATCCTTCATCGTCGCTGGGCCAAAATCCTGGAACTCCCTCCCTAACAGCACTGTGGGAGTACCTTCGCCACACGGACTGCAGCGTTTCAAGAAGGCAGCTCACCACCACCTTCTCGAGGGCAATTAGGGATGGGCAATAAATGCTGGCCTTGCCAGTGTCGTCCACATCCCATAAACAAATTTAAAAAAAAAATTTTTAAGTCCGTGAAGGTTTTCCTAGCAATTTGATACAACTGAGTGGCTTGCTAGGCCATTTCGGAGGGCAGTTAAGAGTCAACCACATTGCTGTGGGTCTGGAGTCACATATAGGCCACACCAGGTAAGGGCAGCAAATTTCCTTCCCTAAAGGATATTAGTGAACCAGATGGGTTTTTACAACATTCATGGTTACCATTACTGGCTTTTTTATTCCAGATTTATTTAATTAACCGAATTTAAATTGCATAGCTGCTGTAGTGGGATTTGAACTCATGGGGGAGATTTTCCCACTGGAGGCGAGATGGAGGCGGGTTTCAGTTTGGGTGGGTTTGAAACCCGCCTCCACTGAAATTTGCGATTTTCCCCTGATTGGCCACTTGATTTCAGAGGTGTGGGATGCCCTTGCTCAATTAGTGTTTTGGGACTGAAATTCGCCTCTGTTGACAGCACTTTTCCAGTCTGATTTTCTGTCTCCTTGGCTCATTCCACAGCATTTCTGCGTCTCCTGCACCACCTCCAACATCTTTTCAGAAACCACTATGTCCAATTCCAAGGCAAGGGCCTACCCGAGGCTCTCGGATGAGGCGCTGCAAATGTTGTTGGAGGGGGTGAGAGCTAGCATGGAGGTGCTCTTCCACTCATCTGGGAGGAAGAGGGCTCCCAAAGAAACCAAGGCTGTGTGGGTACAGCTGGCAAGGCATATAACCTCCAGATCTGTGTGCAGATTGGGAGACTGTTTCTGTGTATTGATGAAATGCCATCCCTGTTGGAAAGCATTAAAATGATTTGAAGCCAAAATGTTGTCGTTATGCGATCTGTTCTTTTGCCTTAGGCAGCTCCACATTGTGGGCACCGCCACACTTGAGTTGTCAGGTTGGTGGCCTGAGTGAAAAGAGGCCAGAGAGTCATGTCCATTGTCAGTTATGTCCTAGGATGGAGCAAAGGACATGTGCCAACTTGGGCAACCTATGCAAATCTGGCCATGATACGTTCATCCCTTGCATCCCGGGCAGCCATGTGCTCGCGTGCTGCTGCTGCCGCTGGTCGATACACCGGCGCTCTGACCTCCTCCTCCTTCTCCAGATCCTCCTCCTCCAACTCCTCATCCTCACCTGAGGTCCATGCAGAAAGAAAATGAATGGTTCCCATGCTGCTTGTTGATGCCTCCTTTGGGGACACGCTCATTGCAAGCGGGGAGAGGGTCTTCCAAGCAGGTCCCACAATTGATGGAGTCAAGCTGCAGCACCTCCGACTTTGGAAGGCCTTCTAAAAGTGCTCAGATACCTTTTAAAGCCAAGGTCTGGCACCTGCAAGTAATCCTTGCTGCAATAAACGTTGTCTTGTTAGACCTGCAGCAGTGAGGAGGCCACCCACGACTCAACCCGCCAGGTTTACCTGGTGTGGTTTAGGAGGTGCGTGGATCACGCCGAACAGCTGGAAAAATCACGAGGGCCTCTCAAAATAGGCTTAGAGAGGCCCTTAACGAGCATTTAAAGATGTTAAATAGTGCAATGGCCAGCTGGAGGCGGGAGTGTTTCCCGACCTCCAAAACCGGCACCGGCAAAATCCCAGGGAGGCAGGTTGGAGGCGGGTTCCAAACCCGACCTCTTTGAATCTGATTTTCCCGCCTTTCCCGCCTCCAAACCTGCCTCCTTCGACGTCAGAAAATCGCCCCCCATGTCTCTGGATCATTAGTCCAGGCCTCTGGATTACCAGTCCAGTAACATAACTGCTATGCTACCATTACCATAAGTGTGCTTGTATTTCTTGCCCGACATTTTGGGGCCATAGTAGACTGTGTAGCGCCTGAAAAACAGGTGCTATGCATCCCAATTTTTAGGTCTGATTTTTAAAATGTATATATTTTTGGGCTTGCTCATAGTAGATAAAGTATTAATGTATGAAAGGTGAGGCAGAGGGTAGTACGAGAACAAGTTATGTATTTCACAACAGTTTGCAATATAGAAAACTATTAGGCTGTATTCAGTTTCAAATAATTGGAGTACAAGAGCTCTCCAAGCTTACAAAGAAAATAGAATTTAGTTTAGAAAAACTGAGCACCTTGAATATTTATAAAGCATTCAGATCAGATGAAATGTATCCAAGAATACTTAAAGAAATTAGACCAGAAGTGGAGTTGTGGTGGGAGTTTTGCACAGCTCATCGAACCCAGTTCAGTAACAGGAGACATGGAAATAAGGCATGTTATTCCAATTTTTTTTAAAGGAAAAGATCAGAAGTCTGAACCTTGGAATTACAGGTTTGTTAGCTCAACATATATAGAGTTTTAAAAAAAGTTTATTATAAAAGGAAACAATTCAAGTACAGTTAATAACAGTTAGAGCAACACTAAAGGTCCAAAGAGTGAGCAAGAGTCCTCTCTAGAGGTGGAGTCCTATTTGCTTAAAAAGCAGATTGGGAGAATCGGGCGTGGAGATCAGCTCACTGAATCGTGGCATGCTAGAGTTTCCAGTCATTGATTTTAATGGCTTGAAAACCAGGTACTCCATGAATCGCTGCCCTATATATACACATACATATATATACAAATACACAATATACACACACACATATATATATAAACACAGTGCATTTGTTTAGCAAACTTTAGCAGACGGAGGTATACATGTGAAACATACCAACACTAAAGGCTGCTGAAAGAACATTTAACATAAAGAAATGGCACTTTGTACAAGAAGGCAGTGCCCAGGGTCATGTGAGCCCATGCCCTCATTTTACTTGGCACCATTGGTGACACGTGTGGTCTCAGGAATGTCTGCTGAATGTTGGCTGCTTAAGAAAGGCCATTAAAGCTGAAAAAAAACAAATACAGCTGTACTTGCTAAATACCTCGAGAGGCAATACAAACATTGCACAGGAAGCATAAAGATGGAAGGAGCTTCCTCAGCACAAACACATCTAATTTACATTGAAATCCCAATTCTACCCAGCAACAAGATGACCAGCATTCCTATTTTTTTCCAAAACAGAAATGTGCCAAAAAGAATCATTCTTTTGCTGTTGAAATTAATGACCCACTAGCCAAGTATATTTTTGTAAAGCGCAATTCCCTAATTTATTAGCTGTACTGGAGAAACAGCCGCCAATCACCTGCGGCTGTGATTTATGCTCCTCACACAGCTCACAAGCCTCTGTATCTGTATAAATGTTGGAAAGCTTTATTCCACCAGCTGTGGAGAACACAATAGGAATAGAGGGTGGCTCAATGCCAGCGGAGAAAACAAAATCATCCTGCTGAGTAGGCCCCAAAAGTCGCGGAGAGCTGCAAGGACCTGTGCAAAGTTGCCAGGGTGTTGCTGCTGTGGAAGGGAAGCCCTCCAGAGACCCGAAGGAGGAGGCAAGCGTTGAAGTACATGACACAGATGATGAACTCTGGGTGAACCACGGAAAGAGAAGTGAAAAATAAATCGCACGGCTTAAAAGAGCAGAAAGGTAAAGAATAAACGTAGCTGTAAAGCAGTGTCATCCGATAGAAATCTAAATCCAAACCTAGGGGACATAAATATAAGATTGTCACTAATAAATACAATGAAGAGTTCAGGAAAAACTTCTTTATCTAGAGAGTGGTTAGAATGTGGAACTTGCTACCACAGGGAGTAGCTGAGGCGAATAGCACAGATGCATTTATGGGGAAGCTAGATAAGCACATGAGGGAGAAAGGAATAGAAGGATATACTGATAGGGTGAGGTGAAGTGGGGTGGAAGGAGGCTCTTGTGGAGCATAAACGCTGGCATATATCAGTTGGGACAAATGGCCTTTTTCTGTGCTGTAAATTCTATGTAATTTTATGTACCTAATTATGTAAATCACTGACTAGTCACGCCGACACCGTTTTAACCACATGCACTAATTTGAGTAGAGAATGCCTTATATACACTCACGCAATACAGGTAAATGTACTTTGCGTGTGTATATTTACTTAACAAACATCTACCACCATTCAGTACCTAAGGAAGTAACGTGCTCACAACGATCAAAAAACACTCGCACACTCTGTTTTTTGTCTTACCATTTTACCAACAAACGCAGAAAAAGGTTAAAGTTCACATTCTTACGCCATGTGACTATGAGTATTGAGATCACATGCCCAACGATGGTGTCTATTACTCATTTTTTATTTACTAATTGGACATGCAATTAGGCATATGTGGCTAGTGGCTAATGTATCGGACAACTCAGCAGCACCCAATGGAAAGTTGCAGCTAGAAATGATACATATCAAAGATACAGCAAGAACAAAATATTATACAATACATGGCATGAGAAGAGAGAGTGCAGTGCAGGAAGCAGTTTTCAAGGGTGAAATCGACTTGTCCCAAGCTCTTGTTTAAAGGCAAAATTCCCACACAGTGGGAGAGAACAGACCCGCTGGCTGAGCAAGCTAATGTTGATCTGTTCAGAAGGGAGAGTTTGGAAGACATGAGGGAGGGGTGTATGTAGAATGGAATTCAGTGCAGAGCTTGTGATATTATTCAGATATTCTGCACTTTATATAAATGTGTCCACAATGTAACTGTGCCCACCTGAATAAAGGTACATGTGATGACTGTGCAGTATCCATGTGGATAAGTGTGTTTATTTAATTATAATGTGCCAACTGCTCTCTCCAAAAATGAAAGAAAAATGAGTCATCCATCAGAACTCCAAGCAAAAGAAAAATACTGCGGATGCTGGAAATCTGAAAGAGAAACAGAAAATGCTGGAAATACTCAGCAGGTCAGGCAGCATCTGTGGAGAGAGAAACAGAGTTAACATTTCAGGTCGATGACCTTTCATCAGAACTCCAAGCAAGGTGTACTCTGCCTGTGTACAGTCAGTGAATTACTGTCATGTTTAGGTGTACTCTGCCTGTGTACAGTCAGTGAATTACTGTGATGTTTAGGTGTACTCTGTCTGTGTACAGTCAGTGAATTACTGTGATGTTTAGGTGTACTCTGTCTGTGTACAGTCAGTGAATTACTGTGATGTTTAGGTGTACTCTGTCTGTGTACAGTCAGTGAATTACTGTGATGTTTAGGTGTACTCTGTCTGTGTACAGTCAGTGAATTACTGTGATGTTTAGGTGTACTCTGTCTGTGTACAGTCAGTGAATTACTGTGATGTTTAGGTGTACTCTGTCTGTGTACAGTCAGTGAATTACTGTGATGTTTAGGTGTACTCTGTACAGTCAGTGAATTACTGTGATGTTTAGGTGTACTCTGTACAGTCAGTGAATTACTGTGATGTTTAGGTGTACTCTGTACAGTCAGTGAATTACTGTGATGTTTAAGGGTACTCTGTGTACAGTTCAGAAGAGAAAGGGAGTAAGAAAGGCAAGAATGAGAATAAGAAGCAACCTCGCAGCCAGGAGGAGCTGAAATGTGTGCAGGACGATTCTGCGATCACAGCAGGCGTGACCTTACAGGGGGCACATCCCGTGAAATTGCGGGGCCCACAGCCCCTGATTTTAGAAGATGGGGGTCCCTGCTTGGTTTGCGAGATTAGCTCTAAAAGGGTTGGCCTGGCGATTCACTGCCTCAGCCTATCCAAACTGGGATTCTGATGGATCAGGAAGCAAACAGCAGTGACACATCCATCAAACTTAAACCTGTACAAACACACAACACAGGATATCAGGATGGCTGGGTCACAGGCGAAGGAAAACATACAGAATGCCTCAAATCAGTGACAAGAACACACACATCCCTCCAAAAATAAATTCTTTTCATCCTTCCATACGAATTCCAATTTGATCAACTTAACGCTCAGGAGAATTGTGGCTCTGAATCCTGATTTAATTTAAACTAAATTACAAACACGTGTCATGAATAAGTGCTCTATTGTGTGAAGCCATTACATTTTTTTTAACTTACTTTTAATAGTCAACTGCTGTGAAATGACTAAAGTCAATTAATTTGTTTCCCCCCTTAAAACTGGTTTAACTAATTATCTGTAGTGTGCACAGAATCTTACAGCACAGAAATAGGCCTTTCGGCCCATCATGCTTGTGCCAGTTCCTCGATAGTACTATCCAATAAGTCTTACTTCCCTGATCTTTCCCCATACCCCTGCTAATTTCTCCTTTTCAAGCATTTATCCAATTCCCTCGGTACTGCACTGAAGTGCCAGTTTGGATTATGTGCTCATAGGGGTTGCCAATCTTCCAGGATTGTCCTGAGAGCAACCCAGTGGAAAAAAAATCATTGTGGCATTAAAAAAAATGGTGCGGGGTTTTTTTGTAATTGTCATTGAACGCTTTTCATTTATTTGTTATAAAAATATTGGAGATGCAGCTGAAAAAAGGCTGTTTGGCCGAGTGGGGCGGTCGGAGGTGGGAGGTTATGTGGTTAAATCTCCAGGAATACGCCCAGCCAGAGTTGGCAACCCAACCAGCACATCGCAACACAACCTGTCGAAGATGTTATGATGCGACTGCGTTGTGAAGGCGCAGTGAGCAACTTGTCACGGCGCCACCATGCGCAGGCGTTCCCTCACCACCGAGCTCACCAGCGATTCAGAGGCGGGCCAGCAGCGTGACCGGAATGTAAACTCCACCGTCACTTCCCAATGACTTCGCTGACAGTATGAAAAGGCCTAATTGTTAATTCAGCCACCTGACCAGTTCCAACAATTATCTGTCCTTGCCAACATTGATCCCTCAACCAACACTTAAAACAGAAGATCTGGCCACTTACCTCATTGCTATTTGTGGGATCTTGCTGTGCACACATTGGTTGCCGTGTTTCCTACATTACAACAGTGATTACACTTCAAAGTACTTAATTGACTGTAAAGCACTTTGGCATGTCCCGAGGTTGTGAAAAACACTATATGAATGCAAGTCTTTCTTTAACGCAACTGACTTTTGGATTTGTGATTACTGAGAGCCACTTACATACCAGCCTTCAGTTTGAATGGGGGGGGGGGGAAAGTACAATAAACCCATAGCAAGCACACACAATAGAACTTAGCAGAATCACACATCAGTCTCTCAGCAGACACTAGTTCCTTCTTGGCCAATTCAGCACATGCAGTCATGCTCAATAAATTTTGGAATGTCACTGCAATTGCTCTTTGCTCAATGAATTTGAAAGGACAGTGTTCCCGAACAGTTGCTGAAGACACAAGAACAAAAACCCTGACATCAAAATGCCTTCCTCTGCAATTAGGCTGCAACATGTCAGGTTATCTCCACGGCGATCTTAATCATCGTTGTCTGCGATCACCAATAAAAGAGCCTGCTAAATAAGGTCGTCCACTTTTAAACGGCACTAGTAAATTACTCGTGGTGTTGCCCAAAGTCAGCTGATGAATACAAGTTTTCCTTCTGCACAGGAAGGTGGCAAAGTTGGGAGAAAGACTTCAGAAACGTGCTCTGCAGAGTTACTTAGTGGCTAGAGCCTGCAACTACAGTGTGACAGTTGACACAGCAAAACCGAAGGGGAAATACTGACACAGCAAGTTACACTGATAAATGTTGACAGAAAAGAGGGGATGGAAATGTTGTGCCCTACATAAGATTTTTAATAATCTATAAATGAGGAAACAAGAACAGAGATCTGTGTTTAAAACTGGGTTTCCTTCAAACCCTCTTCACTCTCAAAACAAAACTGCCTAAAATTTGACTAATTAGATTTTACCAGTGTCAGTAGCCGTATATTTTTTTAATTTACTTTTTTATTCCTTTGGCATGCCAGAATATTCTGCTGTAAATTCCCCTCATAAAACTCCTAGTCAATTTAATACCGCTGAGTAAAACCAACTCATATACTTAACAACCCAGTGACGATCTTCTAACCACTTAACATATTGCGGCCAAATGAAACAAAGTTATTTGTGTAATCTAGAATGATCCGTATGCTGTTATTATATAGAACATACTGAACAAAGTCTGCAACATCTCATAACATCAGTTGAGCTAAGTTGTGAAGTTTGGTTAAGATTACATTACGTTTAAATCGTCCTTTTATTTATTCTTGGGATGTTTACGAGGCAGTATTTATTGCCCATCCCCAGTTGCCCTCTGAGGGCTTTAAGAGTCAACAATGTAGTGTGGGACTAGAGTCACATGTAGGCCCGGATTTTATAGGTTCCCTCCCTGAAGGACATTAGTGAACCCACTGGAATTTTTCCAACAGTCCAAGATCCCACATTTATTGACTTAAATTTCAAATCTTACCATGGTGAGGGTGGAGTTCACAACCTCTACCGTTAGCCTTGGCTCAGTGGTAGCACTCTCGTCTGAGTCAGAAGCTTGTGCGTGGAGGCCCCGACTTGAACACAAAATCTAGGCTGACACTTCAGTGCAGTACTGAGGGAGTACTGTGCTGTTGAAGGTGCCGTCTTTCGGATGAGACGTTAGACCGAGGCCGCGTCTGCCCTCTCAGGTGGACGTAAAAGATCCATGGCACTATGTTGAGGAATAGCAGGGAAGTTCTCCCCGGTGTCCTGGACAATATTTATCCCTCAACCAACATCATTAAAACAGATTATCTGGTCATTATCACATTGCTGTTTGTGGGAGCTTGCTGTGCGCAAATTGGCTGCCACGTTTCCTATGTTACAACAGTGACTACACTTCAAAAAGTACTTCATTGGCTGTAAAGCGCTTTGGGACGTCCTGTGGTTGTGAAAGGTGCTAGGTGAAGAAAAGTACGGAGTTTCCCAACATCCTGGTCAACATTCCTCCCTCAACCACCATGAGCAGAAACAGGCTGAATGGGCATTCCTCTTTGGGAAACATCGCTAGCACAGAATGGTTGTGACAAAGAACTCCAAAGGGAACAGAAGAAATCTGAATTCCCTGCCTCTTGCTACAGTGCAGCCAGTAGTAGGCACTGAGCAGCAGGAGGGACAAAAGGCCCCGGGGAAGTGCTCGAGGTCATTTTTATGCAAGAAAGGTAACATCATAAAATCACACTCCTGGTGGAGAGCCTCGCCGGCCGGGAGCACGCATCAGAAATTCAGGAGCGTAATTTCCTCGATGTTCCCTCCATAATGGAGTGTGCACCACGATCCCTGGATACGTGCTCCCAGCAGATAGGGCTCCATGTCTGGGAGTGTGATTTTGTAAAGCAACCCCTAAAACCTTTACACCAGCACACTGAATCCTTCAACAACTTCATTCACTATGGGAGTGTGAGGCATTAATCATTTTATTAAAGTGCAGGAAAAGCGGGCCCTCTCACCCAATACCCCCCGCAGTGTTCCACATGTCGGTGCTGTTCCGCTACATTCCAGTGCCAGAGATGGTTTGATTTACTATGTTTGAGGAGGAAGTATTTCCGAACTGCGCGCTCAAAAAAGCAGAAAGAACAATACGTTTAATTTTCATCGGCAAGGGGACTCACGGGAGTTGCCACGGAAATGAGCACTCGCTGGCTGTCGTGTGCATTCCAAATGTCTCTTCATGCAGTGGGATCGTCTGAGGACTGGAAACTGTGCTCCCAATTACCACAATCCTCCTGACCAATTATTAATCGGGAACAGACCCGGTGGGAAACTATAACTGTTACTTAATTAGAGTCCCACTTTCAAACAGCTACCTCTCAAGGAAGATCCTGGACGCAGGTCAGAGAGTCAGGACTGTTGTAATCCTATCTCCATCCTGTGCTCCCTCTGAGCATGTTTGTCTCGCTGGGAGCGTGGGATTGCCCCTCAGATTCCATTCTATGGGAGATTATTGTGCACTAATCACCTTCTCAGACTAGGGACATAAAGATGTATTCATGCTTTACATCACACTTTAACCATAGGTGTCAGCCGTGGCTCAGTGGTGGCACTAGTGGTGGCACTCTTTCCCCCGACTCAGAAGGTTGTGGGTTCAAGTCCCCGCTCACCCTTCAGAGACTTGGACACATAATCAAGGTGACACACCAGTACACCACTGAGGGAGTGCTGCACTTTCGAAGGTGCCGTCCACCCTTTCAAGTGGACGTAAAAGATCCCATGACCCTATTCAACGAAGAGCAGGGAAGTTGTCCCTGGTGTCCTGGCCAATATTACTCCCTCAACCAACACCTAAAACAAATTATCTGGTCATTATCACATTGCTGTTTGTGGGACCTTGCTGTGTGCAAATTGGCTGCCGAATTTCCTTCATTACAAGTGAATACACCTCAAAAATTATTTCATTGGCTCCTTAAGAGGAGCACAGCAAGAGTTAAAATCTCCTGGGCCTCACATTCCTGGGGGGCCGAATGTACTCCATCCTCTTTATGCTCCGCATCCCCGATTCCCCCAACCCCCAAGATGAAATCAGGGATCGAGTCTCTGTTAATGAAAAGGAAGGACTGTATCCTACTGCCTTAAATAAATTGCCTTCTTAACTGCGCAAGTATTTTGCAATATTAATATAATTAATTAGTTAATATAATCAAACAAATCCCTCAAATGAGAGGGAGCATACTCTCAATGTTCTTCGTTATCCCGACTGGAATCCTCTTCCTGATGACTCTCCACTGAGATTCTTTTATCCATTTGTCAGCTGTACTCATTCATTGCATTGATGATGCTGTAAAGTGCCAGTTTGGCTCAGTAGGCAGTCTCTGTGAGAAGGTCATGGGATCGACTCCCACTCCGGTGGAGACTTGAGCACATAATCTAGACTGGCACTTGAGTGCAGTACTGAGAGAATGCTGCACTGTTGCAGGTGCTGATTTTCGGATGAGATGTTAAATCGAGGCCCCGTTTGCTCTCTCAGGTGGATGTAAAAGATCCCATGGCACTATTTCAAGAAGAGCAGGGAAGTTCTCCTCAGTGTCCTGGCCAATATTTATCCTTCAACCAACATCACTAAAACACTAAAAGGAAAGAACTTGAAACAGTAGCTTGTCACGGCCTTAGGACATCCCACAGTGCTTCACGTCCACGAGTTAATTTTTCAAGTGCAGTCAAATGTTGTTATGTAAACAACAACAAGCTGGCAGCTGTCCTTCATTCTGCCAGTGGATTTCACACTTCTTTCAGCCTTAACCTGTCACATCAACACCACCTCTTGCCTTGCATATCTCTTAATGTCTCTTAATGTCTCTTTATCTCTCCTTTTGTTCCTTTATCCCCTCCCCCTTTTCCCAGCTTTATCCTGGCCTTAAATCTATTTGATTTCCGGCTCTTTCCAGTTCTGATGAAAGGTCATCGACCTGAAACGTTAACTCTCTTTCTCTCTCCATGGATGTTGTCTGGCCTGCTGAGTTTTTCCAGCGTTTTCTGTTGTTATTTCGGATTTCCAGCATCCGCAGTACTTTGCTATCGTATCACTAAAACATCAACTGGTCATGTGCTGTTTATGGGATCTTACTGTGCACAAATTGGCCAGCATATTTGTTTACATAACAACATTTGACTGCACTTGAAAAATTAACTCGTGGACGTGAAGCACTGTGGGATGTCCTAAGGCCGTGACAAGCTACTGTTTCAAGTTCTTTCCTTCTACACATGATACACAATTCTACTCATAACAAAGCCAATCAAATAAATCCATCTACTCAGCGCAGCACAAGGAAACTAACAATTGTGATTAATCACTTTCCACCATGTTTTCATCCTGATATTGGAATTGCTACCAAGTGCTGAGGAAGTCATGGGGCATGTGAGGTTTAAAAGGATACTCCCCTCCTGTTGGGGAAACAAATGCAGCTGGTAGCCGTTAAAAACTGGCTCTAATCCCAGAGCGAACAATGGAATTTTAACCACTTCGGATTTTTATGAATCAGACCACAGCAGCAAGTATGCATTGAACTCAAGGGGGCAGTCTGAATGGTACGAGGCTACGGTTGGTATTTACAGTTACACTACCAGTCCCAGCAGGAATCAATAAAAACTCCATCACGTCAACAACCCACAGCAACCTTACATTGCTGCTAATGGAAGGGGTTCAACGTTCATCAGCCATTAGCATCATGGATGAACCGTGGCAATATATCTGTCACACCAGTTAAACCTTCATAAATCTAGGCTGACACTCCAGTGCAGAGCTGAGGGAGTGCTGCACTGTCAGAGGTGCCGTCTTTCGGATGAGATGTTAAACCGAGGCCCCGTCTGCTCTCTCAGGTGGACGTAAAAGATCTCATGGCACTATTTCAAAGAAGAGCAGGGGAGTTATCCCTGGTGTCCTGGTCAATATTTATCCCTCAACCAATTTAACAAAAAAAAAACATTATCTGGTCATTATCACATTGCTGTTTGTGGGAGCTTGCTGTGCGCAAATTGGCTGCCGCGTTTCCCACATTACAACAGTGACTCCACTTCAAAAATACTTAATTGGCTGTAAAGCGCTTTGAGACATCCAGTGGTCGTGAAAGGCGCTATATAAATGCAAGTCTTTCTTTTTCTTTCATCTCAAGTATCTTACTGACTCAGTTGGGCTAAATACAGCATTATGCTCAGATGTCATCCGTGGCACAGTGGTTGCACTCGCGCCTCAGAAGGTCGTGGGTTCAAGTCTCACTCCAGAGACTTGAGCACATAATCTAGGCCGACACTTCAATGCAGTCGGGGAGTGCTGCACTGTTGGAGGTGCCATCTTTCGGCTAAGATGTTAAACCGAAGCCCCGTCTGCACTCTCAGACGGATGTAAAAGATTCCATGACATAATTTTGAAGAAGTGTCCTGAGCAATATTTATCCCTCAACCAACATCACTCAAACAGATTACCTGTTCATTGTGTCATTGTTGTTTAGGAGACCTTGCTATATGCAAATTAACTTCTGTGTTTCCCAACATTACAAGAAGTGACAACATTTCAAAAGTACTTATACAAAAGCAGAATACTGCGGATGCTGGAAATCTGAAAGATTCACTGCCACTTCTCTTATAGGAATGCCCACCTTGAAGAAGTTCTGCTCTTCTCTCCGACGGGATTTCTGTCTGTCTCTTTTACCTTGTTCATCTTCATTGCTTTCTGTTTCCCTTCTCGTGTTTGATCAGGTATCTACCAAAACTCACATCTTTTGTTACTTAACTTGTCCCATTATCATCTCCTTTTGCCTTGCACCATCATCCCTTTTGTCTCTTAATCTCTCCTGCCTTCCATCCTATCACAGACCTTCCCTTTTGTTCTTTCCTCCCCTCCCCCCTCTCCCTGCCCCTACACTTGCTTAAAAACCTGTTACATCTCCAACTTTTTCCAGTTCTGATGAAGGGTCATCGACCTGAAACGTTAACTCTGTTTCTCTCTCCACAGATGCTGCCTGACCTGCTGAGTATTTCCAGCATTTTCTGTTTTTATTTCAAAAGTACTTCATTGGCTGTAAAGCGCTTTGGGACGTCCTAGGGCTGGGAAAGGCACTATATAAATTCAAGTTCTTTCTTTCTTTGTCTTACGATGCATTTACACCACAGTGAAAAGCGGGTTTTGATTATACTCGTGGAGTGTAAATTGGGTATTGAGGTCCAAACTGGCTCCGGATGGAAGCGGAATGAGATTCTCTCCTCCAGGGAGCCTCACAGCACTTTGTTCCAGTGTCAGTTTGGGTCCTCGCACTGGATTCAGGCTGCGTTTACATTTTGGGTTTGAAAACAGCAATATGTCCTCCAGGGAGTCTTACTCCACTTTGTTGCAGTGATGTGTTTACAGAGTTCCCAGGGAGGAGTAGCGTGTGCAGGAAACACCCAGCCAGCCCACAGCATTCGAGTATCCATCCATTAATTTAAATGGGTAGAAAATCAGGCCTTTGATTTCCCTGTGAGCACTGTGCCTCACTGGGAAACCCCAATCAGGGGAATTAGCTCTTATATCTACATAAGGCCTGGGATCAAGTTACCCACTCATTCCCTCAGCCACAACATGGTGCAAGTAGACCAGGGAAGGGTTCAAATGGAAGTCTTAGCGTAGAACTCCTGATACTCTGTCAACTGGAAGCCTATCAAACTGCAGTTACATATAGCCAATCCTGGTGCCCATTTACACCTGACAGGTGTGATAGGAAGAAAGCTAAACTCTCTCTCCTTTCATACATGAAGTGCCTACAAACAATGGGACAGTGCTGCTTTCAAAACTTCAGAAATTGATGGAGTTTGGACTCATCTAGTGAAAAAGGGGCAGCATGGTGCAGGGAGAGAGTTCCAGAGAGCAGGGCTGAGTTGGCTGAAGAATCTCAAACCAATGGGGTTAAAGAGAAACGTAGATCTCGATTTTAACTCCCCCCCGCCTGGTGGAAACCAGGCAAAGGGGGAAGTTAAAATGGAGTGGAGGACTTACCCACTCCTTTCCCACCCCGATCTGATCCCGCCCCAAGCCGGTGGGGTTCGCTTTAAATATGCAGATCGAGCTGCGATGATGTCATCTTTAACTGGAGGCTTGAGTGGGGGAGCAGTGATGGCTCCTCCCCCCTTCCAGGCCAAACCTGCCATGAGCGGGATCGCGAGCCAGAGGAGGCCCAGGCTGGTGTGTATTTAAAAACATTTTTAGGTTTCTTTGTGGGCCAGGAGGAGCAGGGCTTTCCCCGTGCTTCTGCTCCCCGCCCCCCCACCCCCAATTCCGATTGCCACCCCCCCCCCCCAATCACCCTCCTTCACCATGTATCTGACTGCCAGGGTCCGTTCCTGCGGGTTCCCAGCTGAGGTCTCCTGCCGCCTGAATTCCCACTCCCACCCGCCGGCCAGGTTTGGCAGGAGTCACCATGTCAGCCTCTTGCTCACCCAAGCAACCCGCATGAAACGATATTGCCTCATGATAAAGTCGGTGATCCAGGGCCAGAGGGTCGGAGCAGCGTAGAGCGTGCTGCCAGTGCCAGCTGCGAACAGGCTGGAGCCATTTTGAAGCCAGGGCCTCATTTGAATAAAATGCCAAACGGGCGTTCTCAAGCAGCTCACCAAATGGGGCTGGTGCAACATCTGGCGGCCCAGCGGCTGCACAGCTGGTAGCACGGTAAGTCCTTGGGGAGGGCGGAGCTTCACCATTGCAGAGGGGGAAGGGAGCCCGGGGCTGCAGCACTCCTGGTCCTGCGAAAGTCATTTGAAACTTAGCCTTTTTGGGGCCTCTCCAGCAGTATCTCCCGTAAAACTGCGCGGAGCCTGCACGGCAATTGCCCAATGTACGTCTTCGAACCCCGATTTGCATATTAAACAGAGGGTCTGCTGCCTGTGACAGGCGACCACTCTGGCCACCTAGTGGTAGGCATCCTTCAAGATGGCCGCGGTGGGATGGGCGGCATGAGAGGGCCAGTAAATGACATGCAGCTACATTAGCGCTAGCTACTGCCATGTTTATGCTGGCCGTGCCAAGTTAAAATCTACCCCAATGTGTTGGGCACAGCGAGCCAATGCACTCCATGAGGGATGGGGCGATGGGTAAGTAGGACTCAACGTTGGTTGGGAAGCAGGCAGCAGAGTTTAAGGAAGGCGGGAGCAGGAGCCTAGCAAGGGAGTTGGGCATCATCATACATTTGGAAGCTGCCGGGCTGCCTACAGCTACGGGCTAGTGAACAGAAGCAGAAACACGGGCATTTTGATTTCCTCCACCAGCCCAAGGGCACCAGAGCCGACTGCCATGCCCCAACTGGCTCCCTGTCCAGGATCAGCTACTACAGCACAGATTGGGGATCCAGCGTGGGCCCTTCCTAGTCTGCTTTGGTTCAGTACCACATATATGGGGCAATCAGAAGCCTTATTTAGCAATGGCCTGTTGCAGTCTCAATCTACAAGTTTAAATACACAAGGGTGGGGGGATTTTCGACGTCCACCCACCACGGGAGTGAAGTTGGTGACTCGGCCGCGCTGCCTGTCCAAAGCCGGCATTGGGAGCTCAGAACCATTTCCAGGGACAGGCTTCATCTGAATGGCAAGCTGCGAGCGCCAATCAGGCACACCACTGTGGGAGGGTGGGTAATCACTGAGCTGACAGGCTGGTCGTGCTCGGGCAGGGGGAAGGGGACAATCCCTGGGGTGAGGTGCGTGGGACAAGCACGGGCAGGCAGCATATCATAGAATGATAGAAATTTATGATTCTATGATATGCTGCCTGCCCGTGCTTGTCCCCCGCACCTCACCCCAGGGATTGTCCCCTTCCCCTGCCCGAGCACTACTGGCCGTGCCGGCTCAGTGTAAGGCCCAGCTGATTACACCGCAGCACTCCTGTTCCTCCTGGCCCCACAAAATTAAAAGGGTGAAAAAGTTTTGGGTGCCCTCTCCGGAGGTCCTTTTAAGGACCTTAGGTTAGGCCGGTCACCGCTCGGTACAAATTGGCAGTGCACAGGCAGGCGAACACGCCACCTATTTGTACGACAACGACGTAGGACCCCGATTTGCATATTTAGAAGCCTCCTGCCTATCAGAGGCAGGCCTGCTGTTTACCAAATTACAGGCCTGCCTGAAAACTGCATCAAGCCAGCCTTGGCCGTCCAAGGCACAGCTGAGGTCCCCTCCGATCTTCAACTGTTGAAAGCCGCCCCCAGTGACTGAAATCGTGCTCTCATAGCAAAAATATATACATCTGTGCTCTACCAATGACCGAGTGATAGCTCAGTGGTCATATCTTTAAATCCAATTGTGTCTGCCCGTAGGAACATTCTCCATCACTTAGGTGGGTACGGTAGTGTGGTGGTTATGTTACTCAACTATTAATCCAGAGAATGTGAGTTCATAATCCCAGCATGAGCAGTTTGAGAATTTTAATTCACTTTTCATCAAAAGCTGGTATCAGTAAAATTGACCATGAAGCTGTTGCATTGTCGTGTCAACACAACTCGTTCACTAATGTCCTTTAGGGAAGGAAACCTGCCATCCTTACTCCGTCTGGCCTATATGTGACTCCAGTCCCACACCAACCTGGGACTGCCCTCTGAAGTGATCTAGAAAACCACTCTGTTGTATCAAAACCACTGCAAAGAATAACAAGAATCGCCACATGGACCAGAGCAGTTCAAGAAGGCCCACCACCACCTTCTCAGGGTGACTGGGGATGGGTAAGAAATGCTGGCTTTGCCAGCGATGCCCACATACCCAGAACGAAAAGCACTCAACAGGCATTTTTACTAAAACAGCACTATTAGGACATGGTGACTGAGGTGACCTGGACGCTGGATTCTATAAGTGTTCACTCGCAGGGGTATTCTGCACCTCACTAGTTTGCCAAAAGATTGTGGTCTCATCGCAGAGTCTGAAAAGTTTAACATTGCATAAAAAAGTCATCAGGACTTTTCAGCCACTTTAACAGACCTAACCACATTTTATTACCTTATTTTTTTTGGTGCTGGTTTGCTTTTCAAATGTGCTGCCCTTGGCAGCGGAGTGTTGAATTCCCCATCCAGAGAGCCGTAAGTGGAAATCCCGCATTCGAAGGGGGGAGAGTTCAACTTGACAGGGACGCAAAGACGGGCGGCAGTGTATCAGCTGCCTGTTATACAGGGCGCAGTCGAGGCCGGCCAAAGGTAAGGGTGTAGTGCTCCTCAAAAATAATCGGGCTGCTGCCATCCTGGGACCCCCACCCTACACGATCACAACATCCATTCTCCCACCACCCAACCCCCCCGCCCCCCCCACCCAACCGCCACACAAGTTACCTTGACGGCAGCCGTCCCGGCCCAATCTTGAGGCAATCGGGCAGGGTGTACAACAGGTGACCGATCTGCTACCGCTCACTTTGTGTCCCACCACTGCAGTTGAGCTTTACCCCTGATGAATGTTCAGACTAGCCCTTTCCCACTGTGTTCAGGCCACTGGATGAAGGTTTAACACTGGAAGCAAACTCCATCTTGGGGAGAGAAACAAATGGGCCCAAAATGGGCACAAGCCACAGAAGAACATCTCTAATCAGTCAAATCTAGAGTGACATTGACCGCAGTCACAGGTGTATGGGGCGGTCTCGGGCAGGTCTGAGGTACAGAACACCCACGGGCAGGTCTTAGCTAAAGGAGGAAGTAAGACTGTGGGAGACAGGAATCAAGTTCGTAAACAGGTTCTACACAAGAGTATAGCCCTCAACCTGGAAAAGGGAGGGTGAGCTGACGGCATCAGAAACTCCAAGAGACAGAGTTGGATCAGTACCTGGGGAGAGATTTGATGGAGTGGCATGAGAGGTATCATGGGATATGATGGGCCATAATTTGCTATCAAAATAATGTTGAGGCTACTGGCACTCGCTGCTATTTATGTGCAAATGCTACAGCAACTTCAGGCAAGGGGCAGATGCATGGTTAAACACAGAAATCCAAATGTTGCTGTCCGAGATGTGCCGCTCCACCATTAGCTTTGCTGTCTGGCGAAATGCATTGACCGTGTGAAGTTGCTGTATTTGTGGGGTAGATACGAACTAAACTCGTCACAGAAAGTTAGAGCCAATCTGAAATGATGCAAGGAGTCTGTTTTGGAGCTATTTAAAGTTTGCGCATATTTACTTAAAGCTGGATTAGCTGTCAGAGATTCTTTTAACGATGTGCTAATTGTTAATTACTGTCAATTAACCTCTCTGGCACCAAAAATGAACTATTACAAGTGTGAAATCTCATTCCTTCAGGTTTTAATTATCGTTGGAGATTTTAACATGCCGTTCGATTCACTCTTATCGTCAATGATGGCCTGATATTTCCTACTGACTGGGAACAGGCAGTGAACTTCCCCAATTCTACACATTCCTAACTTCTTGTGGAATAAACATTTCAGTGAACGGAAAACAGCTTGGAATGCACAATTTTGATTGATGCGCTCCCAGTACGTAGCAAGGAACAGCGCAGTCAAATATTAAGCTAAAAAGAGACTAAAGTCATTTATAAAAAACAGTAATTAAAGTATTTTGTTAGGTCTAAAAGATGTGTTAAAAATAAAAATAAAATCTACCCAATTTACTTAAAACTCAAGGGGGGAAAAATTCAGTTGGTTGCGCCTCCCGTTAGCGCCTTAAGAGGGCGCTAATGGGGCGCAAAACAACTAGCGCCCGGGCGCGGCGGTGTTTGCGCCGCTTGCGAAATTAACTAGACATTTTGTGGCGGTGCTAAACACTACCGCCACGATCTCCTGCGCTGGCAGATCGTGACGTCAGTCGAGTGCGCAACGCCCCGGTAGCGCCCCGGAGCGGATATTGAGTGGCGCCCCCTGCCTTACCACCTGCTGCTAGCAACGACAGGTTGAGGGGAGCGTTTTGCAGTCAGGAAGGGACGCTATTAAAAGGCCTTTTGTTGGTAACATTTTTGCACCACGCATTCTGAGAGAGAGAGACTTCTGGAGAGATTCAACGCTGTGTGAAGGAGTTTTGGGTACTGAGCAGCACTTTGCAGGTTCATTTTGATTTGCCCTTCCTTGCATCTATTTAGAAGAGACTGTGGGGGCTGCACTCTGAGCTCTTTCCCTGGTTCTCTCTATTGTTCTTTCCAGCAGATTTGATGTATAGGTCTCTCCAGGCCGATATTCAAGGCTGCAATGTGCAGGATGTGGATGGAGAGCAAGATCAACCCTCCCCTTTAAGAACTGGCCGGGGCCATTGTGTCTCTGTTCCATTGCTGACGGACATCACATGAGCTTCGCCAGCGCTCTGAGGTAGCGCCTCGCTCCTCGGCCTTTGCGCCTTAAGACAGGTGTGAAGCGCCTGATTTAGCGCTTCAATCACCTCCAGGGGCGATAAAAGCCAAGTTTGCAGTCGGAGGCGATAATTAGCGGCAGGCACTAATCTTTGCACCCGGCCAATAATTGCGCCCCAAATGGGGCGATACTGAATTTTTCCCCCAAAGCCTTTTCAGGAGGCTGAATAGATCTTAATATATTATACTGGTTCCTAAAAAGAGCAATATGAGTGTAAACTACGTGTTATCTCAGCAAGGTGCAGCTGCTAGGGGGTCGATGTCCACTGCTGGTGTTAACGGAACGTTAACGGCCTCAAAATGAGGTAATTAAAACCGGCGATGCGGCCGGCTCCATTTTGAAAGGGGCCAGGTGTTCTAAGTGCCCACCTGTTTAGGCGATAAGCCCCTTGCAATATAGAAATTGGGCTCCTGTGACGTAAATAGGACCCCGATTGCCACTTTAGGTCTGAACTGGTCGGAGCCTGCATCGTGCACACCATGACCAGTTCCACAGACGATGGAACTGAAGAGACCTGCCAAAGTGTCGATTTATTTTTGTGAGCCCGCGAGAAGCAGGAGTGACCTCAAAAATAATCTGGGCCTCAGCCGCTTTGTGACCCTCGCTCTCTGCGATTGTGAACACTCCCTTCTGCAAAGTACCTTGCTGGCGATTGCCCGAGCCCGTTCCCAAGGCCTCAATCTGGCGATTGCCCGAGCCCGTTCCCAAGGCCTCAATCTGGCGATTGCCCGAGCCCGTTCCCAAGGCCTCAATCTGACGATTGCCCGAACCTGGTCCCAAGGCCTCAATCTGGTGATTGCCCGAGCCCGTTCCCAAGGCCTCAATCTGGCGAGCTGCCTGAGTGTGAGTAAGTGAGTGTGTGTAAGTGAGTGTGTGAGTGTGTGTGTGAGAATGTGTGTGTAAGTGAGTGTGTGAGTGTGTGTGTGTGTGTGAATGTGTGTGTGTGAGAGAGTGAGTGAGTGAGTGAGTGAGTGAGTGAGTGTGTGTGTGTGTAAGTGAGTGAGTGTGTGTGTGAGTGTGTGTGTGAGTGAGTGTGTCTGAGTGTGTGTGTGTGAATGTGTGTGTGAGTGTGTGTGTGTGTGTGTGTGAATGTGTATGTGAGTGTGAATGTGTCTGAGTGTGAATGTGAGTGTGTGTAAGTGTGTGTGTGTGTGTGTGTAAGTGTGAGTGTGTACGTGTGTGTGTGTTTGTGAGTTTGAGTGTGTGTGTGTCTATGTGAGTGTGTGTGAGTATGTGTGTGTGAGTGTGTGTGTGTTTGAGAGTGTGAGTGTGTGTGAGTGTGAGTGTGTCAGTGTGTGTGTGTGTGTGTGAGTGTTGTGTGTGTGTATGAGTGTGTGTGAGTGAGTGTCTGTGAGTGTGTGTGTGTGTGAGTAAATGTGTGAGTGTGTGTGTGAGTGTGAATGTGTGTATGTGTGTGTAAGTGTGAGTGTGTAAGTGTGAGTGTATGTGTGTGTAAGTGTGAAAGTGTGAGTGTGTAAGTGTGTGTGTGTGTGAGTGTAAGTGGGAGTGTGAGAGTGTGTGTGTGAGAGTGTGTAAGTGTGAGTGAGTGTAAGTGTCAGTGTGTGAGTGTGTAAGTGTGAGTGTGAGTAAGTGTGAGTGTGTGAGTATGAGTGTGTGTGTAAGTGAGTGTGAGTGTGTGTAAGTGTGAGTGTGTGTGAGTGAGTGTGTGTAAGTGTGAGGGTGTGTGAGTGTGAGTGTGTGAGTAAGAGTGTGTGTGTAAGTGTGAGTGTGTGAGTGTGTGTAAGTGTGAGTGTGTGAGTGTGTATGTGAGTGTGTGTATGTGAGTGTGTGTGTGAATGTGAGTGTGTGTGTGAATGTGTGTGTGTGAGAGTGAGTGTGTGTGTGAGAGTGAGTGTGTGTGTGTGCGTGTAAGTGTGTGTGTGAGTGTGTGTGTGAATGTGTATGTGAGTGTGAATGTGTGTGAGTGTGAATGTGAGTGTGTGTAAGTGAGTGTGTGTGTAAGTGTGTGTGTGTGTGTGTGTAAGTGTGAGTGTGTGTGTGTACGTGTGTGTGAGTGTGTGAGTGTGAGTGTGAGTGTGTGAGTGTGAGTGTGTGAGTGTGAGTGTGTGAGTGAGTGAGTGTACATGTGTGTGAGTGTGAGTGTGTGTGTCAGTGTGTGTGTTTGAGTGTGTGTGAGTGTGTCTGTGAGTGTGTGTGTGAGTGTGAGTAAATGTGTGAGTGTGTGTGTGAGTGTGAATGTGTGTGAGTGTGTGTAAGTGTGAGTGTGTGTGAGTGTGAGTATGAGTATGTGTGTATGTGTGAGTGTGTAAGTGTGAATGTGTAAGTGTGTGTGTGTGAGTGTAAGTGTGAGTGTGAGAGTGTGTGTGTGAGGGTGTATAAGTGTGAGTGAGTGTAAGTGTGAGTGAGTGTAAGTGTGAGTGAGTGAGTGAGTGTGTAAGTGTGTGTG